>VDFB02000009.1:4599091-4969335 GCA_007258455.2 Sequoia sempervirens | reverse complement strand
ATGTCTTTCAATTCTTTCAACACAACTAAACTCCCTCTGCGCTTCATATTTCCTGGTAAGCTCAAAATCTACTAAAATTTTTCAATAAAGCTAAATATCTGTTGATGAGCCTATGTACACAATAATTTTATTAAGCATCCTGTTCGATGAATTAAAGATTTGAAATGGTTTGAAAGACATGCTAGACAAGAAATCCTTGTTTCTAAAATGTATCCTCTGGAATTTTCTGCCAGCAAATTAAAGAAGATGAAAGTTCATAATGCCAAATTTATAATGACAAACTGTCAATTTTCCATTGGGCTGTGGTCTAGTGATAGTTTGGAGCACAACAACCTCAGTTCAAATCGTGATGGGCAGTCTCTTCTGTTAACACTACTTTCAAGAGCAAGTGGAAGCCCCAACAGCATTAGTGGCCTAGGAAATTAGTGGCCTAGATCTTTGTGGGTGAATAGAATTGGATTATAGAACAAGCTGAAGCTTTGATGAGCAAGATTGAAACAATTATACACTTGAGACATTTGATAATCTGTTTATTATTTACCACAATAAAATGACCTTATAATATGGTCCATCTTATCATTCCTCATATGGATGGTCTCGTGATCTCTGTAAATCAGTGGCTAAGAACATAATAAAGTTTGGTATTAGCTTTCCAACCCAAACAGAGGAGGGAATGCAATATGTAAACTGAGTAATTGTGTTCACGGAGAACAAATTTGGACTTTATAGACTAGCATATACTCAGACTAAATTTCTGTGTTATGTTCATATCACGAATTATTTTCCGAACCGTAATTTGTTGATGTATTCATGTTTTGCAGGCAGAGCGCATACTTGATCTGCAGCGGAGGCTGAGTTTAGCTGTGAACTCAGGTACAACCCTCAATTTAGAAAGAATGTCAAGCATTGCAGATGAAGAAACACCGGTCAGCACCAGATCACCCACAGATCAGGTTTATACTTGATCTTGGAATATGATATGATTCTCCACAAATTAGATAATAATGTGATATGTTTCTGTTTCCACTGCTGAAATATTTTTTCTTCCATACGAATTTCCTGTCTGTATTGTATTCCTTTCCCATGCTGTACGAGATTCTGTAGGCCATTGCTTAACTGTCATATCCTTCTTATTTTCTACTTTGAAGCTTACAGAATTCTGAATCGCCAGTTTTCTTTATTGTTTAGATTCGAGCACAGCTTGATGATGCTGTGGCTGGGGAGTGTCCATTTTGTGGAGAGTTGATGATAAAGGAGATCTCTTTGCCTTTTATTATGGCCGAGGAAACAGAACATGTAATGTCATGGGACATAAAAGGTGGTTCATTGTCACGAGAGTATGGTTTAACATAAAGAGCTCTCTGGGAGAATGGTTCAGTCGTTTGTTTGAAAGCTACAATCAGCTTTGAGTCAGATTGGTTTAGCAGAAACAATTTGGGATAATGCATGGTTTATAATCCAAGTTTGAGTTTGGCAATGGTCTAGTATACACAACTTTATGACGATGCAGCTGCATTTCAATCAGCTGAAGATATAAAGACTGAGTTCACATGGATCCACCTGGAGACAGCGAGGAATATGTTATTTTCTTGAGATGTTCCTGTTTCATCTGAGTAGTGAATGTTTGGTCTTTTTATGCAGTATTGGGGATTTGAATTGAGAACAATCAGTGTCTTTTTCGTCACCATTTGGATATGATAGGGTTGCCATTGGGCCATCTTAATTTTTCTAACTGTTATGCAATTTTGCAACAGAACCAAATTGTTAAGCCTTTGAAAAGTTTCTAAGGTTATCTATTAGTGTTTTCCATATTTAAATTGAAGAACAAATTTATACTGATATCTTCAATGTAACAAAGCGAGTTGTGTAATCATAATGGTTAACATCGAGATCAGAAGTAGTCGATGATGTAAAACGGGCAATTAAAAAACATATATAATGAGTTGTTATTGAGTTTTTTAATTATTAATCATCTTAGGGCCATCTCGATCCGTCTTGTTTCTCCAAGGAAGTTGCCTTGGTTTATTTTTTTCCTCATAGATTAAATCAGAGTAGATCAATTTGAATATAAGAGTAGATCTATTATTTAATTTATTTTAATATTGAAGCAATTCAAATATAAGATTGTTTACATAAGAATTTTAACTCTTGTTATTTGAAATTGATTTTGAAAATCAACAGTTAAAAATTGTAGACAAGATGCAAAACTATTGAAATGGTCTCAACAATTAGATTTTTTTAAAATATTAAAAAATATAAAATATAATTGAAAAAAACGACTGCATTTTTATCTAGTCTTAACTTTAAATTAAGAAAAAATAGGATAAGAATTGGTTTTTCAATTTTTTAAACTTATATTTTTAAATAAATAATAGTAAGTTTTTAATAAATATATATTTTTCAAATAATAATATTAATAATAAACATCCAATAAATTACGAATTGATTTTTTTATCTTTTGAATAGGTTTTATTTTATTTTTCACGTTTGATGTTACTTGTACTAGAGAGGGTAGCACTCTATCATTAATCTCAAAGGAAATTACAATCACAAGAAAACATGATTTGTGGAGATCTTACATGGACAAACACCTTCTGTTGCTACTCTTGATCGAAACCTTTGCTCATGGGAGAAGTTTTGGGGGTCCCGGTGCGCTTCCCTTTGCCGCTAAAGACTTCATAAACTGCATTCTACTTTTACCGCCATACTAGTCACTCATCATTTGAATTCTTCCTTATACTGACGGGAAAGGAAAGTAGAATAACTTATTGATGAAGAGCATCGGTCTTGCATATCTTATCAAAGTCTGACCACCTGCTTGGATTTGTAGACATGATTATTGACTGCCCTTGATCGATTCCATGCTTTGATAAGCAATCATTCCCCTTATTCGATTCTCTATATGCATGGGTTAGTTTGTAGTGTTTAATGCTTTTTAGAGAAGCTTATATTCTCGACCCACATGCTCAACCTCCAACTTGGTGTGAATTTTGCTCCCACCGCTTTGATGACCATCTCTAAATCCCCTTCAATATCCAAATTATCTGCACAGAATTTTACACCTTCCAGAAAAGCAGCACATTCAACCTCGTTATTAGTTCCCCAATGTAATTTGATTGAAGCAGGCTGTATAATATTCCCGAAATCATTTATAATTACAAATCTAGTGCCTGAGGGCCCTAGATTACCTCTCGACGCCCTATCGAAATTCAACTTTAATCTACCCTTTGGCGGAAGTTCCCATTTGGTCTTAACTCTAGGGGCTTTGCTTCTTAAAAGATAACTTTTTGGAGGGTTTAGCGTTTTCCAATTCCTACACATTTTTTCATCCCAGGCCGAAAAATATTTATACTTGTGTTTCTTTAGTTGACCATTCACCATGTTCACTAATCCCTGCTTCAATTTTGAAGAGGATGCCTTCTATGTGTGTGGATTTCTCTTTGAAAATTGAGTTACGTTCCTTCCAAATCTGCGAGATGATCATGGCTGGGATTTCATTCCACAAACCACCGTACACTACACATTTATATAGATTTGGCTACAAGTCGAAAATTTGTTTTAAATTGTTTGGGAGCAGACCATTCCATTCTACCTTGGCACACAACCTTGACCAACAAATCCATGCTACTTCGCATTGGACCAAAAAGTGCTAGGCATCCTCATTACTCTGTTTGCAAAACACACACCAGTGTGGACCATAAATGCCAATCCGGTTCAGTCTGTCCCCAGTCAAAATGCATTCATGAAGAGCGATCCAAGCAAAGGCCTCGGCCTTTGGAAGTACACTTTTCCCACAACATAATCGTTTTGGCCATGATGATCCAGATAATTCATTTTTTTATCAATTTGTATCCCATACTGACTGAGTATGTCCCTGACTTTGTTGCACAACATATTATTGAATTAGCATCATCTGTGATGAATGTGCGCCTCTTAGAGAGCACATTTATTAGATTCAGTTTTGTTTGACCTTGCAAGCATTCAAAGCTTTTCCACTCCCATTCCTACTGATCATTAACTTTCCACATATTTAAATAATCTCTCACCTTTTCGCCATATGTCGTCTTTGAAGAGTCGATTGCTTCTGACAATTCTGGAATTTCGCTTAATGTGGGTTAGTTGTTCCACGATTCGTCCCAAAACGAAGCTCTCCTCCTGTCTCCAATCCGCCAAGACAAATGATCTAAGATGACACTTTTGCACTTCAATAGAAAATTCCAAACTGCCAAGCCTTTTTGAGGATTGGTTATAGTAAGTATCCTCTTTGCATTTAGTGATTCGAGATACTTTGCTTTTAAAATCGTGCACCAAAGGGTGTCTGGCTTTATGAACATTTGCCATGATAGTTTCGCACTAAAAGCTTTGTTTTGAATTTTCAAATCTTTTATGCTCGCCCCACCCCGTTCTTTTGACTTGGACAGTGTTCCAAGCCACCAGAGGGATGTGATTTTTCTCATAATCCCCGTCCCATAGCAGCTTACTCTCTATCCCTTGAGTCGCCTGAGAACTTTATTTGGCGCCTCCAAACATGAGAGCATATATATGGGTATGGCGGCTAGGATTGATTTAACCATTATTACTCTTCCCACCATGGTCAACCGTCGACCTTTCCAATTTTTTGTTCTTAAACTGCACTTATTAATAGTGTTCTCCCACAGATTGAACCTCATAGGCCCTGAAAATAGAGGGCTTCCCAAAAATTGGCTGGGAGTTGACCAATATTGAAGCCCATTGCATTTGAGATCCTACGTTGGAGGCCTTTGGGGACATTGATAAAGATGTTTGATTTGTTTGCATTTACTTGCTGTCTAGCTTGAATACAATATCTTTGTAACATTGATTTCATTGTCTCGACTTCCTCCATAGATGGGCTACCATATAAGATCATATAATTCACAAAGAGCTGATGGGAAATTGTTGGTATATTATGGGCTATTTCGATGCTTTTTCAAGGCCACGTGATTTCAACTTTGACACTAGTAGAATTTGACAAATAAATGATTAGGTGATTAAAAGTTTTAGTTACAACAATTAAAAATGACTAAATTTTACTAATATTTTGCAACTCAGGTATAAATGAGTAAATAAATGACTAATTTGGTTGTTGACTAAAAAATTATTTAGACAATAGAAATAAAAATGACTAAATAGTTAGTCACCAAATACAAATTAGACAAAAAATTTAAAAAACATTTCGGCCAATTATTGGGGCGTGATGTATTGGCGCGATTCATGAATTCGCATTTATTCCTGACCTCGTTCCTTGCAGAGCTCAAACACATTATTGCAGTTGGTTAGCCCGACACTGAGGCACATGGTTTTGACTTACAATAGTTGGGCGCGCGAACTACACTAGGCGTTTTGAGTTACAACACTTGCATGGGCGATAAAGATTGTTTGGAGAGGACATGGAGAATTTTGAAAAGGCGGGCAAGGACTTCAGTGTTTGCTGCAAGGTATTTGAAGTCTGCAATGAAGTCAGATTTGGGGATGCCCTCTGCAACGAATTCAAAGGTAATTTGAAATCCTCATTACATTAAACACAAAATCTATAGCTTTCTGATTGGCAACTTACAGTAGTTACAATCTACTGCTCTTAATAATGTTCTTTTACAATCTTGCCACTATTCTGCTTCATAATGTGTTTGAGCTAAATATAATAAAATTTGGGTGTCAGTGCCAAAATAGAATTTCCTCAAACAATTTTGATATATTTTCACTACAAGCGCAAACTATTCTTGTGTAAAGTAAACATGTGCTAGATTTACCCACACAACAGGCATCTTAACAAAGATGTTTCTTGCATCAACTTCTTGTACCTGTGTAAAGATTTCCTTTGCAATATCAAATTGACCCCTTTCAACTAGCACAATGGCTACCCCATTTCCAGCATAAACATTTCCTTGTCTTTGTGCCAACACTTTACAATGGTTGCCCCATTTGCAGCATAAACATTTTCACTACAAGTGCAAATTGTCCTTGTGCAAAGTAAACATGTGCTAGATTTACCCACACATCAGTCATCTGAACAAAGTTGTTTTCTAGAGTAGCTTCTTGTACCTGTGTAAAAATTTCCTTTGCAATATCAAATTGACCCCTTTCAGCTAGCACAATGGCTACCCCATTTGCAGCATAAACATTTCCTGGTCCCTGTGCCAACACTTAAGTGGCCCCTTTTATGACATTAAGATCCTCTTGAGTTATTATTATACTCCTATTTTCCAAGAGAAAAATCCCCAAGGCTTATGGGAAATGAACGATGAGCATTTGAGTTTCAACTTGGTTTCATTTTGAAAAGAGGGACATTACATTGTACAAGATTTGTTTAACAACAAAATAATTTAATCCACCTATTTTGGACTGTAAAATAAAAATAGATGAATTAATCTATTTTCAATTATAGGTTCTTTTAATCTAGAATCTGATAGAAAGATAAAGCATAATACATTGAAGGACACAAAAAATGTTCTAAAATAAAGACTAAAATAGGTTGCCCATAAAAAACAAGAAAGAGGAAAAATGAAAAGATAACATACAGATGATTCATTTGAGGTTTTTGATAAGATCTCATTTAACTATGTCAAATGGATTTGGAAGGGACAAAGCATATTTGATTGACTAAAATTTTGAGGTAGCTTATCCATCGTCATTGAATGCATCAACTTCTCCTGGAATCAGATAGGCCCACCACATCTTATTTACAGATTAACGCCCTATTATTCAACTATAATGGGGGGTAGGGGGTGATACCAACATCCAAAGTGGAAGGAGCTGTTGGGGAATTTAGTTAGTTTAGCCAACTAAAATTTAGTTAGTTTAGCTATTCTAAGGTAGTTATAGTGGGGCCCAGCTTTGCTGCAGGGGACTGAACTTCGGGTGGGATGGGAGATAAAATACCCTCGCAAAAATAATGGTCTGGGGCACTTCCAGTCATTTAAACAACTTATTATGCATTCCTATTGATAGTGTTCCATTAAGCTGCCTATATAACGTGTGTATGCTACATGTAGTAGATTCCAAGAGAAGATGATGCATACAATGACAATGGATAAGCTACCTCAAAATTTTAGTCAATCAAATATGCTTTGTCCCTTCCAAATCCATTTGACATAGTTAAATGAGATCTTATCAAAAACTTCAAATGAATCATCTGTATGTTATCTTTTCATTTTTCCTCTTTCTTGTTTTATATGGGCAACCTATTTTAGTCTTTATTTTAGAAGATTTTTTGTGTCCTTCAATGTATTATGCTTTATCTTTCTATCAGATTCTAGATTAAAAGAACCTATAATTGAAAATAGATTAATTCATCTATTTTTATTTTATAGTCCCAAATAGGTGGATTAAATTATTCTGCTATTAAAAAAATCTTGTATAATGTAATGTCCCCTTTTTGAAATGAAACCAAGTTGAAACTCAAATGCTCATCATTCATTTCCATGGGCATTGGGGATATTTCTCTTAGGAAAATAAGGTTTGGTTAAAGCTCAAGAAGCCTAGACATCATCATCATATGGATCATCTTCTCTCAAACTCTGTTTTCTGCAATGGTTCATCATCTTCAGAATCAGAGTATGCATGTCTCCTTCGTGATTTTGTTGAAATAGGAGAATAGTTCTCGCCATCATCAAAGTCTTCTAGACCTATAGCTGCAAGAAGATCTTAGGCATTTTCTGCATCATCTTGTGCCTTACCACTCATATAATTTTCCTCATCTTCCATGGCAACATCAAGTTCCTCCATATAAGAATAATAAGCCTTGTGGTCCTTTTTCTTCTTTTCCTTCTTTTGTTTCTTCTCAGACTGACTAGCCTCATCATCGTCACCATCCTTGTCCTTACGATTACTCTTCCATAATTCCTTCACACGTTCAAATTGCTCCTCTTGTTGCATCGCCCGCCAAAGTTCTTCCTCTTGCTTTCTCCTTTCCATTTGAATCCTTCGTTCTTCATCAACTTTTCGTTTTGCTTCATCAGCGAAGACAAGTTGGCGTGCTACTTTAATTGTTTCTTTTGCTTTAAGCCAATTATTTGTTTTCAGTTCCATGTTGCCAAGCATACATAAAGCATTTGATGAGTTTTTATCCACCTTAAGTGCACCCCCAATCAATTCTAGGCTTAGTTGGGTCTCATTCCGAGCCTGAGCCATGGCTGCAAGACGTAGATATGCATCCACATAATTAGGAAACTTGAACAATTTTAGCCTGTATAAAAGATTTGTTTTTTTAGTATCATGTAGTTGTTCAAACAACCTAGCAAGATTAAATAGTGTTGTGGTAACTCAAGTGAAACACCACCTTCTTCTAGTCGATGGAAAAATTCCATATCCTTAAAGCGCACAGAAAAAATTGCAAAATTGGCACTAGGGATTTTATTTATGTATTCAACCCAAATGCAATTTCCTAATGCCTCCATAAAAGTTTGTTGAGCCAACTCTAGTTCATCACGCTCAAAATGAAGAACCCCAATGTTGTTTAACAATTCAATGGGTACTTCTTCTTTGCTCTTCTTCAGAAGAGACTTTGTTGTCTTAAGAGAATCTAAGGCTGCACTGGGGTCTGTCGATATTAATAACTTACCCATCTTGATAAATGCATGGGCATCACGCAGATCTATGTGATTTTCCTTTCTTAAAATTTCCAAAGCCTTCTTTGCTTGCCCTTGTTGAGCATATATATGGCCTACAACTTTTAAGCTCTCTTAGTTCTCAAGGTGGACCTCCAAAACCTTTTCAAAATTTGAGAGAGAACTCTTAAAATCTCTTAGCTTCAATTGAACTTGTCCACAAAATCCTGTGGCCTCTAGCTTTCCTTAATTGATGTCATGTAGTAGCAACCAGTGGTGTCATAATCACCTTTACTATAATAAGATTGTGCAAGATTATAATATGAATGATATTTCATGAGAGGGTGGTCAGTTGAAACAAGAGCTATCTTAGTTAACTGTTCCACAAGAAAATGTTGCCCTGTGAAGAAAAATGATTTGCTAAATGATTCAATGCCATTGCACAATATGGGTATAATTCAAAGGCTCTATGCATCTTTTCCATTCCTTCATGAACACTACCTTTTTCACTAACTATGAGAATCCTACAATTAAAAAATGCACAAAGCTGCCCACAAAGATGTCTCCCCATTTCAAATAGCAAAATTGCATAAAAAATGCATTTAGAACCTACAAAAAAATGCAAATAAAATCGAGCTGATTTTTGTGCCAAAAAAACCCATGAGACCATAGCTTGTTACTTACTATTATGCTTTGATAGATTTTTTCCAAACATCCATAGCTTGTTTGAAATCACCTATTTTAGGCTTTTAGCCATAGCAACAAGGTAGTGAACTGTTTGATAAAATGCTTTGGTAGACATGTATGAAAAATGTGGTAGCATAGACAAGGCAATGAACTTTGGAAAAAATGTCTCAAATAAATGTGGTCTCATGGTGATGGAATGCCATGACAAGCAAATTGTTATGGATTTTCATGGCATTTCATCACCATGAGACCACATTTCTTTGAGGCATTTTTTCAACCAGTTCACCACCTTGTCTGTGCTATTGCTTACTATTATGCTTTAATAGATTTTTTCCAAGCATCCATAGCTTGTTTGAAAACACTTGTTTTAGGCTTTTAGCCATAGCAGCAAGGCAATGAACTATTTGATAAAATGTTTTGGTAGACAATATGTATAAAAAATGCGGTAGCATAGACAAGGTAGTGAACTGTTTGAAAAAATGCCTCAAAAAAATGCGGTCTCATGGAATGCCATGACAAGGGAATGCAATTGGCAATTGCTCCTAGTTATTAGTTATGCAATGTGAAGTAATTGCATAACTGCTTAGGTTGACTTTGTAAAAACTATATTGTAATTGAAATTTTGTCATCTATCAACATCTAGTTATTAGTTATGCAATGTGAAGTAATGCTTTGAGTTTGAAAGATGTGCAATGCAATGTAATCAACAATGCAAATGATTATGATGATGTTTTGTAACCTTAACTAGCCTGTCACCTTAAGAGGTTAGCTTGTCACCTAAACATTGGTTATATGTATGGTGTAATTTATTATTGAATGTAATTCATTCTTCTTAGTTTTCTTACTTTGGTTGGAATTAGTTTTGTGTATTTAGAATATAATTTCTTGTATGTCCTAGATGATAGCTTTAGTTTGTAATACAACTTCTAGCCTCCACATGCATTGAATATGCTTGTGTGAAGGAAACAATAATGAACATTTGTGATTTAATAATACATATAGATATCTTAACATTAGGTGAACTAAGCCTCCTCATTACAAACAAATAAATGATCTCTTAGGTCTAATTGACACTGAAAACTAAAATTAAGAGATTGCAAAATTAGAAAATTGTTCAATCTTTTCAATAAAATGGTATCTAAAATATTGCATTCATAATATACCCTTATATTCCCATCTAAAATACATAAAAAATCCAATACCGCAATTCAAGACCACAACTTATTATATCATACACTATATTATGAACAAATAATTGATACCAATTCATAATATACCCCTATATTCCAACCTAAAATACATAAAAAAATTCAATCATACACAGTATTATCAACAAATAATTGAGACTAGAATTTGAGCACCAGATTAAATCTTTTTGTCCATTGATTGCTTCAAATAGATATTACAAAATTACATAATTCTCCTCATATATGTTTATATAAATTCCCATGATGATGATATCAAAATTTGGTCTTAATTTTTCTTTTATAAGAGAAGCAACAAGTTTCAAACCGTTACAAAATATGGCATCTTTTCAAAATTCGTGCCTCTTCATATAAACTAAACTAAACATTATTTTTTCTTAAAACATAAAACAAAGAAAGTAGATAACTAATGAAGTCTGCAACACTCATGACACCATAGTTCGTTAATCTTCGTAAGGCACCTGTGATCACTGAAGATCTGTTCAAGGTCCTTTCTCCATATTAGTGTATCTGAATGTTTGGTTCTTCCACTATGACAGCCCTAATGCCTACTATTCGAGAGGACCCAAATACTTATGCTCCCACTCGTACATTGTATAGTCATGTGGCCATTTGTATTCTTGAATTTTCAATATATTTGCAAGGTGAATCTTCCATCAACTATCTAGTAATGCCCTGCCATCCATGATAAACTTAGAATATCCAATATCCAATGCTATTACTCCATCCATGATTAAGTTGAATCTATCAAGGCTCAACTCACCATCCTTTTGTATGCGAGTGATGTACTGTGGAACAACCTAGCCAAATTCACTCTTCCATTCATTGAAGTCCTTCAAGTGGTCATCATCTTTCAATATTTTTGGCACAAACCACTGCTTCATAGTATGAAATGAATCTATTCTTGTTCTGATCTTTTGGTCCTCTCCTTGTATATATTGGAATTAATCTATAACTATTTTGGTTGTCTGCTATGTAGGTTTTAATGTTGTAGGAGCCTCAGTACTCCTCTGCAAGATTCTGCACAAGGTTACCAATGTGTGGTGTATGGGCTGCAAGTTCTTAAAAAGGGGATCCAATATGGGTACATGTGTTTTCATCTATTCAATTACCTGTGTTAGTGAGTTGTAGCAATCATACACACTTTCCAACTTATCCACAATTAGCTTTATCCTATGCTCGAGGAACTTCTCTAAAACATTGCAGATTTTCTTTTTCACTCCTTCCTTACCCTCATTGTTGGCTTTCTTTAACTCTTCAATCTCCTATCTAAAAATGCTCACTTGTTTAGTAGAAGCACTTTCTATATCAACTGATGGAGCAGGAGGAGGCTAGTATAAGATTATTTCCTTGTTTTGTGAGGGGCCTACTCCTTTTAATTGTTCCTTCAACTTCACATTTTCCATGAAAAAATTATTGAATTCATCATTTAAAAACTTTTGTTCCTTTTCGTACTCTCCCAATCTAGCTTCCATCTCCTTAACTGCAACTCGGGTGAACATAGCTGAATGTATTATCATGGTTGCGGCCTCTAGAGGAGATGTATCCTTTAATGTTTTCACCATAGTTGTCCCTTTCATTTCCTGCACTACATATAGTAACCTTGGCTTTTGTGTACTCTTTTGTTTGGCCTATACTTACCAAGATTTCAATCTTAGGGTTATACCATGTTCCACTTACCCCTTCATGTGAGCCAAACTCAACAATCGGCATTGGGTCTTCCTGTGTTCTCACTTGATCAAGTAAAAACATGTTCTTTAATTCCATACTAGGGACAATAAGTATATTACTTTTCAAAATCATCTCTTTAGCCTCTTGTGGGCTGACATCAATATTATCAATCCTTAATTCATTAAAAGTTGGGTTACTATTTGGTCATGCTGGGATTCCTTAGCTCCCATCTTATTTATTTCAACCCCCACTTCAAACTCTCTCATTTTCATCTTAATCCAAAAGTCTTTAAATTCAGGGGTTTTGATAAATTCATCATCTTCCAAGAACTTGAGAGCTACAATTATCCTCTCATCCTCATGCATTTCTCTTTCTCCTTGTACTTGAATATCGGCTCTAGCTTCAAGCCCGTGGTCTTCAGTTTTAGGCATAGGTTGGTCCACTTCAACATCATCCTTGAAATGTCTTAACACATTAACTGTTTCTTCAGTATCTCCAACCTCCTCACTTGTTTCATAGGAAACAAGTGGCTCTATCTCTTGTGTCTTTTTTTTTAGAAGGTGGTTGTTCAAGAGGTGATCTTGGAGAAGCATGACATACTGAAACAATATCCGGAGTTGATTCTGTAATTACAATACCACTCGGGCTTTTGGGAGACAATTTGGCAAGTCTCCCTATCCCCATCTCCATTGCAGACTTATATAATTCATGAAACTTATCAATCATCATTTCAATCCTCTTGAGAGGATTTTCTTCCTCTATGAAATACCCCAAGAAATCACTGTGCTTCATCTTTCTTTCTTCCTCAAGCCTTTTCATAATTTTCTATTTTCTCCTCCTCTCATATACCTCTTGAGGAGTGACAATTTCTAATTACAACTTCTTCATAATCAATTTGGTGAGTAACCATAGCTAATAGGTCTAGATAATAGCTTGTTTTTTGTTGGTTTTATGTAGACTTTAGGATATTTTTAAACATACTTTCTAAACAATATTCCATATCATACTATCCTTTTTATATCCATTATGCAAACATAAACCCAAACACATGGTGATGGAATTATGGTTTAATATATTAGCATTAAATGGTTTATATGAATATGTGTATGGGAATGTTGATGGAATGCTATGTTTAATTATGATAGTTATCCTTGTGTACATGTTTTGTGAAACTAACTTGTTTGCCACTAAAGGAGGAACCATGATACACAACAGTTGTAGGATGAACCCATAGCAAAAAGGGTGTTGGACACTGAAATAGGGGAAAACTACAAAAACAATTGAATGTGATGATCATTGTTTGAAGGCACTTAATGAAGATAGAATGTGCATTATTATAATAAGTTAATGAATGCTAAAGAAGAGGTCTTTCTCACATGGGACACTGACAAATGAGTGTATGATTACATGTGTTATGTTTTGATAGAATTCTAGTTTTGATAGGATTCTCCTTCTTTTTCAGTTGTAGGTTGAATAATTCCAAGTCTTAATTCTATGCTCTAAATAGCTGGGAGTGGAGTTAATGATTTTGGTTAAGTTGTTTTTAATAAGGATTCCCTTAGTTTGTATATAACTATTGGTTGAATCCATAGGTTAGTTGGTTTTTCATAGTTTTATGTTATCTATTACTTTCAATTTGAAACATGGATCTTCAGAATCATTGAGTATGATTTTTGCAAGAATATTTTGTAATCTTTCATCTTATGCAATAAATGGAGATCAATTCATGGAATGCATGAAATCTATTAGTTAGATTCAGTTCAGTTAAAGTGGGAACAGTTACTTGAGCAGGCCACTCAAGGTATTGTTCTTCACTTCACCTTTCAGTTATTTATTTTTGTTGATAGTTGTTATTAGTTTATCATTGTTCACGAATCATATGCAAGTTAATTGGGATTTCATTTCTTGCTTATTATGAATGAATGCTTATGAACATGCATGTAATGATCATTGGTAGTACTCTAGAGGATAGTTCAATTGATTCAGTAGTCTTTATTAAGTTTTCAGTTAATATAGTATCATTTCATTAGCAATAGTTCAGTCACAACCTTTACTGTAGGTACCTATAGCAACTAGTTTCAATTTATACTTTTACTGTTTTACAATTTTGTGAATTTCCAGCAATTAGAATGACTTTAGTAGGATAGTTTAGGTAGTTTAAGTCCATGAAGGCATATATAATGTTCCACCATCATAAGCTTACATGTCCTAGGTTAACAATTTAATGTAGTCTTAAGTAGGGTAAAGTGGAGTGTTCAACTAGCTGACCCTCTAAATTGAGTAGATTCCACCAAGTTTACAAAACATTAGCTTATACTCTACAATAGCCTTGGTAAGGATGGTGTGTCATAAAAAATTCATGTGACCCTTAGGGTCAAAAGCTCTTTCCTTTCCAATCTCTAAAGAGTAATTTGTTTTTAGATAATTCTGCAACTCTTCAAGTGTACCAAATCCCATTGATAGTTCCCCACATGTTGTCAAATTGGGTAGAAATGTACCCTTCCTTTTTTATGCATGACATCCTTTTCCATCCATAGAATCTACCACATGAACTCTAAAAAGGCTAATTGAAGGGGGAAAAACTTTGGTAGTATATGTGGGGCCTATGGGCATCCATAAATCTTGATTATTGTGATATCTAGTAGAAAAAACCAATCACCAAAGTTCTGAGTATGGCCTTGCTCAGGTTTCAAATCCAAAGGTCTTAATAGTTGTAGCACAAGTGTGTGTAGTCTTGGTGGTGGGTGGACAAGAACTCTCATTATTTTGTGCACAAATTCATCATGGAATATCACATAATTTGAATTCTTACATCTGTTGTCCCATATATAACACCATCGTTGCATTGGCAAAAAATTCCCATGTTGGTCAATCTTACCCAAACACATCCTCTTTCTCCATCTATCTTTATTCTGGTATAATATCAGGTGGCACATCAAAGAATATTGTCTAAATTTTATGGTGGCTCTATTTTCCCTGACTTGCAGAAATCCTTCATGCAATGCTTTCTCAAGATATGAGGAAAAATCATATTCAATGTTTGTTTCATTGTTTTGGATCCTCATAGCCATCATCATTAAACTAACCGGCATTCTCTCTTGTGCATCTATCCCAAGTACTGGACAAAGAGAAAAGTAGGTTTTATTGAAATAAAATTGGAAATCTGTGACAGCAAATAGTTCAGTAGCAGAAGGGAATATAGGAATCACCTTGTTGTTCACACCCCTTTTCATGTAAATGTGGAGTTCATCACTTCAATAGGTTCTCCTCAATCTAGTATATTCTTATTCACTTCTTTGCAAATCAATTTTAGTCAAGGGCTTGTTTGTTTAAATCAAACATTCAATGATGGTTGCTTTAGTCAACACAACTAATGGTGAACCATCTGACAATCTCACATACCTAGTAGCAGGATGATAACTCTGACCCAATACTCTAATGAACTCTACATCTATAAAAACATTTGGGATAATTAACTTCGCCAAATCTAATGCCCATGGATTTGACACTAGAATATTGTCCTCCCTTTTGTCATAAAATTACCATAATAGTTCCCACCTAGAGATAGGGATAAGGGAATCTCTACAACCGTGAGCCACATCTTTAAAAACTTTCTTAAATCCTTTATCATTTGATTTAGGGAGTATATCCAGGATAGACTTTTGTAAGGACCTCTTTTTAACCTTAGATTCTTTGATTTTTAGTTTCAGGTTCTTTCTTCTTGGGCGGCATGATGTCCTTTCTAGTTTCAAGTTCTTTCTTCTTGGGTGGTATGATGTTTAACTATCTTACTTCTCGTATCTTAGAAGGTAGTTGTTTAGGAGGCAATCTTGGAGAAGCATGACATAATGAAACAGTATCCGCAGTTGGTTCTGTAATTGCAATACCACTTGGGCTTTTGGGAAACAATTTGGCAAGCCTCCCTATCCCCATCTCCGCTGCAGACTTCTATAATTCATGAAACTTATCAATCATCCTTTCAATCCTCTTGAGAGGATTTTCTTCCTCTACGAAATACCCCAAGAAATCGTTGTGCTTCATGTTTCTTTCTTCCTCAAGAATTTTCATAATTTCCCATTTTCTCCTCCTCTCATATACCTCTTAAGGAGTGAAATAATTTCTTATTACATCTTCTTCATAATCAATCTGGTGAGTAACCATAGTTGATAGGTATAGATAATAGCTTGTTTTATGTTGGTTTTATGCAAACTTTAGGATACTTTTAAACATACTTTCTAAACAATATTCCATATCATATCTATCCTTTTTATATCCATTATTCAGACCTAAACCCAAACACATGGTGATGGAATTATGGTTTAATATATTAGCATTAAATGGTTTGTATGAATATGTGTATGTGAATGTTGATGGAATGTTATGTTTAATTATGATAGTTATCCTTGTGTACATGTTTTGTGAAACTAACTTGTTTGCAGCTAAAGGAGGAACCATGATACACAACAGTTGAAGGATGAACCCGTAGCAAAAGGGGCGTTGGACACCGAAATAGGGAAAAACTGAAAAAAACAATTGAACGTGATGATCATTGGTTGAAGGAACTTAATGAAGATAGAATGTGCATTAATATAACCAGTTAATGAACACTGAAGAAGAGGTCTTTCTCACATGGGACATTGACAAATGGGTGTATGATTACATGTGTTCTATTTTGACAAAATTCTAGTTTTTATAGGATTCTCCTTTTTTAGTTGTAGGTTGAATAATTCCAAGTCTTAATTCTACGCTCTAAATATTTGGGAGTGGAGTTAATGATTTCAGTTTAGCTATTGTTTTTAATAATGATTCCCTCAATTTGTATATAATTGTTGGTTGAATCCATAGGTTAATTGGGTTTTTTGTAGTTTTATGTTATCTGTTACTTTCAGTTTAAAACATGGATCTTCATAATCATTGAGTATGATTTGTGCAAGAATATTTTATAATCTTTCATCTTATGCAATAAATGGAGATCAATTCATGTAATGCATGAAATCTATTAGTTAGATTGAGTTCAGTTAAAGTGGGAATAGTTACTTGAGTAGGCCACTAAGGGTATTGTTCTTCACTTCACCTTTCAGTTATTTATTTATGTTGATAGCTATTATTAGTTTATCATTGTTCACAAATCATATGGAAGTTAATTGGGATTTCATTTCTTGCTTATTATGAATGAATGCTTAGGAACATGCATGTAATGATCATTGGTAGCACTCTGAAGGATAGTTCAATTGATTCAATAGTCTTTATTAAGTTTTCAGTTAATATAGTATCATTTCATTAGTAATAGTTCAGTCACAACCTTTACTGTAGGTACCCATAGCAATTAGTTTCAGTTTATACTTTTAATGTTTTACAATTTTGTGAATTTCCAACAATTAGAATGACTTTAGTAAGATAGTTTAGGTAGTTTAAGTCCATGAAGGCATATATAATGTTGCACCATCATAAGCTTACAAGTCTTGGGTTGACAATTTAATGTAGTCTTAAGCAGTGTAAAGTGGACTGTTTAGCTAGTTGACCCTGTTGGAGCCAAAAATCCACCTTGGTTTTCACATGCCTCCATTTTTACTTATCATTCCATTTCCATCATAAACCCCATTGTCCTTGATCTTTTACTATATTTGACATAAAGCATAAAAATTTCCTAATGTATATAGCTTTAAAACCCACCCTAGTAAATAAAATAAAGTCTCTAGTTATCACTTTGAGATGGTTCCCCCTTTTAAAGTATTTCCTTGGCAACACAAGGCATATCACCAAGACAATACCATATTGAAGAAAGCTTCACCATAGTCTCCTCGAAAAAAACAATAAAAGGTGAATGAAAATGTCATGCTTTGAGGTGACATACTCGAATGTCTCTTTGACAACCCAAATAGCAATATGTTGAAGAGACCTGGATACTTCGAAGATAAAAGTTAACTTGTCTCTCTGACAATACAGAATAATGTCGATACTCTAAAGATACATGATCATTTTTCATTCAGGAAACATAAAAACATCTCTCGGACATCAAGAGATTATTATAAGATAAAGGATAAATTATTTGCAGGACACAGTCAGATGAGTACAACAACAATCTCGAAGAGACATTAGTGTGTCTGACTGAGGAGTGAAGAAGTCTCTTTGACACCACAAGAACAAGCGAGAGAAAGATGTCAAAGAGACACAAGGGAATTGAACATATATTGATAAAAGTCTCTTCGACTTTCTAACAAAAAAAACACGACTTCAAGCATATACTATCGATGAGATTATGGGATATTAAAGAGAGGTAACCACAGGTCCCTTCGACACTTTAAAGAGGCAAAAGGAACTGAAGAATAAAAAACCCATATTAGGAAGACACAAAAGGGGTTATTCAAAAAACAATGTTAAAAGGAAGAACACAGGTATGTTGAGGAGACATAAGCTCATCGGAAGGAAATGATCACCAGTCTCATTGACATTCTGATATCAAAGTACAAAGAAGGAAAAACCCGAAGTACATCTATCGAAGAGACCTTGTGGGATTGAAGAGAGAAACTCAAATGCCCCTTCGACATTTTGAAAAGGGATCAAAGACATATCGAAGAAAGAAGAGGACATCCTTGACAATGCAATTAAGGTCTCTTCAACATTATGAAATAATGTCTCACCCGGTTGATATGACTAATGAGGCCATCAAAGAAACAACTACCATTAATATTGCAATTGATTAGAAAAGTGGCACGAGCACCATTTACGAACCAAAGTTGGTTCAACCGAGCCAAATCTTGATATACCTGACTCTTAAGAAATCAAAATCACTACAAATTGTGGCTGAAAATTGAGGCTGAGTTAGATGACAGCGAGTAGCTTAGAAATCATGACATTAGTTCAAGTAAGTGTTCTTGGCTCAAATGAACATATTCTATAAAAAATTGCTTGAAGTACTATGCAAGTAGGGTTTTGAGATGGATAGAACCCCTGGAAAACAAAAAGTGAAGAGGTAGAAAACAAAGGCTAGGCCGTTAAATCAAGATCTAATAGAACATTGTCCTAGGTCTAGACCAAAATCTAGGAGAATAGCTCAATTGAATCCTTCATGTGAAACATTGGAAGATAAAAATAAAAAACTTAGAGATGTGTGGACTCCGTAAAGAGGCTATGATCTATTTGTATATCATTATTAAAAGAAGTACAAACACAAACCTATCTCAAATCCATGGAACATGAATTTGGTGAAGCTTTTCATGCCTAATGTTTTTTTCAACGTGGAACTGATTAATAATTAGCTAAAACTACAACCCTAAAATGAGGGAAATCTATTCCCACGATGGTTCACAATTTATCATCATAACACGAGATTATATCTGCATGTTTTTTCAACTTGACACATCCATGAAAACAAAATTGACGATAAGAGATCTATTGGAAGAGTATTGGGCCATGGATACAAGCTATAAGAGGTGGAAATTACCTTTGTACAGACCCAAGGGCCCAGGAAACCAACTTGGAAGATTCTCTAGTGATGAGAAACCCCCATTTCCTATGGGCTCATTTGAGGAATACTATCAATACACTTATTATTCAACTGGCCAAGTCCTAGCTAGAATAAATGCTCCTGTTGCGATGGCCATAGTTCACATGGTCTTAGCCTTAGATATCCAAATCCAAGATGCTAGGTCTTATGACTATGCAAAATACTTGTCTAAGGTCATTAATACCTCGCTTATCGCCATTAAAAATAATAGTGATGCCATCAACTTCAAGCAATACTCTCTACTCATGCATATGATAATATATGAAGGATAGGAAATGGGCATGTGGGGAGAGGAGTTAAGAATCAAATATTTGGATAGTGATGGAAATTATAGGCCAGTTCAAATGTGGACGTCCATATGGGATAGTAGATGTGGGAAATCCCACTACTTATATTTTGAAGAATATTTCATGAAACCTTTGTATAAGATGCTAGGCCATAAATGTGATTATAACTTGTCTCTAGAGATATAGAGATTCCTCAAACCAAAGGATAAAAACCCTAAGGGAAAGGTAAACCATAATTGGGGGGACTGGTATGCATTTGAAGATTGTACTGTGATAAGACTATATGGATTTGAGGCAGCCCCATTTTTACTGCCTAAGACTGTACCAAATAGAGTTGCATACTTGGAGATTGTGAGGCAATTGGCCTTCTTATATTTCATGCACCTTAAAAGCTATGGAAGTCAATCTCTCATGCCTTCTACTTTACATTTCAATGACTTTACCATCATTGTTGGTAAAGGATATGAGGCGATTGGCAACAAAATGGATTATTATGGCACGCCATTAGGAAACAAGAGGGAGAAGTTTGACCCTAAGCACTTTATTCATGATGCAAAGATGTCACATAAATTGAAAAGATATGAACATGAATTCTTCATGGATGATGTCATTAGAAATTGTGATGAAAATCAAGTAATGATGAGGAAGGTTGCATACAACAAAATAGTTATGGAAAAAGCTTGGAGGAGAAGCAATAATCCATTATATGTAGGAGCTTTTCATGAAATACAAGATCCTATGGAAAGGGTTGAGCAATTGATCCTATATGCGGAAGAATTGAATAAGGATGTACCTCTCATAGGTTTTGAAAGAAGAAGAGATACTGGTTCTAGGAAAAAAATTGAGAATGTTGTAAATTTAAGTCATTTATCACCACAACCTATTCCAGAGGTAATATTCTCAGTTGATACTCCTATTATCATTGAGGATGACATTGAGGAAGAGAATGAGGTTACATAGATCACCATTCCCACATTTCCCCAGTACGAAGTGTCACCAGAGAGGAATGTGACACCTTTGAAGCATCTAATGAATTTTTTGATGATGTGAGACATCATGCTAGCAAAGAATTCATTGTGGATGATACATTTGTGTGAACCCCCGAGTTTAAGGCCTTCATTTATGAGTAAAAAGGAAGAATGATAAGAAAAAAGATAAAAGAAATCAACCCCGAGCAAGAAGCGGATGCCTTAAAAGAGCTCCAGTGTGAGGTTGATAAGGAAATGGATAGTATCACTCCTGAAAGAAGAAGAGCACTACTACAAGAAGATGGGGTCATGCTTCTTCTAGGGTAGGACATCAGCTCAGCCATAGTGTTTGACTATTTCCTGAAAAGAGAAAATAAGGCCTTGAAATTGACAGATGGGGCTAGTGATAAGATACACACTGGATCAAGGTATAATCTTGATAACACTAATTTTCAGTTTTCGGCCCTTTACCCGCCTGGAAAGAGGCCTTCCCTCATCAATAATCATGATCAAATATTTGGTCACCTTCTAGTATAGAGAGTAGGGGGTACAAAACTTATTGAGATTGCTGATCTAAATGTAAATGTGGCCAAGTTTACCAAGGCTCAAATTTAGAAATTGGTCAGAGGTAATAGGGGGTTGACTGATGAAAATGAGAGGTTGAAGCAAGAGGTGATCAACTATAGAGATAGATTACCTTCCTCCTCAGGGCCTTACTCACCATTGATTGAATGCGAAAGGAAAGTACTTGAAGCAATATTTGAGATTACCTATTGGAATCACAAGTATGAAATGATACAGAAAGGGAAATAGGAACTAAAGAAAAAACTAAAACTACTATATTTAAAATAGCATCAAAACTGGTGTGTAAGAGGTTTGATGATATGATTAAACTTTTTGACAAATTCTGGGTTATCCATGATAATACATATGCAACTTTACAAGAACAAAATAGGTTATGTGATAGAATGAAGGAGGTAGAAGTACAAATAAAGGAGAAGAAAAGAGATAACAAAAGTATACTTCAAGAATACCAAGGGCTTATGAACACACATGACAACTTCCATAACATACTGATGCAAGAATTGAGTGACTTCAGTCAGTCACAAAGTATGGCTTTGCCAAATGTCTTTGAGGAAACATACTTAAAATACCAAGATGTATGGAAGGATGAGATAGTTTAGTATCTGTCGATGGCTCTTGATGAAATTGATGATGAAGATGAGGTACTCAAAAAAACACATGTGAAACTAGGATGAATCTTTGAACTTGAATATGCAATGAGAGACATCATAAGCAATGTAGATACGTATGCAAAGACAAGATATATCGAACATGCATCGAAGATTTATTTATTCATCACACAAGTCAAGTAAGGAGTGATAGGGTATCAAAATTTTGCAGTCGTGGGTGCATTGTCATGGAGCATGAGCCTTGAATAGGTCTTAGATGATCATGGGTACTTGGTGGAGATTAACAGATCATAGTACATCCACTTACAAATTACTAAGTTTTTATGTTCATGTTAATCAAGTTTTTAGTTATCAAACGATGTAACTTTTTGTGAACGGGCCTGTAGCTTGTTGCTTCCCATATAAAAGGGGAAACCAAGGCCCATTTTTGGATTATCATTATCATTATCATCAATAATATTAGATAGGTTCATCTATTAGCATATTCCACTCATCCATTTCTATACTTCAGAAACTTTTTCTATTAATGTATATCTTTTGAACCAATATAATGGAGAAGATTGTTCATAATCGGTGACTTACTTCCAGTGTTCAACTATTGTGTCAATATTCATTCTTATATGTTGCTATGTTGTCTCCAAAGTGGTTTTCCTTAATTATTCAAATTTATACAATTTTTTAGGACACATTTGTTGTTGCTATGTGATTTTCTTGATTGGGTTTTGGCTAGAGTGAATTAAATTCCTTTCAAGTAACTCATTTTAATTGGTTGCTGCCAGGGATTAAATTCCTTTTAAATTGATTGCTCTGATTGGTTTACCTCAAGCTAAGAATTAAAAATTATTTCATGATATCACAATAATTTGGGAGAATAACACTAGGATTCATAAAGAAGAGTACAGTAAATGACAAACCTACACATTTGTACAAGTTGAAAACATCCTAAGTGCCCAACAAGTTAGAGTTAAGCTAAGAAGTAGATCCACCTACCTCACATATCTATCTCCATCATCATCCACCTTTCAACTCCATTCGCCCAATAGGATTAGGTTCTAGTCATACTTAGAAAATTTTATACAAACTTTACTCATAAATTTGATCCTCAAAGACATTTACAGTAGGAATTAATCATTAGCCTTGCATCTATTTCACTCCCACATACCATTGTGAATAGATTGCTTAGATTAGAAATTGCACTTATAACCTTCAAATCTACCTTATCATTTAGGTACACCCACCTAGGTTTAGTAGATCCTAAAGAGCAGGGGGTTATCAATCATATTTTCCCCGTTTGCTAGCCAAAAATGTACTAAGAGATTGGCACCCTCTTATGGTTTAAAAACCTATGTTTTTGAGACCTAACAGACCCTCTAAATTGATTAGATTCCACCAAGCTTACAAAACATTAGCTTATACTCTACAATAGCCTTGGTAAGGATGGTGTGTCTTACAAAATTCATGTGACCCTTAGGGTCAAAAGCTCTTTCCTTTCTAGACTCTTAAGAGTACCTTGTTTTTAGATAATTTTGCAACTCTTCAAGTGTATCAGAAACCATTGATAGTTCCCCACATGTTGTCAAATTGGGTAGAAATGTACCCTTCCTTTGTTTATGCATGAAATCCTTTTCCATCTGTAGAATCTACCACATTAACTCTAAAAAGACCAATTGAAGGGGGACAAACATTGGAAGTATATGTGGGGCCTATGGGCATCCATAAATCTTGATTATTGTGATATCTGGTAGAAAAAACCAATCACCGAAGTTATGAGTATGGCCTTGCTCAAGTTTCAAAGCCAAAAGTTGTAGCACAAGTGTGTGTAGTCTTGGTGGTGGGTGGCCAAGAACTCTCATAATTTTGTACAAAAATTCATCATGGAATATCACATAATTTGAATTCTTACATCTATTGTCCCATATATAACACCATTTTTGCACTGGCAACAAATTCCCCTGCTGGTCAATCTTACCCAAACACATCCTTTTTCTCCATCTATCTTTATTCTAGTATAATATTAGGTGGCACAACAAAGAATATTGCCTAAATGTTATGGTGGCTCTAATTTTTGCGACTTGCAGAAATCCTTCATGCAATGCTTTCTTAAGAAGGCAAAATCATATTCAATGTTCATCTCATGGTTTTGGATCCTCATATCCATCATCATTAAACTAACTAGCATTCTCTCTTTTGCATCTATCCCAAGTACTTGATAGAGAGAAAAGTAGGTTTTCTTGAAATAGAATTGGAAATCTGTGACAACAAATGGTTCAGTAGCAGAAGGGAATATAGGAATCACCATGTTGTTCACACCCATTTTCATGTAAATGGGGAGTTCATCACTTTGATAGGTTCTCCTCAATATAGTATATTCTTCTTCACTTCTTTGTAAATCAATTTTAGTCAGGGCTTGTTTTTTTAGGTCAAAAAATTCAATGATGGCCGCTTTAGTCAACACAACTAATGGTGAACCATTTGGCAATCTCACATACCTAGTAGCAAGATGATAACTTTGAGCCAATACTCTGATGAACTCTACATCTATAAAAACATTTGGTACAATTAACTTGGCCAAATCTAATGCCCATGGATTTGACACTAGAATCTTGTCCTCCCTTTTTTCATAGAAGTACCATTACAGTTCCTACTCGGAGATAGGGATAAGGGCATCTCTACAACTGTGAGCCACATATTTAAAAAAAATTCTTAAATCCTTTATCATTTGATTCAGGGAGTATATCTAGGATAGACTTTTATAAGGACCTATTTTTAACCTTAGATTCTTCCTTTTTAGTTTCAGGTTCTTTCTTCTTGGGCGGCATGATGTTTAACTATCTTACTTCTCCTATACTTCTAAAATGTAAAATTCCAAACAATCTTGTACTCGTAAAACTTAATTCACAATTTAACTATCTTACTTCTCCTATACTTATGAAATACAAAATTCCAAACAATCTTGTACTCATAAAACTTAATTCACAAGTTATGTGCACTTACCCAGGCTACGATGGTTGCAAAGCTTAACCTCATCAGACTCCCAGCTCCCCACATGATATTTTTTGCAAATGAGTGCAAAGAGAATGTCAAATTCTTGGTTTAATGGCTTCTGAGCTCAGTCATGTCAACATTAATATCAACCTTACACCAAATATTTTGCTCATAGTTCAAGTTTGAACATGCACCATTAATTTTACAAGATTAGATGGTTGATGTGATTCATGCATTTAATACCGCTTTATCACCACCACTTTCTATAACTATCACAGGATAGTGGGGTATAAACCACTATACCGCATGCTTCTATGCATTTCACCTAGGATAGTGGGATCCTTACCTCTATACCACAAGCTTGACTTGTTTAACCCTTGGTATTGTGGTTTATATTAATGGTCACATATGGCTCACCTCCATATCGCATGCTTCGTCAAATCCTTCCATGGTATAGCGGTTCATACCACCCTACCACATGCCTTTATGATCTTCCTTGCGAGATGGTAGGTTACTGCGCTATACTGCACCCTTCATTTTTCCTTCTCACGGTATGGTAATTTATGATGTATTTAAATTCTCTCATACCACCCAACTACGTCCTCGTCATAATACTTTCATAGTATGGCGGTAAATATCTTCATGTTGTCTATTACACACTGCCAACCCACCAAGGGTTCAGATTATTGCTAAGGGATCGCGATAACATTTTATTGAGGGATTTGAAATTTTTTTAGCTAGACATGTTTTTGCTTAAGTCTATATGATGAATTTTTGGATTTGTATTGGTTTTTCAGTGTCAGTCAGATCTAAAAAATTTATATGTTTGTTTATAGTGGGGAGGCTCGGTCAAAAATTAAAAGGAATATAAGGGTCAAGGCTTAGGTCATGGAGCTCAAGGTTAATTGTGATGATGGAACTAGGCAAAATTTTAAGGTTCTAAAACACCTCATGATGAACTAGACTATTTTTTTCCTTCATCCTGCTTGTGTTATGTTTTTATGAGTTCTCTTGTGAATATATCCCTAAGAAAAATTTGTCTGATACCTATAATTGTAAACATATTCTTGGTTTTTTATTGCAAATTCTTTTTAATCTATAAACTGAATTCTATTTTAAGTTTCCATTTGTAGTTATTAGTAGATTGGAAAGTCAATAGTTATCACCTTATGAACTCAGTAAAGTTTTACTAATTCAAGTTGTTGATTTATACATTATTGTTTATTTGGACTTTAGGAAATGAAGACAAGGACTATAAGGTGCAAATTAGATGATAGTAGTCATAATGCTGAAATTCTAGTGACAGAATATGAGCGCACGCATAGTGAAAAAGTGGCCAAGAATAATGAATATTTCTTGAGTCTTGGTTTGAAAAGTGGGAAAATTGTAAATCCACTAAGTAGTATATTATTTGTTTAATAGTGTAATGAAATTTTATAGGCAAGAGCTTTATGTATATAAGACATAATATGATATTTTCTTTTTGTTTTATAGGCAACAAAAAGAGTGCAAAGAAAGTGTGGAGAAAAAACAAAAGGAAAGAAAAGATACATTATTTCCATCTTGTAGAAGCCGACGCTTTTGTGATTCAACAAATGCAGTTGGTGAAAACAATAGTTGTGATGATGTGTAGCCTAGTATAGCACATGGTGATGTGCAGTCTGATATAGCATATGGTGATGTGTAGCCTGATATAGCACATGGTGATGTGTAGCCTGATATAGCACATGGTGATGTGCAACGTTGTGATGATCTCCTAGAACTAAGTCTAAGAGAGATTATTGAAAAACATCAAGGCAAAGAAACAACAAGTCTGCAAATGATTTATTCAACATTAAAGGATGTGTTTGATGTGAAATACGTGGAGACCAGTATTGATCTACCTACTCATGCCACACCTGATGTGGCCAAGGAGCATGAAATTCTTGTTAATGAAAGTCATGAAGAGAGACGACTTACATCTGTTGTGCCTTAGAGTGCACCTGTTGCATCTAGAAATTTTGATGGAGCTAGTGGATTAGCTAGAAATACTATTAGTGGTAATTTAATAGAAGATGTGGATGCTTTTGTCAAAAGACAAAGATTGATTCAAGATTTGTATAGATCTACAGAGAGTAATGAAAAAGAAAGAAAATTAGAAGGCAAGTATCCATTCTTGATTGAGGTATCGAGAGATGGTGAGCCCATTGGGCCAATGCTACAAAGTGGTCCACCGAGTTGGGTGTAATATGTAGGGCCCATTTGGATATTTGAAAATCAAGTTTTTCAAAGCAAGATCCACAAGCTATGGAAAATGTTATACATAAAATGGATTTTTTTTTTGAGACTATAGGTGGACAAATCTCTAAAAAATATTACAAGCAAAGGATGAGAATTTTGATGAACAATTAAAGATAAAGTTGCAAAAAAAAATCATGGAGGGAAAAGAGAGGTTACACTCCAGTTTATCTCCCAAAGAGTGGGAGACATTGAGAGAAATTATGCATTCCAAAAATATTTGGCAAAGAGTAACAGAGGGAAGAGAGAAAGAGATAATGTGAGGGTTGGATATACATTTGGCTGAGGTGGGTTGCACGCCAAAATGGAAAAATTTGTAGAAGTGTATAGATTTTTGGTTCAGTTTACATTGTGTTATTTATTTCAATTTTTTATTGAACTGGCTATATGTTGAAATTGGCATTATATTTTAGGTGGAAAATAGTAATAGAGAAGTAGGTGCATAAAATATTGTCAATTATATGACAACACTAGATGCTAGTAAATATAAGAGTAAGATGAAGTGGAAATCTAGTTCGTCAACAGAGATTTCACAACCATCTGTTCAATGCCTAGTAGGAGCCTATGTAGATCATGTCAACTCAAATGAACTAGGGTACCAAAAGGTAATCAGTAGCATATTCAGTCTCACTCAGCAAGTTATGCAATTGGTTGAATCTATTAACCCTATATTTTTTGCATGGAATGAGCATAAATCCATGGATTGAGATGAGGTAAGAGGCTTTATTGATCTCATTTCTTGTTTGGAAATTCTATATACAAACTCCTCTTAATATGTAGATTATTGAAATCCAAGCATAGGAGAATCCAACCCAGTTTCTTTATTGTTGAAGTGATGAAGATAAAAAATGTTCTTTTGGACAAATTTATAGCTTGCATTCTTTACTTGACTATTGAATACTTTGTATATTTTTTTGCACGATGGCTAAACCACAAGTAGAGAAATTTATCAAAGCAATATGAAAACAAAAACGCCTTCATGGTGTCAACAGAGTTTTAGATATTGATAGTGATGAAGTGGACAAGAATGCACAGTGCAATCATCTTAGTTGTCCTAAAGTTGAGGTAATTAATATAACAATTTTCAGTTATCTGTCCCAATGTTTTGTCATTTTTCATGCTTAAAATGTTCTTTTGGACAAAAAATTAGAGATTTTGCATTCTTTACTTGACTTATATTAATTTTTGCATGATGATTAAGCTAGATGATACAACACAATTACATGAAAGAAAAAGAAAAAGAAAAAGGCCCTGTTAATAGAACATTTTGCAAAGTTGTACAACTTCATGTCTGCAATGACCTTGATAGTGATTATGATGATGAACTTGATGAGCATGCACATGATATTCATAGTGGTAGTCGTGTTGAACTTGAGGTGAGTGCTATGAAACCACATGCAAGTAAGTACTATTCAAGTAAGTAATGGTTGTTTTAGTATGTAAATAAGGGTAATCATTACCTATTTAATAGAAGTTGGTTAGAATAGTAGTTTAGTGAAATTAGCTCATATACATAGATTATGGAAATAAAGGACAACATATAACTTACATATGGAAGTTTAGAGCTTAGTTTTAATAGAGTGTTTTATAAAAGCATATACAAAAACAGATTTGTTCCAAGACATAAAAAATTACATACAACTATCAAAAACAATATAATGTGTGTTTTTTTTGTTTTTGCAGATATTTATTGATAAACTCCAAGAAGGGGATAAAGTTGAGGTGTTGGATCTGTTTGATGGTGTTGTTGTGGGCATTATGAATATTCACTCACTATCTATTGTACATGGAATCAAATTGAAAGGAACAGGAGATGCAAATATAAGTATTTTATAGATCACAAGTAACATACCCCTTGCTTATCTAGACAAAATAGATGGAGTTGTATGTCTAAAAGAGAAAGAAGGGACCTTCACATGATGGCCACTAAAACATTTGAAAAAATGACAAAGTGTTAGTCGTAAGTGTAGAAGAGAAAAGGAAGGGTTAGCAGCAGCAGAGCCTGGAGAGTGAAGTTGTAGATAGAGAATGTACTAAGCCTGAATAAGTTGAACCAAAAAAAAAAACTAGAGAATATGATTTGGGTGTACATTATGTGAGTAGAATAGAGAATGTTCTATCTTATTGCACCTGTAATGTAAAACCCCTTGATTATGTTTTTCTCTTTTTTTTGGCTTCCACTCATTCAAACTGGTGCATTATAGAAGAGGGGATATGTTGTTGTGTGAGCAGTAGACGAGGAGAATAGGGGTGCAGAAAAAGAAGTGAATAAAAAGAAGATAAAGAGGTGCAGAGAAGAAAAGTTGAAGAGAGTGCAACATACATGTATGTGCAGTTGCAAATAAGTTGCAACATAGAATTGTCATCAAAATTGTAATTGTTGGAAAAACAAGGACAAACAACTGAGAGGGGGGGTGAATCAGTTGTCACAGAATATTTAACCTTTTCAAACTTAACTTTACTTAATCTCAAATATGATGAATTAGAAATTAACCACAGATAATCAACACATTAGAAACACAGAGAACACCAAGATTTTTTTTACATGGAAACCCTGTTAGGGGAAAAACCACAGTGGATGTCAGTCCACAATATTATACCCTATTAAAAGTATAAAGAAGAATAATGGAAATGCACATGCATTCAACCACAGTGCCTAGAGCTCACTGATCAAATACAAATGTCTCACTTCCCAAAGAAGACACATTGTCTTATAGAAATTTAGATTAGATCCGCAGGGTATGAACTGAGAAAATAGCTTCTACAAAAGCCTAATTACAGTTCTAGTTAAGCACAAAAACACTCCTTCACACTTCGCTCAAACTTCTTCACAATCTACTCTGTAATCGAATGATTAGATCACTATTCACACATTTTCTCTTCCTCTTCTCTCACACACACTTTTACTTTGCACAAGAAACCATTCTTATATATCCACAACATGGATTTGCATCAACAACTTTGTCGACTAGAATAAAATATGAAATATAAAACATATACACAATGTCGGCCCAAATTTACAAGTAAATTTTCAATGTGAATCAAACACTGTCGACCAATATTATATTGTGGCCCAAAAAAAATCCTCGAGCATGCCAAACATTCAAATTTTAATCTCCAAGGATCCACAACACGCTACAACCACCATGTCGGCCAAGAACATAAAAACCTGAATACACAAGAGAAAAATCATTGACCACGAACACAATGATCAATGCGGACATGCAACAAAGATATAACATGATCTAGAAACATCCACAACCACCATGAAACACCAGAGAATCATCTAGAATAATTGAACTAATTGAAATCACATGATCTTCATTCAGGAACACGAACTGAAGTAGCAGAAAAATTGTCAGAATACAAATCTTCATAACTTGCTCAAAACTTCACATAGACCTCTGAAACTTCTGGTGGATAAACTAGATACACTCAGAAAGAAACCCTTTAGTCCATAATAGTTGATCAACAATGTACTGATTAAGAAACCTTCATGATGTTCACTATTCCACTGACAAACTATATCACTTCTTATTACAATTTTCTCAATATCCTCGACATATACAACTTACAATACATCAATGCTAATAGTGATGACATCAATGGTAACCACATATCAACAACACAACCACAAAATCCAACAACCTCCCCCTTTGGCATTGATGGCAACACATGATGTGAAAAATACCATCAACGTAACAACACTTACTCCTCCTTAGGTTCTGACTCTTCTCCTCAACTCTTCTCTTCCAGAAATATTTTTCACATTACACTTCTCCTCCTTTGACATAAATATTAAAGATTTCTTTTATACAAGCTCTAAACCACATATCTGCACATTTGACTACTCCCCCTGAGTAGCAGGCACCACAACATCAATCACCCCTAGCATCCCTCTGAGATACTCAAAGGTATCTTTTGGCAACGGCTTGGTGAAAATGTCTGCAATCTATTCTTTGGTAGGCACATCCTCCAATCTGACTTATTTCTCACTTACTTTATCCCTCAGGAAGTGAAACTTGACTGATATATGCTTGGTCTTAGAGTGTAGCACCAGATTCTTCGATATGTTTATTACACTTGAGTTGTCACAATATATGGCAGTAGGCTCATCATATACAACTCTAATATCTTTCAACATTTGTTTCATCCACAACACTTGAGTACAATTATTTGCAGCAACAATATACTTTTCCTCAACAGTAGATAGGGAAATGTAATTATACTTTTTACTCAACCAAGACACCAGCTTCTTCCCTAGGAAGAAGGCACCACCACTAGTTTTTTTCCTATCATCTACATCTCCTGCCCAGTCTGCATCAGTATAGGAACTTAAGATAAGATCATCATCTTTAGGATACCAAATCCCAAAATCAACTATTCCTTTTAGATATCTAAAAATTATCTTTACAACAGTCACATGAAATTCTTTTGGATTAGTTTGAAATCTAGCAACCATACACACAACATTCATGATGTCTAGTCTGGTTTGAGTTAAGTAGAGAAATCCACCAATCATTGACTTGTATCTTGTTTGATTTTCCTAAGTAGAATCATCATCCTGTGTTAACTTGCATCTGGTTACCATGGGTGTACCAACAGGCTTTGAGTTTTCCATGCCAAACTTCTTCAACAACTCTCTCACATATTTGGATTGAGATATGAAAATCCCATTGTCCAACTGAGTGACTTGCAATCTTAGAAAGAACTTCATCTCCCTAATCATACTCATTTCAAATTCACTTTTCATTTCATCAACAAACTTCATACATAAATCCTCATCTCCTCCAAAAATAATGTCATCAACAAAGACTTCAATAATCAATTCTTTATCATGATCCAACTTAAATACAAGTTGTTGTCAGCAATACCTTTATTGAATCCAAGCTTTAGTAAGTATTTATCTAGTCTAGCATACTAGGCTTTAGGGGCTTGCTTGAGTTCATATAGTGCTTTCTTCAATCGGAAAACCATGTCTTCCTTATCAGTCAGTTGAAATCCATCTAGAAGTTCAACATATACCTCTTCTTCTAACTCACCATTCAAAAATGATGACTTCACATCCATTTGATAGAATTTATAGTTCTTATATGCAACATAAGCAAGAAATAATATTATAGCTTCAATTCTAGAAATAGGGGCAAAGGTTTCTTCAAAATCAATACCTTCTATTTGTGAATACCCTTTACATACTAGTCTTGCTTTATTTCGGACCACTTCACCTTGTTCATTCAACTTATTCCGAAAGACCCACTTAGTACCAATCACATTTTTATCTTTAGGTCCGGGAACAAGAAACCATGTATCATTCTTTTCAATTTGGATCAATTCTTCCTTCATAGCTTCCATCCAGTGTTCATCATTACAAGCTTCATTGACATTGGTAGGCTAAGTCTTGGAAATCAGACAATACTCTTCTGCAATCCTTCATCTAGTCTACACACCTTTATTCTTATCTCCTATAATTTGATCTTCATAATGATTTAGCTTTACATACCTCAAAATTTTAGGATTCTCTCACACTTTTGGTTCTTCTGTTCTTTCTTATGCACATCCCACTTGTCTCTCCTTCCTGACTTTCTTGATTCACAAGAACAATTTGAGCTTGATTTTGTGTTTGAGCATTCTTCCCTTTATCTATACTATCTTGCTGGTCATCTGAGTCATATCTAAAGTATCTAGATGATCTAGCATAGTCCTCATCAACTCTGACATTTGCACTTTCAACCATTTTCGTCAATCTTCTATTATAGCACCGGTAAGCCTTGCTTTTAGTAGAGTAACCTAGAAATATTCCTTCATCAATCCTTGCATCAAAATTTCCTATGTCCTAATCTCTCTTAGTATAACACTTGCTTCCAAAGATCTTGAAATATTTAATAGTAGGCTTCTAACCAAACCATAGCTCAAAAGGAGTCTTACCAGAAATACCATTGACATTTACTCAGTTTAGAGTGTACACAATAGTGTTTATAGCTTCTCTCCAATAGATGTGAGGCACATTTCCTTCCAACATCATTATTCTAGCAACATCCTGAGTTGTTCTATTCTTTCTCTCTACAACTCCATTCTGTCGAGGGGTTCGGGGAGAAGATAATTGTCTTCTAATTCCATGCTCTTCACAGAAAGAATTGAACTCCTGGGAAGTGAACTCACCACCTCTGTCTGACCTTAGGCATTTGATGTTCAAGCCATAACTTTGAAACTTTTGAACTTTTCTAATGCTTCACATTCTTCTCTTAAGAAAGAAACCAGTATCATCCTAGAGTAATCATCAATAAACAACATAAATTACCTTTCTCCTTGTAGACTTATGATTCTGGAGGGACCACATAGATCAGTATGCACCAGCTTCAGTATTCTATTAGTATGATGTTGTTTGCTCCAAATAGAAACTATAGTATGTTTTCCCATCTAACATTCCTTGCATATTGTGTTAGTAGGATTTACTAGCTTAAGTAGATCTCTTATTGCTTGAGTGGAGCTTACCTTGACAATGTTATCCAAATTCACATGACACAACCTCCTATGCCACAACCAACTTTCATCCATTTGAGCAATCAAACAATTTACATCAGCACTTATGTGAAAAATATTACCTTTTGTCTTTGTACTTGAAGCAATTTCATTTCCAGAACTTCCAAGTATCCTGCATCTTCCATTTTTGAACTAAAGATTGTAACTCTTGTCCACCATCTATCCAACACTCAACAAGTTATGCTTCAATCATTCAACATAAAGGGCATCATCAATGTTATGTTTACCACCAAGACAAATAGATCCTCTACCTCAAATCACACCAGCATTGTTATCTCTGAATCTTACAAGCCCACCGTCATATTTCTTTAGATTTACAAATTTGCTTTTGTCACCAATCATATGATGTGAGCATCCGCTGTTAATAACCCACTCATCCTTTTCTTCAATTCGGGCTGCAAGGGCTTTCTCAACATTAGCAAATTCAATAGCCACCAGACCATTTTCCTTGATAGCAATGAAAGCCATCTTCATTTCCATTTTCTTTATCAGATTCTTCATTAGTCACACCTTTAGCATAATAGCTTTTCTTTTGAAATCTAGGTTTGTAAGGCTTGGACCTAGGAACTCTTTCAGGACACCTTGAAGAAAAATGACCTATTTTGCTGCAAGAGAAACATTTAATAGGAAACTTTCCTTTATACTTACCTTGTCCTTTGCCTTCTTTCTTCACAATTAGTGCTTCTATCTCTTCTACCTCTCTTTCTTCTTCTTCAAGTTGTTTCATCTCTTCCTCATACTTGAATGTATTTCTAGAACTTTCTCCCAGATCATATCTTTGCATGTTTCTTTCAGATACAGAAGCCTTAACTGTAGATTTAGTCTTAGGGGCAAAATCACCAAATTCACTCAACTCAAAAGCAACAAGTTTACCAATCAACATATCTCGTGTCACATTTTTCACTGTTCTGAGCTCTTCAATAGCATGAGCCTTTGATTTTTAAGAGGGAGGCAATGATCTGAGCACTTTAGCTACAATTTCTTATTCATCCAGGGTACCACCGACACATCTAATACCCATCACAAGTTCATTTTATTTTTGCATAAAAGAAGAAATATTTTCATCTTCACCCATCTTCAAAGTTTCATACTTGCCTTTCAAACCTGTTAGCTTAGCAACCTTCACAAGTGCATCTCCTTCATACAAAGTCTCCAACTTCTTCCATATCCATGAGCTTTCTTCAGATCCATCACATTTGTCATTTCTGAATCTATTAGAGCACTCAACAAAGCTTCAATAGCGATGATATTAGTCTCAACCTCTTTAACCTCATTAGGAGTGGAAGGACAATTCTGAGGAATAACATATCTTTTCTTTGTAATCTTCCAGAAGGGTTCACCAATACACCTCAAACTACATTCCATTCTTGTTTTCCATAGAGGGTAATTTGTTCCATCGAATCTAGGACTGTCCTTCTTGTATGATGCCATCTTAGATCACCTTAAGCTTTTAAAATTCTTCAGAGGAACCTGCTCTGATACCAATTGTTGGAAAAATAAGGACAAACAACTGAGAGGGGGGGGTGAATCAATTGTCACATAATATCTAACCTTTTCAAACTTAACTTTACTTAATCTCAGATCTGATGAATTAGAAATTAACCACAAACAATCAGCACATTAGAAACACTGTTAGGGGAAAAACCATGGTGGATGTCAGTCCACAATATTATACCTTGTTAAAAGTATAAAGAAGATTAATGGTAATGCACATGCATTTAGCCACACTACCTAGAGCTCACTACTCAAATACAAGAGGGCTCACTACCGAAAGAAGACACACTGTCTTACATAAATTTGGATTAGATCTACAGGGTATGAATTGAGAAAATAGCTTCTACAAAAGCCTGATTACAATTCTAGTTAAGCACAGAAACACTCCTTCACACTTCGCTCAAACTTCTTCACACTCTGCTTTGCAATCGAATGATTAGATCACTATTCACACATTTTATCTTCCTATTCTCTCTCACACACTTTTACTTTGCACAAGCAACCATTCTTATATATCCGCAACATGGATTTGCATCAACAACTTCGTTGGCTAGAATAAAATATGAAATATAAAACATATACACAATGTTGGCCCAAATTTACAAGTAAATTTTCAATGCGAATCAAACATCGTCAGATAATATTATATTGTGGCCCAAAACAACATCCTCGAGTGCACAAAATTTTCAAATTTTAATCTCCAAGGATCCACAACATGCTACAACCACCATGTCGGCCAAGAACATAAAAAATTGAACACACAAGAGAAAAATCACCGACCATGAACACACCGATCAACGCAGACATGCAACAAAGATATGGCATGATCTAGAAACATCCACAACCACCATAAAACACCAGAGAATCATCCGGAACAACTAAACTAACTGAACATGATCGTTTAGGAACATGAATTGAAGTAGCAAAAAAATTATTGGAATACAAATCTTCATAACTTGCTCAAAACTTCACGTTGACCTCTGAATCTTCTAGTGGATAAAATAGATACACTCAACAAGAAACCCTTTAGTCCACAATAGCTAATCGACAACATACTGATCAAGACACCTCCATGACCTTCACTATTCCACTGACAACCTCTAGCCCTTCTTATTACAATTTTCTCAATATCCTCGACATATAGAACTTATAATACATCAATGCTAATAGTGTTGACACCAATGACAACCACATATCAGCAACACAACCACAACATCCAACAATAATATCTTGCATAAGCAAAAAAAAGGCATTGTAACTCATTTTTCTCAGTCACAGCACTAAAAAAAACACTTTGTAAGAGTACATTTTTCAAAGCAAAGACATATTTTTGTCTTGTATTTGCTAGAACATGTTTTCTCAATAAAATTTTAGTATTTTGCCTTCTTAATAGCCATTTCTTTATGTGCAAATGAATGATTATGTTTTTCTGTGTTTTTATATGTTTAAACCTCAATTAAAGCATTGTCTCATTTCCAACACTTATAGGCAGAAATCAGTGAACCAAAATAATTAAATAAACTACCAACTGACTAAATATACTACCAACTGACAAAAATAGTGAATAAATATGACTAAATATAATGATTATGCAATTAATAAACAATGTACCAATATACCTACTAGTTGACAGAAATCAATGAACAAAAAAAATTAAATAAACTACCAAATTGATCAAAATAATGATTAAAATTAATGACTAAATACACTACCAATGGACATAAATCAGTGAATAAAAATGACTAAATAAGTGAGCAATTAACAAAAATCAATACTAAATATATCAGTGAATAAAAAATGACTAAATAAATGACCAGTTTAAAACAATCAATGACTAAACACACTACTAAATTGGTCAAATTAATGACTAAATTAACAACCAAATCGAACAATAAGACGACTAAATCAACGATGAAATCAATCAATCAAACAACTAAACCAACAACCAAATCGATCAATCAAATGACTAAATTAATGACCAAATCAATCAATCAAATGACTAAAAATGGTTTAGTCTTCAATTCAGTCATGTTATAAATGATTGGCAATAAACTACTACTGGTCACGCGATCATGTTCAATCATTTATAAGCAGTTTTTAGTAGTTTTTTCAGTCATTTATTGTTGTTTCTATACTAGTGTGAGATATGCCTACTTAGTGCTTTCACCATAGTGATATATAGAAATGGAGATATTGGATTTCCTTGACGCAATCCTTTCACCCCACTAAAACCCCAAAGGGAGAGCCATTCACCACCACAGAATATCGAGGGGTCAAAAAACAATAGAATACCCACCTAAGCCATTCATCACCAAAACCAAATTTCTTCATGATTTCCATGAGAAAGCGCCAGCTCACCATGTCATATGTTTTCTCATATCCAATTTGACCAACATTTCTTTACTATTTGATTTTTTCAAAGTGTGGAGTGCTTCATGGGCTATAATAATGCTATAAAAAATATTCCTTCCTGGAACAAATCCAATATATTCTTGCAAGATTATTCACAGGAGGATCTTTCATCCTGTTAGCCATCACTTTGGAAATGATTTTATAGATTGTGTTGCATAGCACAATTGGTCTATAGTCTACGAAAGAATTACAATTTTCTTTTTTGGGAATTAAAACAATATCGTGTTGTTTAAATCTTTGAGTAATGTTTTCTTCCTCCGAGATTCTTCCATCACTTTGTATACCTCCTACCCCATGAAATTCCAACATGACTGATAGAAAAAAGGCATTAAACCCATCTAGTCCTAGTGCCTTATCGGGTTGCATTTGAAATAATGTCATCCTTACTTTTTCTTTTGAGATTTTCCTGTAGAGAAATTTGTTATCTTCTTCCCACACTTCAGGTTAGATATCAGATATGATGTCCAAATTGATTTTCTCTGCCTCTCTTGTACCACCCAATAGGGATTTGAAGAAGTCAATGCTGGCTTTATGAATTTCACTCTGATCAGTGATTATGGTGCCACCCAAATTTGTAATTCAATTTATCCTATTCCAACTACACTTCACTTTAGTTGAATTGTAAAAAAAAAAGAATTTTGATCACCTTCTTCTAGCCACGTGTCCTTTGATTTTGATCTCCAATAACACTCTTCCCTAGCTAGAACCTCATTGTACTCCATCATCAAAGATTTTTCTTTTTCAGATTCAAAAATTGTCATCCCCTGTTTTAGAATAATATCCCTAAGATTGGCCAAATCTGATTCTATACATTCCTTTTCTTTAAAGATATTTTTAAAACTTGTTTTGTTCCACTCCCTTAATTTTTCTTTCATTCGCTACAATTTTTTTTGGAAGATGAACATTTTCGAGCCATTAATTTGGATAGGTTTTAACCAGCACTGCTTCATTAGGTCTAATAATTCTACTGATCTCATCCACGTTTTCTCGAAATGGAATTGACCTTTTGGCGGCTTTGATTCTTCATTTATCATCAAATCCATTGGAAATTTATTAGATATTGTTATTGGCCATATAGATGATTTTAGAAGGAGATTTCCTTGTAACCAATCTTTAGACACAAGAAACCTATCTAGTCTCACGGCAATATTAGTAAATCCTTTCCTTCTATTGTTCAACATTTTGGTTTTCCCCATTCTAACTCCCCAAAGTTTTGTTTTTCGTCATTTTCTCCCTCCATACTTCCCTGGTGGTTGGGGGAAACCACTTACAATTATTTGCATTGTGATTTCTTTGTTTGCATTTTGAACAATAAATTGGGCATTTCAACCTCTAGATTTTGCATCCATTCTCTTGTGCTAGAAATAAATTGAATTTTTTGGGGGATATCTTTGATTGACATGATTAATATTCTAGCATAGATCAATGATTCACTTTCTCTCAGATCTGTTTCCAGTGTTTGATCCATTACATTGCCAATTTTTTATAGGAAACTTGTTAACCAATACTCAAATGGGAGATTATAAAGGCGTATCCATGTTGGTCCTTTGTGCGGGTTAAATTCTAAAGGATTGAAATTTATTTGTCATCATTGTAGAAATAAATATGATGTTCCAAACTTCCAATCTAGCTTCCCCATTATTTTATTTTTGTCCTCCTCGCTTTTGAAGATAGCGACAAAAAATCCCTTTGGGAGAAAATGTAAAATTGGATCCAACTTCTAGTTATCTAAAACCCATTCTCCAATTTATTTCCTCATAAAACAGTTCCCCAGGAACCTTCCAATAACAACTCTCTGCTCTAGATGCTTGATTTCTCTTTTGACATATTCTAAAACATCAACTATGTCCACAAAATCCATCTTCCTGTTATCTCTTAGGCCTACATCCACCCTTCCCCTTTGTGTTTTGTCCATTTTTATGATCTCAAACCCTCTGCCCTTAATATTCTTCACGCTGCTCCATCGTGCCCTTTACTTGTAATTTTTAATATAAAAGTTATAATTTTACTTTTAACAATTTTAATATTGTTTATTTTTATTTTTTAATATTTTATTTGAAATGCAATTTTAGTTTTTAAAATTTAATTTATCTAACAATATTTTATAATATTTTTTATTTGTTAATATTGAGTTTATGTTTTTTTTTTATCGTTAAATCGCTGCTAGGGGCAACACCCTCTATTGATATTAAAAAATATTTACATTTTCTTCAACATTTTCTATAGTTTCCACCATGACCACCTCCATCTACAATTGGGCTTAGACACAGTTCTATCCCTAACCCAAAACTGGCCTTATAGCCTTGCTTTTACAAAACTCAAAATGGCCCTTGGATAGGATCAAAATCCCCAGAGAACATCATTACCCCTTTACACACCGAAAAACGTATTCTACTACTTGATGGACTGACCCAAGCCTATATGGCTACCATTATCGAACTAACACAGATAACTGATCATTACCAAAAAAAATACTAGTTTAAACCACATAGCCTAGCCTTGCCCTCATGCTGCAAAACCCACGGTCACGACCCAGTCCAAGCATGCCTTGCTTACTCCTCCTCATCATCAGACACCTCCCTTCTCTTGAAATCTAGGTAATTTTCCATGACTGGACAATCAGCTCCATAATTTTGACTAGTCAAGCCTTTCGCTTTTTGCTCAAGGTCTCTTCCATTGTTCGGTATCCATTCTTCCCTAGTACCGAGATCCAAATCGTCATCATCTCCTACCACTATCTCTCCTACTAGCCCTTCGTCCTCTACATACGTCATAGCCTAGCCATGGGGAGGGTCAGACATCACCTTTGCCGCTCTGAGAAGGAATAAGATGCCTCTTTCTCTCTCATCCCAAAGTTTTGCGAACCTTGTCGGGTCGATGGTTCGAACTAGCATAAATTTCATCACCTCCCCACAATTTCAATGCATCATATAGTAGTTCTGTAGTAGTGGGATCATCAGGTAACCATCAATGTTGTCCAGGGCTTCATCAATCTCAACCAGCTAGGCGTGTATGAAGACCATCTGGGTTAGTTTCTTGGCTCTCGCTTTGGAAACACTCATGTGAACCAACATTGCCAAAAATATCACCTGATTGTCCACATTGGACCTGAACCTTTGATATGATTTCAAAAATTCCAGCCCTAGCACCTTTTTAGTTGCCCAACAACCCTCTCATTATTTTGTCAGTTATCTCACCCATGAAAGATTGTTGTTGCTTCTCAGTGTTTAGAAACAACAGAGTGTCCATTCTTCCTAAAAAAAATGACCTCTTCAAACTGTTTAATGCTAGCACACCTTACTTCTTTCTCTAAAAATGGCAATTTCACAATTTTCCTAAGCTTTTGCCAACCTTGGATTTTTAACAATGAAGGCGTTACTTCTTCATAATGAAAAATTCAGAGTTTGTGCCCTTTGAAGTGTGTCTACCAACCACCACTTTGCTATTGATGCAATTCTACTTTTTTGTGTGAGATCATGCAAAAACCCATCATTTCATTTACCTTGGGACTTGCTCATATGTCTTGCACCTCGCCTTCTATTTATGGCTTATGTCTTGTCAATCTTATTAGCTTTGATTTTGTCTTCATTTTATTATGTGCTTCATTGGCCATTAGTTAGTTTGGTATCTCCGATATCCTTCTTTTGATTCCCGACTTTACATTCCTCTCATTTTGACTTCTTCTTAACAATTTGACCCTTTGCTTATGTGTTATCTTCGAATGCCCTTTTTTCTAGCTCATCTGCCTTGTTGTTACCTTCCCAGTATATGTGGCTTATTTGAAAATCCTCATATTTTCTTACCAGTTGTTTGATGCTCTTCCAATTCGAAGCACTACCTCTTCAAATAGCATTAATAGTGATAAGGGAACCCCCCTCCAAATAAATATGCTTTACTTCTATCTCTAAACACAGCTACAATCCAATGGTTGTGGCTCTAAACTCTGCTTCACTGTTCATGCACATTCCTAGGGATATGGATTTTTCTGCTAGAGTTTTACCTTGTGCATCCCTGGAAATACACCTTGCACCTTTTGAACCTAGGTTCCCATGGGAAACTCCATCAAAATTGATTTTAGTCCAACCTTCTTCCAACTCTTTCCAAATGACTTATGCCCTCTTTGTCTTTGATGTCTGTGACACATTGTTTCCACTGAGTAGTGGTGGTTTCAGACCATCGATTGATTTCATTAAGTTGTCATACCAATTTGTGAAAATTTTATGCTTGTTTGCTTTGCACCGAGCATCTTCATTGACAAGTTCTACTATGGCCCTTTCAATTTTCCCCTAAAGGCCTTCTTCACTTATCTCCTTCCCTTGGAAGATCCTTTTGTTTCTCTCCTTCCAGATTTCCCATATTACTGTAGATTGGGTTATTTTCCATATTCCACCAAACACCGATTTCTTACCTCCTTTAGGCCACATTTTGAACCAAGTTTCAAGGCCTGTTGGCATGGGGCATTGCAGATTTAATTTTCTCCTGACTCTATTCCAACATCCATTTTCATATGGGAAAGCTAAAAGTAAATGGTTTATAGATTCTTCATTCTCTTTCCACATTATACATCTTCCTAGACCTTGAACACCAAAAGTTACTAATCTATCCTCGGTGAGAATTCTTTTCTTAATCGCCATCCATGCAAAGACTTCACTTTGGGAAGGCATTTTTTCCCTCACATCAGTTTGCATGGCTAGTCTTGTCTTGCCATGGCTAGTTCTTTTATTTTGTAGCTGAAATTCACTTTGTATGAGCCTATGGATGATCCACACCATCTAATTACATCCTTATCATTGGAAGGGATAAAATGTTTTCTTTTGAGAATCATTGACAATGCATCTTTCTATGCTTGTGGAGAATTGAGGGATTGCAAATCATTCCAACTCCAGTTGGGGATTCCCTGATTGAATGTTATCTTACCATAGTTGGAGACCTTATGCCCCCATACACTTAACTTTTCTTCTTTGATTTCTTCCAATCTTGGGGTGTTGTTAATGGGGAGTTTACCACACCATGAGTCACTCCAAGAGGAAGCACTATTACCATCTCAGACCTCCCAGGTTACATGTTTAGATATTATATCCCTGTATTCCAAAATGAAGTTCCAAATTATAGAGCCTCTCATTGGATTAATTGTGGTGAGAATTCTAGTTGGCTCATTTGAATCTAGGTATTTTCTTCTCAAAATTTTGACCCACTTATACTCATTCTTTTTATATAGGTACTAAACCAATTTAGCTCCCATGGCTTGATTCATAAGCATTAGCTGCTTTACCCCAGCACCACCTGCTTCCTTTGGAGTGCACACTTTATCATAGGTTAGCAATGGGAATTTGTTCTATTCCCCTATTCCACTCCAAAAAAATCTCCTAAAAAATTGAGTCAAAGAGTCTTCCATTGATTTTGGTAGCTTTAAACATGACATTGAATACACTGGAATGGCTGACAGTACTAATTCCACCATTAGTAGTCTTCCTAATGAAGACAACTATTGGAAATATATGCCTCAATCTCATAGGCTTAAACCTCTAAGAGAGGCAAGTCGGTGTGACATGACTTGGGTCTGGCCGACTAGCAGCTTTGGATCTTGTGGTTTTTACAAGTCGCTGAGACAATGTTTAAGTCATGTCGAAGGAGCTTATCGCTGTGACTTGTGACAATCGTTGTAACCCTATGCCGAGTGAAGATCTCTGGCCAACAGGCCATTCATATCATATATCGGGGAGACCCTTGGCCGAAAGGCTTATTTCAATGTGAAGTCCTAGTGACAAATGAAGTCTCGCTGACAACATTTTTTGTTGAAGCTTTCGGGGAGAGTCTTGGGTGTTCGGTAAGAATTCTTACCGATAGGAAAGTCTTTCCGACAGTAGACACTCGGGGTAACTCAAAGGTCTTGGGGAGAAGTCCCAGTGACCGATGAAGGTCTCACCAATGGGGATACACTTGGAGGCATCGGGGTAACACTAAGGGTTTGCTAAGATCTCTTAGAGATGGACAGAAGTCTTGCCGACTATCATTTGGCACTCGGTATGACTTAAGACTTTGAAGTAACATCTCAGTGATAGCCATATGTCTTGGCGATAGATGAACTCTTCGGAGTAACCTTTGAACCTCGGTATGATCTCCTAGTGAAAGTGGTATGTCTTGCCAAATGTTGAACGTTTCGGTATAACCCTTAATGACTCGATATGATCTCTTAGCGAAAGATGATTGTCTCACCGAATGGAAAACTCACGTCTGTGTGTCTTTGATCATCAGTATGAGGTCTTGGTGACATGGAGAAGTCTAAGCGATAGCTCTCTAGACTCAATGTAACATCTTGGTGATAAGGATGACTCTTGGCGACATCGATGGTTAAGTCTTGTGGCATCTGGGAGACACAGTTAGTGTCTCACTGACATGCCAACACAGGTTGATTGCTTTGACTGAGAGAAGACCATCCTACATGGTGAGTCATTGGCTAATTAGAGAAGCCAAATGGGAACCGCTAGCAGTTGGATTGTTGCGGCTGTTACTGAGAGGAAGCTCAACAGACAGGGGCATCATGGATTTACTCTGTTGTCACAGATGATGTCAGAATCGATGGATCAACGGATTGTTGTGTGATTGCATGATCAGTGGATGAATTCTATTCTATGAAGACTGTAACGTGAATGTTCTGTAACAAGGTTGTTCATAGTGAATGCTACTGTAAACTGACATTAGAAAGATAAGTCAGAACTCTATTTGTAATCTTTATTACTGTAATAAAAAGTGACTTATCTTGGTGTGGTGGGTTTTTCTCCTGTAAGGGTTTTCCCATGTATATCTGGTGTTCATATGTGTTTGTTTGTTTCTCTATTTCAGTAATATTTTTCTAGTGCATCTTAATTGGACTGTAATTGTAAAAATTGAAAAGTGTCTTTGCATTCTTCCCTGAGGTTTTGAAGTTAGGAGAGTTGCTTCCACATCTAGCTTTCCTTACAAGTGGTATCAGAGCCTGGCTAGTTGTGTTATCCTTGTGGGTACGTTGGGTTTTTTGTGTCATTTTTGTTCAGTGGGAGTCTTGTAGAAGTTTGTCAAATTCAAATTACAAATTGAAATGGCAAGTGCATCAGGAAAGATTGAAATAGAGAAGTTCAATGGCAGCAATTTTGAGTTGTGGAAACTTAAGATGGAAGATCTATTGGTTGATCATGATCTATGGCTTGCTATGTCTAGAACTAAACCTATAGGCATGAAGCAAGAAGTTTGGGACCTTGCAGATAGAAAGTCTAAGGGGCTGATAAGGTTTTATTTGGCAGACTCCGTTCTTCTCAATGTGCATGAAGAGAAGACTGCATCTTCCTTGTGGAAAAGACTAGCATATATTTATCAGGGGAAGTCTTTGGTGAATAAATTATTCCTGAGGAAGAAGTTGTACACTTTGAGAATGTAGGAAGGAGGGTCTGTTGCTGATCATTTGAATGCATTCAACATGTTGATTGCATAGTTTAACATCTGTTGGTGTGAAAATTGATGAAGAGGATCATTGTATGCTGATATTGTATTCTTTTCCAGATTCATGGGATCACCTGGTGATGGCTATTGGGAGTACAACATCCAGTTTCAAGATGGAAGATGTTGTTGCTTCTTTGTTATCAGAAGAGATGAGGAGGAAATCTTCTGAGATGGTGAAAGAGGCTCTTGTTGTTAGAGGAAGGTTGAAAGAGAAAGGCAAGAAGAAGGACAAGAAGTCCAAATCGAAATCAGAGGGGAGATCAAAGTCTCCTGGCAAGAAGTCCAAGGTGAAGTGTTGGAACTATGGGCAACTTGGTCATGTCTGAAAGGATTGTAAAGAGGAGAAAAAGAAGAAATTTTCCAATAATGATTCTTCTCAGAGTGATGCAGACACCTTCATTGTAGCCTTGGCTACACGGACATCAGATGATGTCTGGCTAATTGATTTAGGAGCGTCTTTCAATTCAACTTTGGAAATTGTTGACCGTGGAAGAGTCAGCATTCAATTCCCTGATGGAAGCGTGAAGGGAATTAATAATGTAATTCATATACCAGGTCTAGCTCGAAACTTACTTTCTGTTAGTATGCTAAATGATATTGGAGTGCAAGTCACATTCTCTAGAAATGGCTGCAAGATGACTAGAGGCTCAATGGTGCTAGCAAGGGGTGCTCGTATTGGTACCTTGTACAAGCTGGATGCACACGTTGTTTAATGCAACAGTGTCTCTGTAAAGTCACAAAAAGCTACTCATGGAGGAAAAGAGGGAAATGTTCCTAATTGTGTAAACTCTATGGAAATTAAACGTCCAACAGAAAAGACTATGCTCTAGCATCATAGGCTAGGCCACATTGGTGAGAAAGTTTTAAAAACCTTGAAGAATGAAAACCTGGTTAAGGGGCTCGAAGATTGTAGCCTCACATTTGAATTATGTGAACATTATATATGGAAAACAACACCGTGTTTCATTTTATTCTAGTCCTCATAAATCTTTTGGTTTGCTAGATTATATTCATTTTGATGTATTTGGTCCAGTGAATGTTCCTTCTTTGTCTAATTCAAGGTACTATGTATCATTCATTAATGATTATTCGAGAAGAACATTTGTTTATTTCTTGAAAAGTAATTCAGAAGTGTTCAATCAGTTTAAGGAATTTAAGAACCTTGTAGAAAATCAGACTGGAAGAAAAATAAAATGTTTAAGGACTGATAATAGTGGTGAATTTTGTTTTGATGATTTTGAGAGGTATTGTAAGGACCATGGAATTAAAAGACATAAGAATACACCTTATACTCCACAACAAAATGGAGTTGCAGAAAGGTTCAATAGGACAGTGATGGAGAGAGCTCGAAGTATGCCGAGTAGTGCTGGCTTGGAGGAGAAGTTCTGGGTTGAGGCTGTTAGTACTGCATGTTACTTGATTAATCATTCTCCAAATTCTGCTCTTGTTGAGAAAACACCTTTGGAAGCGTGGTCTGGTAAGAAGCCCTCTTTAAGACATATTCTTGTTTTTGGCTGTGAGGCATATGCTTATGTGTCGTATGAGAAAAGATCTAAGTTGGAGAACAAGGTTGTCAAATGTATTTTTATTGGCTATAGTGTTGGCATAAAAGGATACAAGCTTTGGAATCCTAATACAGAGAAGGTTGTAGACAACAGAAGTGTAATCTTTCATGAGCTGAAGCCTTCTACCTTGGATCTGCAGTCAGAAACAAAGTCAAAAAACAATAAGGATGTAGTTGGAATTCCTCCTACACCAGATAAAGAGGAATTGAAAATTCAAAATGTACATGAAACTGAGGAGAGCTCAAGTAGTTCTGAAAGTTCTAAAGAAGAAGAAGAACCTCAGCCTCAACAAGTGAGGAGGTCAACTCATGAAAGAAAGCAACGATAGGTATGGGTTTTCTTTGATTAGATTCTACTTGTGCATATGCTTTAATTTCTAGCACTGATGAGCCTAGGACTGTGAAAGAGGCATTTAGAATGTCTGATTCAAACTCTTGGTTGGAAACCATGAATGAAGAAATGACATCATTAGAAAAGAATGAAACTTGGAGTTTGGTGCCCTTGCCTAAAGGCAGAAAAGCTGTGGGATGCAAATGGGTATTTAAAAAGAAGATTGGTTTGGATGGCAGTGTGGAAAAATACAAGACAAGATTGGTTGCGAAGGGTTATTCGGTAGAGGGAATTGATTATGGGGAGATTTTTTCTCCTGTAGCTAAGCTGACATCTATCAGATTTCTTTTGTCACTTGCTGCAACATATGACTTAGAGGTCGAACAGATGGATGTGAAGACAACATTTCTTCATGGTGATCTTGAAGAAGAAATCTATAAGTCCCAGCTTGAGCACTTTGTTGAAAAAGGTAAAAACTGGTTTGCAAGTTAAAGAAGTCTCTGTATGGGTTAAAGCAGTCACCTAGAATGTGGTACCATAAATTTGATACTTTTGTATTGTCTTTGAGATTTGTGAGATCAAAATCTGATCATTGTGTCTATTATAAAGCTGAAAGTGATCAAGTTCTTATTATTGCTCTCTATGTTGATGATATGTTGTTCATAGGCAATAGTAAGCTAATGATTTCTGATCTTAAGTCTTAGTTTTTTGTTAAGTTCAAAATAAAAGATCTTGGTGCAGCAAGGTATATTCTAGGGATGGAGATAACCAAGGACAGGAATAGTAGAAAACTTTGGCTCAGTCAGAGTAAGTATATCAAGATTATTCTAGAGAGATTTTGCATGAATGATTGCAAGCAGCTAGTTGTTCTAGTCTTGCAAGGAACAAAGCTATCTGTTGAAGACTGTCCAAAATCTCCTACTGAGATGGAGGACATGACCAGTGTACCCTATGCTAGTGTGGTTGGGAGTCTTATGTATGCAATGGTCTGTACAAGGCCAAACATTGCCCAAGCAGTGGGAGTTCTTAGTCGGTTTATGGCTAATCTTGGAAGGACACATTGGGATGTTGTAAAGAGAGTTTTTAGATATTTGAAGGGCACTTCAGAGTTTTCTTTGTGTTACCATGGGACTTGGTTGAATCACAGAGGACTCTTCGTATTCGAGGTTATGTGGATTCTAAGTGGGTAGGGGACATTGACAGCAGGAGGTCCACCAATGGATATACTTTCATGTTGAATGGTGGTGCAGTAAGTTGGATGAGTAAGCAGTAGGTCGTAATTGCTTTGTCCACTATAGAAGCTGAATACATGGCAGCTACACATGCTTGTAAAGAAGTGGTTTGGTTAAAACTTTGTGTTCTAACATTAGTTTTGATGCAGGGCAAATAACTATTTTTTGTGACAGTCAGAGTGCAATTTCTCTAGCAAAGAATCCTACTTTCCATGCCAGGATGAAACATATAGATGTATAGTACCACTTTGTACGAGATATGGTGGAGGATGGAAAGGTCGGTTTGGAAAAAGTTGATACTCTGGAGAATGTTGCAGATGCATTGACGAAGCTAGTGAGCATAGACAAGTTCAGGTGGTGTGCCAGTTCAATGGCCCTTAGTGCCCATGATCTTCAGTAGTTTTTTTGTGCTCTGGAGGTGCCTATGTGATCTTCGTCAAGTGGGAGATTTTTGGAAATATATGCCTCAATCTCACAGGCTTAAACCTCTAAGAGAGGTAAGTCGGTGTGACATGCTTTGGGTCTAGCTGACTAGCAACTTTGGATCTTATGGTTTGTACAGGTCGCTAAGACAATGTTTAAGTCATGCTGAAGGAGCTTAACGCTGTGACTTGTGACAGTCATTGTAACCCTATGCCGAGTGAAGATCTTTGGCTGATAAGCCATTCATATCATATATCAGGGAGACCCTTGGCTGAAAGGCTTATTTTGGTGTGAAGTCCCAGCGACGAGTGAAGTCTCGTTGACAACATTTTCTGTTGAAGCTTCCGGGGAGAGTTTTGGGTGTTCGGTAAGAAGTCTTACCAATAGGAAAGTCTTGCCGACATTATACACTTGAGGTAACTCAAAGCTCTCGGGGAGAAGTCCCAGCGACCGATGAAGGTCTCACCGATGGGGATACACTACACTTGGAGGCGTCAGGGTAACACTAAGGGTTCACTAAGATCTCTTAGTGATGGATAGAAGTCTTGCCGACTGTCGTTTGGCACTCAGTATGACTTAAGACTTCGGAGTAATGTCTCAACGATAGTGATATGTCTTGGCGATAGATGAACTCTTCGGAGTAACCTTTGAACCTCGGTATGATCTCCTAGCGAAAGCGGTATGTCTTTCCGAATGTTGAACGTTTTGGTATAACCCTTAATGACTTAGTATGATCTCTCAACAAAAGACGATTGTCTCACCAAATGGAAAAATCACGTCTGTGTGACTTTGATCGTCGATATGAGGTCTTGGTGACATGGTGAAGTCTGAGCGATAGCTCTCTAGACTCGATGTAACATCTTGGCATAAGGATGACTCTTGGTGACATCGATGGTTAAGTCTTGTGGCATCGGGGAGACACGATTAGTGTCTCACCGAACATGCCAACACAGGTTGATCGCTTTGACCGAGAGAAGACCATCCTACGTGGTGAGTCATTGGCCAATCAGAGAAGCTGAATGGGAACCGCTAGTAGTTGGACTGTTGCGTCCGTTACTGAGAGGAAGCTCGACAGACAGGGGCATCATGGATTTTCTCTATTGTCATAGATGATGTTAGAATCGATGGATCAACGGATTGCTGTGTGATTGTATGATCAATGGATGAATTCTATTCTGTGAAGACTGTAATGTGAATGTTCTGTAACAAGGTTTTTCATAGTGAATGTTGTTGTAAATTGACATCAGAAAAGATAAGTCAGAACTCTGTTTGTAATCTTTATTACTGTAATACAAAGTGACTTCTTTTGGTGTGGTGGGTTTTTCTCCGTAAGGGTTTTCCCATGTATATCTGGTGTTCATATGTGTTTGTTTGTTTCTCTGTTTCAGTAATCTTTTTCTAGTGCATCTTAATTGGACTGTAATTGTAAAAATTTAAAAGTGTCTCTGCATTCTTCCCTGAGGTTTTAACGTTAGGATAGTTGCTTCCACATCTAGCTTTCCTTACAACAACTGCTTTCCTTTCCAGGTTCCCCATTTTTTTTTGCAATTGTTTATCCCTACAAACAAAGGTATCCCCAAAAAATGGCTAGGAAGAGTTGCCACTTTTGGATTCAATATTTTGGCTAGATCCCTTTGTAAACTTGGTTGTATGTTGAGAAAGAAATCCTCTGACTTTCCATAGTTGATACTCTGCTTTGATGCTTTACAATAATCATCTAGAAAGTTCTTGATCACCCTTGTTTCCCTCCTGCTTGCCTCCCCAAATAGAATGGTGTCATCTACAAATTGTTGATGTGTAGTGGGTTCCAAACCATTTTCCACATGAACTCGCACCCACTTCCCTTCCCTTCTCAAGTTGTGTATCCCTCTTCCTAGCACCTCTACCATTATTATGAAAAGGATGGGGCAGAAGGAGTCACCTTGCCTTAGTCGCCTTGTTGACGAAAAGAACCCATGTGCAGATCCATTCACTAGTATTGAAAATTTGGCTATTGAAATAAAACTCTTGACCCAATTTATCCATTTTTCATCAAACCCAAACTTCCCCAACACTTCCAAAAGGAACTATGTGTCTACCATGTCATGTGCTTTAAGAATGTCCAATTTTAACACCATACATTGTTCCTTATTCTTCCTAGTTGTGTGCATGGTTTCATGTGCAATGATTATACCTTCTACAATCGACCTTCTTGGAGAAAATCCACTCTATTCTTTTGATATGACCTCATTTAGAATTCCCTTGAGTCTATTTTCTATGATTTTAGTGACCACCTTATACACCATATTGCATAATGCAATTGGTCTGAAATCACTCATCGTCTGTGGGTCTTTTTTCTTGGGAATTAGAGCCAGGAATGTATGATTTACTTCCCCCAACATTTCCATTCTTCTTCTTGATTCTTCCACTTTCGCTACTAGATCACTCCCTACTATATCCAAAAAAATTTGGAAGAAACCAGTTGGGAAGCTATCTAGCCCCAAAGCCTTGTCTGGATTCATCTAGAACACTACTTCCTTGACTTCTTCCAAAGAGATTTTTTGATACAATCATCTGTTCTGCTCTTCATTTATGATTGATGGGATTGAGTTCAGCAATATTTCCCTTATTACCCTATTCTCCTGGTTTTCCTTAGTTAGGATGGCTTCAAAAAATCTAGCGGCCTCCTTATTCACTTCCTCTACAGATTGAGTTGCTTCCCCATTTTCTTTCTTGATTTCTAATATTATGTTCCTAATCTAGTTGGTGATTGTTTATTTGTGAAAGTATTTGGTGTTCCTATCTCCTTCTTTCAACCGAGTTTCTCTTAATTTTTGACTCCAAAAGCATTCTTCCCTCTTTAGTAGCTCTTCCAGTTAATCTTTCAAACATCTTTCATCCTCAAAATCAACTGCATCCATTCCTTTTTTCTATTATTTTCTCTTTCAAGGTTTTGATTTCTTGCTCTACTCTTTATTTTTCTTGGAATATGTTTTTGAAATGGGTCTTGTTCCATTCTTTGAGTTTAGTTTTGATGAATCCCAACTTCTTGTTAATCTTGAAAAGCTCTGATTTTTCTCCAAATTTGGTCTCATTCCACCATCTATCTATTAGCTCCAACAAATGTCCATTCCTCAACCACATATTTTCAAACTTGAATGGACTTCCCTTTGGGGGATCTTCCTAGCCAAAGGAGAGTAGTATTGGAAAATGACCTGACCCTGTGAAGGGTAGAATTTTGGATTCCTGCGTGGCTTCTAACTCACCCCAATCTCCCCAAAGTAGGAATCTATCCAACCTTTCAGCTATGTTGTTGAATCCCTTCCTTCTATTCGACCATGTGTAAGTCCCATTTTTGGTTTGCAAGTCTACTAGTTGATATTGTCTACAAATTCTTGAAAATCACATTGTGTGGTTGTGATTCTTCCTAGAACCCCTTGCTTCCCATCATTATTTAGGGTGGCATTAAAATCCCCTACTACTATTCCTCTCTCATTCCTCCAATTCCCCAATTCACTTGAAATTTTATTCCACACTTGTCTTTTTTCCACAGTGGCTATTGGGCCATATACATTGATGATGAAGAAAAGTTCATTTCTCATCAATCCCTTGAACCTTATCAACTGCCAATTATCATCTTCTTTTTCCAATTCACCTTTTATTGATAGAGGATTCCATATTACTCCTAGACCTCCAGATGCACCCACAACCTCCTTGAATTGTCCTTTCCATTGCCTCTAGTTGTTCATTCTTTTATTTCCCTCTTCATTGCTCCATTTAGATTCCTAAATTAGAACTATGTTAGCCTTTGATTGGTCAATTTGGAACTTGACCATGCATCATTTGTTAGGGGAATTGATGCCCTTGAAATTCCATGTAATGATCATCATTTTTTCCTAGGAAGGAGGAAATCCTTCCTAGCTCTCAATTTCCTCTACCCTGCTACATTGCCTGCAATTACCAATTTAGCTCTATTCATCTTTCAACCCCTTTTTATTTTCCTTTTTATGTTTGGTTTTATTATTTTTGATTTGGATTGTTCAAGCATCCTTTCTTCAATCAACTCTCCCTCCTCTAGCTCTTCTAGGTCTTCTTCTTTTGCTTCTGTGAATTGATCACTCTCTTCCTCAAATTGTGAGTTATCTTCATCCTCCTTTAGGATCTCTTCTTCATTGTTATTGATACTTTTCTTCCCCTTCCCTTCCTCGCCTCGCACCTTCTGCACTCCCATTTCTAACTTGTTTGTTTCCTTGGTCAACTCTCTGATTTGAATATTAATGTCTTTTTGTAGTTCCTTTACTTCGCCCAGAAGAGTGTTAAGGTCTTTTTCTGCTTGTGTGGCCGCATCCTTCGAATATGCATACACTAGGTGGAATTCCTCTCTTTCGGCCTGTGCTTCCCATACAATATTTCGCTTCTTAGATCCTAACAATTCTCTCTAGAATGGATCTTCTTGATATCAAGCCAACTCTCCTTGGGATGTGCTATCTCCTACTCCCAATTCCATCTCACCTTCAATTTTCCCCAATCCCTTGTTTGAGCCACCTTCTTGGATTGATTCTCTAAAAAGGAACTTTCTTGGGAATGCACCTTCGCACACCTCTATTTCCTGCTACCAACTTCCATACTTTTTCAAGATCTCTATTTTTTTGTAAATTCCAACTCCCTCTGCTATCTCTACCAAGATGTTGGCTTCCACACTATCTTTTCCATTTATAAAGTCTTCATCTACTCCTAGACACACCCCTAGGGCATCCCCTATTCTCACCATGGGCTTCACATTCCAAAATTCCAATGGAAGGTCCACCAATTTGATCCATGTATGGATTTGTTTAATTGAGTAATTCCAAGGATCAAAATTTTATTTCCAATTTAGGCAATGAAAGCTATGTCCATTCAGAAAAAGAGGTTTCCCATATACTATTTCCTGCTTTAAATTTTGATCTATACATTCTATGAGGAAGAAGGAATTTGGTAGTTGATGGATGCTTACTTGGTCCCTATAATTGTTTTACCACCAAGCCTTGATCTCCTCTTTAGGGCATCCTAGGCCACACCATTTGGTGAACAATGCTTTATTTGTTAATCTAGTTACTTTTGCTTCCATCACTTCAATTGGCATCCAATATAGCTTGCTTCCTCGCGGCCTTGAGCTATCTTCCACATCCAATCCTTTCCATTTATTATGAAATTTCCTCCTATTTGATTTTCTTTTATTCAACTCCTGATCTCTTGAATTCATTCTTCTACCAAATTTAGGTTCTTCTCTGCTTTGTTGACTCATTTTTCCTTCTTTCTCCAAATTAGGGTTTTATGAACCTTTCACTCTCCAGACTTTGCTGGTGTATTTGAGATTGCCACTACCATTGTTTCTCCAATTTGAATTTGATGAATTTCCATGGCACCCATTTTCCTAGAATCACCCATGCCTTGAGTCTCACACACTCCGATTTTCCTCATTCCTTTGCTGCCCAGTTGCCTTCCATCCTGGATTAGGAATCTTCCCCCAACCACCACCTTGGGACCTCCTTCTCGCTTGGTTATAGTTTTGCATCACAGGGCCTTTTGTCTTACGGTAATATGGGTGGAGTTTTTCCACCTAGGTTTCATTCGCAAACACTCATTGCAGGATGTGCCTAGCTCGCTTTGTCTTGCCTTCCACTTCTGCATTCTCTCCTGGATAGCTATCCTCTTCGATGTGTCCCCAATGCCTCCCTTTCACTTCTCTTGCAAATTTTCGCTCCAATTCGCCACCCTGCACCATTTTTTTTTCAATATTGAGTTTATGTTAATATTGTTTGTAATATATTAATTATATTTTTTAGTTACTTATTTTATTAATATTTCAATTCTAATAAATAAATAGTTTTACTTTTTAATTTAATCATTTATTAACTTAATAATTTTATTATTTGTTATTAATTTTTTAAAATTATTATGTTTATTAATATTTGGATTTTGATATATTTTGACTTTCCATTTAGTTTATTTTATTTTATTTTTTAATTTAGATTTAAGTTTGAAATTTATTTTTATTATTTATGTCTTTTTATGAAATTACAAATAATAATTAAAAGTTATTAGAATTAATTTAATTTATAATTATTTATCTTATTAAAACTTTAACAATTGTAGAATAATTCTATTTTGAATTTTTATTGAATGAGAAAAAGAGAAGGTAACTTTTGATTAGTCATTTCATGCTAACAATCCAAGGATAGCACATCCCTTGGGAGTTATGCTCAGGTTAGCATTTCATTTGATTAAGGATATGATAATTCACCTTTAAAACCTCTGTAGTGTACCGATTACACACTTAGGAGGAAATTAGATAGAGATAAAGAGAGAGAAATAGAGAAATATAGAGGGGGATAAAGAGATACAAGAGATAAAAAAGAGAGATAGAGACAAAAATAGAGGTATAGATATAAAGGAATAAACATGGAGAGACAAAGAGATAGAGATAGGAAGAGAGATAAAGAGAGGAAAAAAGAGAAGAGGAGAGACAAAGAGAAATAGGAGACAAAGATATATATAGAGTAGAGATCAAGAGATTATTGAAATGTGTTGAGATGATGTTGATTGCTTGTTGTCATTGATGTCAAGATATCTTGGTTGATTGACTGAAGTTCTGTTTTGGTGCCTTGGTGATCTGGATTAGCCTGGTTTTGGATGTTGTGTTGTAAAGATCTATTTTGGGTTGTATATGTCTTGGTCCCATTCCTCTTGTAACACAATAAGATACATTATTTTGGGTCTGCACCGATCTGGTAGTTGGTTAACGTGCTTTGACACATGATTTGCATTGTAACGTGTATATCTTATTCTTTGGTTCCGGATATCATGTAGCATTTTGATTTGAGTGAAGAGGCTATGTTTGGTCCATCTTTCATTCCTCTCCACTGTGGGAATTTTTTTGTGGTGACCTATTTCAAATTGTATTTGGCTAACAAGGAAGATCATGAAACTATGTTTGGCCGACTTGAGAGATTATGGAAGCTTGGAATGATATAAGTAAGAGTTTATTTTGTTTGAGGAAAGAAAATGTGGTGAATGTGAATCTAAATATTAGACATTGGGAAGAGTGTGAAAGTGTATGACTAGAGGCAACAGACAGTGATATTCTATCTGGTGTTGTTGGTGATAGTTCTTTCAGTGGTGGATTCCCTTTCATCATTCCTTTTTTTGTAATGAGCCATTTTTTGTTGGTAGTGAGCCATTTTCCGTAGGTAGTGATCCTTTCTCTTTTGACAATGAACGTTTTTGTATCTTTGGCTATAATGGTCAGGCAGTGAGCCCAACCAGCAGTGAGCCACCCTGTAGTGAGAAACTTGGCAGTAAGCCCTTGTAAAAATCAACTTAACTGGTGTTAGCTTAACTAGTGATTTATAATTGAGAATTATTATTCTTCTTGGTTTTTCCCTTCTTAGGTTTCTACATAAATTTTGGTGTTCATTGTGCATGGTTTTGTTTTGTGCTTTCATGTTCATTATCTAATTGATTTAAGTTTGATTTGGATATTAAAGTCAAGAATTTTTTTTTATAATAATTGATTCACCCCCCCTCTTAGTTATCTAGACTGTTCAACAATTTGGTATCAGAGCTTTGGTTCCTTGCAAAAAATCTTAACTGCTTGGGGTAGATCTGATGGCGCACAAATTCACAATTCCAGTGTTTGATAGATCTAACTACAGTTTTTGGAAAGTGTAGATGAGAGGTTATCTGATTTCTCTGGGGTACAAGACTTGGAAAGTTGTTGAGAAAAAATATGTTGAATTGGCAATTGGCCCTAGTTTTGTAGATTCAATTTCAGCCTATGAAGAGAATGAAAAAGCAAGGTATGCAATCTTTAGTGGACTATCTAAAACTCAGTTAACAAAAGTTATTTCATTGGGCACCGCTTATAAAGTTTGAGAAAATTTGAAATAAATCTATGAAGGGAATGATAGAGTCAAATTATCAAAGAAGCTGATAGCTAAGCATAGATATGAGAAATTGAGGATGGAAGAAGGTGAGGACATAGCAAGATACTTTCAAAGGGTTGACAATGCAGTAAATGAAGTCAAAAATCAAGGAGGTACTCTGATAGATGAAGATGTAATGGAGAATATTCTGATGACCTTACCAGAGAGTTATAGTGATAAGATCTTAGCTATTGAGGAAGTTTATGATCAAAAGAAATTCACCAGAGAGCAACTATTTGGCACTTTAACTGCATTTGAGATGAGGAAATTTTGAAAAGAAAAGGAGAAATTTGAAACAACCTTCAAAGACACAAAAATAGAAGAGGATCTGAATGATGAAAGTTCAGAAGAGTTTGAAGAAAACTTCAAAAGGAAATTGAAGAGAGGTATCGGCAAGTACAAAGGTATATTACCTCTTAAATGTTTTAGATGTGGAAAGATTGGTCATATAGAAACCAAGTGTTTGAAAAAAGGAACAAGGAAAAAGTTCAAAAAGATCAATAAGAAGGCCTATTATGTTAATGAGAATGTCGGCATTTCAAATGATGAATCAGATCATGAGAATTGTTTGTTTTTGGTGGAAAAGGATAAATTGAGATTTGATATCTCTAACATTTGCACTGAAGTTGCATTATTTGTTAAAAGAAACAAAGATGAATGCATGATTGATAGTGGATGTTCGAATCATATGACCGGTGATAAAAGAAAATTTGTGAAGCTTGAGAAATATGATGGAGGCTTTGTTAGATTTGGAGATGATAAAACAACATAGATTGTTGGAATTGGTTTTATTACCTTTGATGGAAAACATAACACTAATAATGTTTACTATGTGAAGGGTTTATATCATAATCTTATGAGTGTTGGACATATGTGAGAAAATGGCTACAATGTGGTGTTTCAGGATGATGGTTGTGAGATCCAAAAGAGATTCAAAACTATTATTGCAGCTAGAAAAAGAACAAGTGGGAATATGTATTAGCTGGAAGGAGCTACAAAAAGATGCTTAGTATCTCAGTCCAATGACAGTTGGATTTGGTACCAGAGGATGTGTCACATCAATTTTGACAATTTGGTAAGGATAAGTTCATCAAGGGAAGTCAGATATTTGCAAAGATTGACCAAACCAGACAACACTATCTACAAAGGATGTCAAGAAGGAAACCAAACCAGAGAAACATTCTGAATAAAAGAAGAATCATCTACCAGTTTGTTGGACCTTGTACACACTGACCTATGTGGTTCGACCAAAACAAGAAGCCTACAAGGTGAGAGATATTTCATGCTTTTAATAGATGATTATTCCAGACTCACTTGGGTTACATTTTTAAGAGAGAAATCAGAAGCTCTAGAAAAATTCAAGATTTTCAAGGCATGAGTTGAGAATGAAGTTGATAGAAGAATCAAGTTTATAAGATATGATAGAGGAGGAGAGTTTAATTATGATGAATTCAACAAATATTGTGAAAAGAATGTCATTAAAAGACAACTATCTGCCCCTAGAACACCTTAGTAGAATGGTGTAGTAGAATGAATGAACCAGATAGTTCAAGAAGTAGCTAGAGAAATGATCATGGATACAAGCTTACCATAGGTCTATTGGAGAGAAGCGATACATACAATAGTTATAACACTCTTAACATAGTACTATTCCAGAGGAAGTATGGAAAGACATCATACGAGCTATGGCATGGAAGAGATCTCATTGTAAAGTACTTCAAAAAATTTGGAAGCAAATGCTACATCCGGAGAAATGAGGACAATCTTGGAAAGTTTGATAGCAAAGTCGATGAAGGCATATTTTTGGGTTACTCTACAAGAAGCAAAGCATACCAGTGTTACAATAAGAGACTAAATAAGATTGTTGGAAGTGTGAATGTGAAAGTAGATGAAGATGTTCAAAGAAGTCTTGAAAGGCATATTGAATATGAATTAGATGACTTGGATGAAAAAGGAGAAAAAGATAAGAAAGAAGAAGAAGAAGAAACAAAGGAGGCTCTGACAACTACAACAAAGACTCCAAGGTATGTACAGAAAAACCACTCAGAAAAAGAGATTATTGGAGATAAGAATAAGGGAACCATTACAAGAAGTAAAACAACTAAAGAGAAAATATTATTGTGTTTACTCTCAGAAACTGATCTAAAGACTATGGAGGAAACCTGCAATGATCATAATTGGGTGAAGGAAATGAAGGAAGAGCTTTATTAGATAGAGAAAAAACAAACTTGGGAACTTGTGCCCAAACTGGTAGACAAAAATGTAATTGGAACAAAGTGGGTATTCTGGAACAAGCTGGATGAAAATGAAAAGGTAATGAGAAACAAGGCAAGATTGGTTTGCAAAGGGTTCACTCAGATTGAAGGAATTGACTTTGAAGAGACCTATGCCCCTATTGCTCAGATGGAAGAAATCTGGATATTTTTGGCTTTTGCAGCTTTTAAGGATTTCAAAGTCTATCAAATGGATGTAAAATCAACATTTTTGAATGGAGATCTGAAGGAAGAAATCTACATTGAGAAACCAAAGGGATTCAAGTCTGGAAATGACCCAGATGTTGTTTGCAAGTTGAAGAAAGCTTTATATGGATTAAAGCAGGCACCTAGAACCTGGTATGGCAGATTAGACAAGTGCTTGATTGGACAAGGATTTCATAAGGGATCTGCTGATAGTAATTTATACTACAAAACTCACTCAGATCAAATGTTGATTGTTGTGGTTTATGTTGGTGACATAATTTTTGGAGGAAATGATGATATGTGCAAAAAAATTGTAGATGAAATGCAGAAGGAATTTGAGATTTCTATGATAGGTGAGTTGAATTTATTCCTTGGACTACAAGTAAACCAAAAAGGAATATTCATATCTCAGTCCAAGTATACCAAAGAGTTTTTGAAGAAGTTTGGATTGGAGAACTCCAAACCGATTTGTACACCTATTGTTACTAGATGCAAGTTGAAAAAATAAGATGAATCACCTAAAGTTGATGCAAGCATGTACAAATCAATGATTGGAGGATTATTATATTTGACTGCCACTAGACCAGACATTGTGTATGTAGTTTGTTTAGCAACTAGATTTCAACAAGAACCAAAGGAATCACATGTTGCAGTAAAAAGGATCTTCAGATATTTGAAGGGTACAAAATATTTTGGATTATGGTATCCAAAGGACTCATATTTCACTTTGACAACCTATACTGATGTTGATTGGGTTGGATGTGTTGATAAAATGCAAAGTACAAGTGGTGGAGCTTATTTCCTTGGCTCCCAGTTGGTTGCTTGGTCAAGTAAGAAACAAGATTCTATATATTTATCTATTGTTGAAGCTGAATACATTGCAACATCCTCATGTTGCACTCAAATATTGTGGATGAAACAAACACTGAAGGATTTTGGCATATCATTTGATGAACCGATCTCAATTATGTGTGATAATTCCAGCGGAATAAATATTTCTAAGAATTTGGTACAACACTCTAGAATGAAGCATATAATATCCATAAGATATCATTTCTTGAGAGAGAAGGTGTTGGAAAATGAAATAAAACTTGAATATGTACCTACAAAAGAGCAGATTGTTGATATTTTCACAAAACTGTTGAGCAAAGATACTTTTGAGTATCTCCAATAGAATTTAGGGGTTCTGCCCCCTCCTAGTCTATAATGACATGCACTAGGATGTGCATTGGTCCAGGGTATTACATGCTCATTTTTATCTGGATCAATGTTTGGTGGGTTCCTCATAGGGGGAGCAGAGTAAGTTTTTCAGAGGGAGCTTTTCCCTTTGTCTTTGATGTCAAAGGGGGAGAAGAAAAGAAGATAAGATGGTCCTTGATGCTGACATTAAGTTGTTTGGTTTGTTATTAATGAATGTTGCCATCAATGACAAAGGGGGAGATTGTTGGAATGTGTTGAGATGATGTTGATTGCTTGTTGTCATTAATGGATGTCATTGATGTCAACATATCTTGCTTGATTGACCGAAGTTCTATTTTGATGCCTTGGTGATCCAGATTAGCCTGATTTCAAATGTTGTGTTGTATAGATCTATTTTGGGTTGTATCTGTCCTAGTACCATTCCTCTTGTAACACAATAAGATACATTATTTTGGGTCTAGATTGATCTGGTAGTTGGTTAACGTGCTCTGGCACATGATTTGCATTATGTTGTACACAAACCAATTTTTTTGCTTCATTAAGGCATTTTGCTTAAAAGAGTGTAAACCTTGTAAAATGATGTCAAAACATAGTTTTTGTGCAAATCAAGTATGAACTTTGAGTTAGTTTGGTGTCAAGTAGATACTAGTGAAATTTGGAAAAATTGAAAATTATGGTTTCAAACACCCCATTTTAGGTCGCGAAACCCTAAAAATTGAAACTTGTCAAAATTGGTTGAAATTAATTTTGATTGGCTTATTTCACATCACCATCACATTGGTGAAGTTAGTTTCAGTTAAAAGTCAGTTTAAGCCTGGTGGGTAGTTTTCACTCTTTTAGGAGGAAAGTTAGAACATCTGATGTCGTCAATGGCAGTTGGCCAGTACCAGGTGTCAAAATCTAAGCCTAAAATTCAAAGCAGAACATGCTATGATGAAAGATGCTGAAAAAGATGCTTTATGACGGAGGGGATTTTCACATGGAAAAAATTGGAAAAAAATTCTAAGTCTAGAAACATTTCACTTTGTAACATGGGAGACGCTTGTGCAATCAACGTGCAAATCAACTTTACAATGTTTGTACATGTGAAAGTGGTGAAATACAGTCACACACATGCATCAATAGTAGTATTTCTTTTACATTGTCAACTCAGTAGCCAAAATGGTGTTCGTAGAGCGTGAAATGGAGGAAAACATTGAGTCTAGAGCAAATCTGCGCCCTTGTAGCTCAAGGGCACACTTTTTTTTTTAGGCTCAGATTTAGTTGTTTCTAGTTGCAAATACATTAATTCTCTTTGGTTTTTAGTCAGCATACCAAAAAGCTATCAAGCGAGTCCATCTGACTTGCAAAACTCCAGAAAATGAAGGCAGAATTGGAAGGTACAGAGAGTTTACACATCATAGAGACAGTCAAATTTGTAGTTTTTGCGCCCCTATAGCCTAGGGGCGCCCTTGAATTAGACATGCCAGATGAATGAATTTGCAAGATCCATTTCTAGGGGATCTCTTCTAATTTGGACCAACTCCATGATGCATCCATTCGCAAGATCATCAAATGTGCTAAGTGACTATGGCAGTGGTTCCAACAAGCATGTAAAATGGAGGGAAAATAAAAGTAAAAATATCAAACTGTACCTCTATAGGCTAGGGGCGCCTAGCCTTTTGTTCAACTAGATGAGGTTTTTAGTAGCCATTGTCTTCACGAGACTTGTGTAGAATCCTCTTAGCTATTCAGTGAATCCAACCATTAGGCCTCAAGGTTTGTCAAACACCCGGGAGTGAAGAATTAGCGAAAAATACCGAGGAATGAAAACAAGTAGAAAAATGGTTGTATGGAATTTACATACTCCCTTGAAAAGGCACCCTTCTACTGGAGGTCTTAGAAGCATTTTTCTCGCTTCATCACTTCCAGGAACATCTCTTCCAAGTTGTTCCAGCTTCATGATGAGATCAACAACATGTGCATCAGAGCAATCCAGCTTTCAGTGTCAAGGGTCAAACTACGACATTCAATTGAAAGTTGTAAATTGCAAAATCATTCTCAAGATGGTAATTGTACCTCTGCAGGCCAGGGGCGCCCTTGCATTTGAGGCCCTTAATCTCACTTTTAGACACTCTGCATATAGTCATTGTTTGTGGAATTCTTCTAGCTATGTGATGGATCCAACATCCAGTTGACATGAGTCATCATTCATTAGTAGCGACAGTTTGAAGCACGAAATGGCTAAGTTTGGTGTCCTATACATTATTTTAATAAAAGGAAACTTTGTTTTTGAGGCACCAAACATGGTTTTTAACACTTCCAGCTCCCAACAAACATTTCATCAGAGTAGTTCTAGCTATGCAATAGATGTGTCAGCTCAGTTCCAGCATCAATTGGGCACCTGAAAATCAGAAATCAACAGAGGCAACTATGATGTATTCAACAAGCTACAAAATAGGAAGTTAGCTAAAAATATCTACTTTTGAAGGGGGATGCTTGGAGAGTCAAACTTGGACTTTTCAAAATCAGTAAAATATTCTAAGCGAACCCAGAAAGAGAGAATTTAGTTAACTCAATTAAAAATATTAAATTTTCAGTTTCAGCATGTAACTTTAATGGGGTGATTTTCTTCAATATTTTAATATTGGCACCTATCTTGAGACTCAATTGCAAATTCACATGATGAGTTAGGATGCATATTTTAATATTTTTGAAACTCCAAGTTTGTTTCTATTGAATGAAGTGAGGTCCAATCAGATAATTCCTTTTGAAATCAAGGTTTTTACTTGCACTTGGTGCCATAAACCTTCAAATTTCTTTATTTATTGCAAAAGGCATCCATTTCTCTCACAACAGGTTGAAGAGCAAGCGAATTTTCTCATTATGTGAGAAAATTTTCTTAGTAATCAACATTCAAAGGTGCTCCAGATTTTATTTTTCAGATTTCCTTGCAGATACAAGTCCAAAATAATCAACAAACTTCAAGATAGGCATGGTGATTTTTGCAGAAGCAGAACCATAAAACTTCTATCTTTTGTCTTAAATTCTTCTATTCTCATCTTAGGTTTTCTTCACATGTCCAAGATTTTGGCAACTTTTGACAATTTTGATCATTTGGGTTGGTTGTGCACGACTTTCTCTACAAAACCCATGTGCTAGAAATTTTCAAAAGAAATTGCCTCAAAGCTTCAATTCTCAAAGCTCTGCTTTTCTTGACTAAAATTCCCTTGCATAGTAGAGTAAAAGTCAATATTTTTCAAAATGGAAGATCTAGGTTGGCTTAGAATCATCTTTTGTGCAAAACCCATATTTCATTTTTTCTCTGAAAAATTGCCCCCATAGCCCTTGTTGTCCCCAATTTCTTTTTTCAAAATAGCTTTTGCATGACAAGCTAAACAATTATTTTTCACAATTATGATTTTGTGGGTTGTCTTAGAATCGCTTTCTGCACAAAACCCAAGTCTCATAATTTCTCATGAAAATTGCCCTTCGACAGGCTATTTTTAGCCTCATCAGGAGACATTTTAGCTTTCTAGAGAAAGTTGTCATAACATAGCTGAGTTTACAGTCAACAAGTGAGTTTTTCATAATGCAGTACACACAAATCAAATTCAAGACTAAGTTAGTCTTGGTTCATGACTTCATCAAAATAGTTGACATGGATTTGCATAAGGTGCTTCCAAAGGCTATCTTGGATTTGATTAAGATAAATCAAGCGATACTTCAAAAAATAAAAGAATTTGGCTTGCTAGAGGCAACTTCACTCCCTATTTCAGTTCATTGCATAGAATTCATGATGTCTTGTGTCAAGCATTACAATTTTATTACCTAAGAAATTTAGTCAATGGATGGACGAGTGATTTGTAGTCTCAAGCCCTAGGACATTGAGAGGTGTTTTGGTATTCCTCAACATCCAAATAGTTTGGTCATTACCATGGATCAGTGTGAAAGATCATTCAACACTAAAAAGCACATCTGTCAAAGAAAAATGGCGAAAAGGTGGTTAAAACAAAAGAAAACTAAATTGCCAAACAATGTGGGTCGTAGAGAGTCAAAGATGAGTATGCAATTTTGATCACTCTTCTTAATCGTGTTTCTGGTCATGCAGATGCCAATAAATTCTAGCCTTGGATGTATTACATCATTGCTCAAATTATTTCTAGGCAAGAGCATTATGAGTAGGCCTCTTTGATCATTGACATTCTCCACAAGCAGATTACCGATTTCCTAGTTGCCCACCAATTTCATATGTGTTTGTATCTTGTATACTTGATTGCCTACCAAGGTCAATTTAGAGGGTTAAACACAATGGGGATTCTCAGTGTATAGAGGGTTTATCAATACTACGATCAGCTTGAGTTCACAAAGTCTGAGCGACATTTCAAGCATGTGCAAGAAGCATTCTTGATGTACATAGTGAAGAACCTAGACCGGGAATTGCATGTTCGTATCTTAGCAGTTGTTAGAGCAAAAATGGTAGAATGGGTGGACTGGTTCATTTAGTTCCCTACCTACACTTACATCCATGTCTATGGATATACATGAAATCCAGCTATGCTACCTCGTTATCCTTTGGATAGGATGGTTTTCATGGAATTTTTGAGGCAATTGTACAATGCTCATTCACATTTGCACCATAAGCATAAGCCAGCTACCAACTTTCCATTGCAAATGGGAATCTACTGGTGCAAGACAACAGTTGATGCCAAGGATGTAGGTCATGAGTTAGAGAAAATTGATCTCAAGTACCTTCTTGATGCATCCACATATGACCCTTGGGGTTGTTATTCAACACGCCTTGGTAGTCGCCCTTACCACAAGCCTACAATGGAGGATTACTGGTTCAACTACGAGGATGAGTTTGAGGTGTGTTGATGCAGCTACAATAGGTTCACCCTCTCACAAATTTTTGTCTTTGTGTTAGAGGATGTGGGAGGATTTTCAAATGATGATGGGGATACACTTCCTCAATTCTTCAGAGAATAGGTTGATACACAGCCACTTCCAGTTGTCGATTGGTTTGCCAAAGAATACTCATTTGTCAAAGAGAGATCAAGTAGAGTCATTCAAAATAGTGTACTCTACCTAGATATAAAAAAGACAAGGAGGCAATTCATGCCAAGTAAAGAGCTGCCATGTGTGGAATCTTCACTGCCATCCTTGTCAAAACCAAAACAAAAGAAAAGGAGTAATCCTCATAAAAGAAACAAAGTGTTTGACAATTCAAAAGGAAAGGCACTCATTATAGAAACACATGTGGAGCTAGCCACAAATATAGTTCAGAGAATACCAGAGCCAGAGGTATAGCCTCCCATTCCATCACCTACACCACAAAAATCTCCAATTCCGGTTCACATTGATTTGGAACTAGAATCGCCACCGCGTAGTGATACCTCTACACATTCCTGCTCATCAGAACTTCCTATGACTAGCACCAACCCTTCTAGTGAGATTAGTCAAGACTCATCTTGGCTTGAGAATCAGCAGGGTAGGAAGAGGAGGCAACCATCTTACAAACTTGACCACTTAGAGTTTGATCATGTCTACCAGGATATGCTAGATAAGAGAATAAAAAAGAAATTTCATGTAGAGAGGAACACTGACAAGGAGATCATAATAGAGGTTGTTGCACCTCTAGAGGGAAAGATCTTGAACAGGGTAGAAGTTGAAGACTTTGATGTGATAAAGGTCAACCTTGGTAGAAGCACATGCCAAACAGAGGTTGATTTCCTTTAGGTTGCAACAAATAGCATAAAGGATAGGGTGATAAAAGATGGGGAAGACAAGGCAACCCTCAAGGCTGAAATCTAGTAGCTTCATCAGTATATCTCTAACCTTGTGCATAGAACTAAAAATGTCACCACTTCGCTCCCACCAACACTAGAGTTACCAGAAGAGCAGGATTAGCTTAATCAGTTGGTTGTATACAAGAAGCACCTAATAGATTGGGAGGAAGAGTTCATCACAAGGGGTCATTTTATACTCACAAAGTTATATCAATTAAGGTACAATGCCCACAAACTCTGTCTACGGATCTGGGATGAGGAGCGAGACTTGGTGGTTGACAGACCTAGAGATGAAATCATGATCTCTCATCTAAGGATGATATATGACTCAGTGACTAATGAAGAAGATAAAGAAGTTATTTTTACTTGGAGGACACAATTGATCTTCAAGGAAAAAATACATGATACAATGGCTTTAGAGTTGGTCGAGAGCAGAGAACACATGGCTAGTGCAATCTAGTTCATGAGAACTTTTGTGTCCCAAGTTCCTTGCAAATATCAATATGAGGGTGGTGAGTACGTCTAGCTTACTGATGTTTAGTTAGAGTTGTAGGAGCTCATCCATGGTATTTTCAGTGGGGATTCTTTTGGCTATAAGATATATCAACTTACAATCATGTCAATGTTATTTGATGAGGCAATTAAGAGTAGAGGATAACTTTAGAGCTAGATCACAGGTGGTGAGGAGATGCTACAAAGACATAGTGTGCTACGATAGAGTATCAATGCTCCAGATGGTGATGCAGTCAACAACCTCATGGTGGAGTTGCTTGAGATCGCGGCCAGTGAACTCCAAATTAGGATGTTCCACCTTTTCAAGATAGACATTAGACAGTGGTTAACTTGATGCTTCTTTCTAAGTTAACTTTTTCCACCTTGCATGCTATGTTTGCTTGGAATCATCAATGCATAGTTGGTGTTTTCATTTAGTTTTCATTCCAATAAGGATGTGCATATTGCACATGTCCATTTAGTTTAGTCTTGTTTTGGTTAACTGATGGTAGTTTTCCAGTTAATTGTATAGTTTCATTTATTTAGGGTTTAGGAATAAGATTTTGCATGCTTGCAAGACTGTAGTTGACTCAAGGTGATTTTAGGGTTCCCTACACCTTTGATGTCTATAAATAAGAGCTCTTTGCTCATTTCTAATTAACGTTTGCACATGATAGCATACATGTTGAGCAACCTTACATGTAGTATTACTATTCAGTATTTGTTCAAGAACTTTTATTGTGATAATAAATAGTTGTGCAACCTTACCTAAATGTTATTATTATGGTACTTGTTCACCTTAGTTAAATGGAGTGGCTAGTTTGATTGTTTATTGTATGTGTGTCTCGCCAATGCAATTTTTTGTCCTAGTTGGCTATCTTATGTTATGTTGAATAATATTTGTTTCATATCTACACCTTGGATAGGTGTTGTCACCAACTTGGGAATTTAGAAGTAAAGATTGTCATTTAATGTTGTGCTAATAATCTTTATTTCAGCCTGCACCTCGGATAGGTTTCATCATCTCCTCAAAAACCCTGACTTAAAGATTATCGTAAAATCATTCCTAATCCTTTTTCCTCATGCTCTATTTTCTTGAGGAGAATTGGATAGATTAAATCATTTAAGTTTAGTTGTAGTTAGGATCTGCAAAACTAGAGAAAACCCTTAGCTACAACATTCTTGGTCTCCTTAACCTTGTGCCTCTTCTAGCTGAGTTGAAAAAGATAGGATTTAGAATACTTTATTTTTCAACGTATATCAACATATATAAGAGGGAGCTTCCCCTCCTAATTTGAAGAGAATTCATTACGCACTGTGCATAGTTGTCTGTACCAACTTGCACTCCAAAGGTGCTAATTGTTATGCCAACACATTGTAACATCTATATCTTATTCTTTGGTTCTAGATATCATGTAGCATGTTGATTTGAGTGAAGAGGCTATGTTTGGTCCATGTTTCATTCCTCTCCACCACATGAATTTTTTTGTGGTGACCTATTTCAAATTATATTTGGCCGACAAGGAAGATCATGAAATTATGTTTGGCTGACTTGAGAGATTATGGAAGCTTGGAATGATATAAGTAAGAGTTGATTTTGTTTGAGGAAAGAAAGTATGGTGAATGCAAATCTAAATATCCAAACATTGGGAAGAGTGTGATAGTGTATGACTGAAGGCAACAAATAGTGAGATTCTATCTGGTGTTGTTGGTGATAGTTCTTTCAGTGGTGGATTCCCTTTCATCATTCTTTTGTTGGAAGTGCATCATTTTCTGTTGGCAGTGAGCCATTTTTTGTAGGTTGTGAGCCTTTCTCTTTTGGCAGTGATCCTTTTTGTATCTTTGGCTATAATAGCTGAGTACTGAGCCCAACCGGCAGTGAACCACCCTATAGTGAGAAACTTGGTAGTGAGCCCTTGTAAAAATCACCTTAACTAGTGTCACCTTAACTGATGCTTTATAATTGAGAATTATTATTCTCCATGGTTTTTCCCTTCTTGGGTTTCCATGTAAATTCTAGTGTTCATTGTGCATGGTGTTGTTTTGTGCTTTCATGTTCATTAATATCTAATTTATTTAAGTTTGATTTAGATTAATTAAATTCAAGAATTTTTTTTTATAATAACTGATTCATCCTCCCTCTCAGTTATTCATACTATTCAATAGAGATAAAGAGGGAAAGGGGAAGAGAGAGAGGAGGAGATAAATAGGGATAAAAAAAATAGTAAGGGGAGGAATATGGGGAGAGGGAAATAGAAAAAGAAATGATAGAAGAAGAGAGAAGGGAAGATAATATAGAGAGAAATGCCTCCTGAGAGGAAGAGAGAGTCTGAGAGATGTTGCCTCCTATAAAGATAGATAGCTCAGAGTCTCTCACCTCTCCTTGTGTCTCCACTCTGTCTCTTTCCTCACACTGTTGTGTCTGTCCTTTGTCCCTTCCTGTCTGTCTCTCTCCTCTCTCTCTCTCTCTCTGTCTCTCTCTCTCTCTCTCTCTCTCTCTCTCCACATCACATACATGTATATATACATATATATAGGTATATATACATATATATGTACATTTATATATATATATACATATATATATATCCCTCTCTACCTCTCTCTATATATCACTTCCTATATATTTATATTTCTTTCTCCATCTCCCCCTCTTTCATTGTATCCCTCTTTCTATCTCTATCTCTCCCTCTCCCTCTTCTTCTCTCCTTCCATTTCTCCCTTTCTATATTTATCTCTCTATCTTTGTCTCCATCTCTCTCTCACCCTCTCTATCTTTCCCAAGTTATATTTATCTCTCTACCTCTCCTTTATATCCCTATCTCTCCTTGTCTCCCTCTCCCGATCGCTTCCTCTTTCTATATCTCTCTACTTCTCTCTCCTATCTATATTTCTCTCCTTCAATCTCCCTCCCTCTCTATCTATTTATACATATTTATCTCCCTCTCTATCTCTCTCCATATCTCTCTTACTCATACACACACTCTCCTTGTTTCTCCCTCCCTATATCTCTATCTCTATCTATATATCTCTATATTTAAATTCCTACATATCTCTGTCTATCTCTATGTCATTATCTATCCATCTCTTTCTACCCCTATAACTTTTCCTCTCTCTACCCTTCTCTATATATCACTTCCTATCTCTATCTTTATATTTTTATCTCCCCTTCTCTCATTCTCTCCCTCTCTCTCTATATATATTTATCTCTTCCATCTCTATCTATCCCTCTCTCTCTCTCTCTCTCTCTCTCTCTCTCTCTCTCTCTCTCTCTCTCTCTCTCCATATCCCTCTCCTCTATCTCCATCTCCATTTACATTTCCATTTCTATCTCTAAGTTTGTCTCTATCTCTATCTCCTTACCCCTATCTCTCTCCCTCTCTCCCTATTACAAACATAACATGAGCCTATTGGTAATGGAGCCTTAGTATCTTCCCGATTCAAAGGTTTTGTTTTTGTTATGTTTGGATCCCTATAAGTAGATGCATAATTGATTTGAAGCTCACTTCTCCATTGAGACCTTTGTTGCACAAACATCATTTTCTAAATGTCCTACCAATTAACCTCATGTATACTACATAAATGTATGTAAAAAATGACCAAAAAATTCCCTAATTGACCTTCCACACTTCTTTAGTGTACCCATTGCACACTAAGGTGAAATTACTAATTTATTTTTGAATGAGATGTGTGGATTTGATTGTTTCATTCAATTATAGCTATAGAAGCCTAGATTTAAAAGGAAATAGTGACTCGACTTTGAAATTTCAAATTAAGACAAATGATATGGTATTGGCACTTCATTAGGGTTTTGGCATTTGGCTTGTTTTGGTTTATATCAGCATATTCATGCAATTTTCTTGTTCTTGTCACCCCTATTTCAAATTATATCCTAGTGTAGTAGTATTCTACATTTGTTGTGGATTTTTTAAGTTTTCTTTATTTTAAGGATTTTTTTCTTTATTTAAATGATTGCTAGTCATAATAGTGTAGTGCTTGATTCTAGGGTTGCTAGTTAGGAAGTGTTAGAAAATGTAACCAAAACCTCATCACAAACTCATAGAAGAAGTCATCCATTACGTAACTCTTATGTTCTTGATGTTGTTTTGTTTATTCGTCATCTTGACAATGCATGTAAATAGCTTGAAAATTATACTTGTTGGTATTTTGTTGGTGAAATTCCATTTAGAAACATGTTAAAGAGTTGGTTCAACTCCTTGAGCCCCACATGGGGTTTTTGTGGAGGCCATCCAAAACCTTAAAAGGGGTTTCTTTTTTGTTTTATTGATGTTAAATTTGCTAAAACTATGTTTGAGCATGGCCCTTGGTACATTCACATCTTTTTAGTAGTTTTTTCCTCTAGGACTCAAGACTTTATTGTCTCTAAAGAACATATCCTCTGAGTTCCTATCTAGGTTGAGTTCCTTGGTCTTCCTTTGCCATTATGAACTTTTATGGACTACATAGTGGCTTCATTAGGTCATGTTGTTCATGTTGAGCAAGAAATTTTTTTCTTTGATTATCCTTAGAAAAGAGTTTTAAGGTAAAAATATCTAAGGACCTCAAGGATTCTATTGAAAATTTAAATAGGTAACCAAAGTCTCATCCAATGGTGCACGTATCTTAATTTTTCAAACACTTGTTATTGGTACCAATCCTCAAACCACAAAATCTAGGATGGATTGTTAGTTATCCAATGTCCCAAGCCACAACTCAATTAGTTTATTGGAGATTCTCCTTAAAATGAGGGTGGTTGGAAAAAAATAAATAATAGAAAGAACGCTTGTAATATTGGAGCTAAAGGTCTTGATCCTCAATATTTAGTTATTGGACCATGAGTTTGAAATCATAATAAGGAAAAAAGGGTTACATCACAATTTATAGGGGAAGTGTCCTAGGTGGTGACAAAGTAACTGCATTCTCTTTTAGTCTCATGCTACTCATGTATTCCAACTTGTGAGATTGAGGATTGTGAGTTTTTTTTTCATAAGAAGTTACCTATTGTTTTCAACTTGTCATAGTTTGAGCCATTTTCCCAATTGATTTGCAAATTATCCCTCATACCATAATCCATTCTACATTTAGCTTTTTTAGAGCCCAACACCCTTATTTCACCTCTATCCCAATAATTTGACCACAATGAACACCAACATGCCTATATTGGTGTCTACTAAACACCACCATTAACAATAGAATCTACAATGTCCAAAAGGTAATATATTATAATCTAACATCTACCTATGTACTCTAGTTCACACCCTTATCCCCTTTTACATGCCTATACAATCAAAATGATTATTTTATGGATTCATTAAAGAAAGGTATTTAATAATTAAAGAAAGGAATGATCACACATAAGAATCACATTCTAAGTATATATGAAAGTAATAATCATTAACAAAACACATAGTAGAGGTCATTGTTATACTTTATTGGATGTAGTTACATTTATTAAAAATTTTAATATTGCATAACCCTAAGGATTCCATTTTTCACATATTTATAAATCTATGGGGTTTGATCATTGTCAAGGAATTTTTCTTGTTCAACCTCCCAAAGAAAAAACCCAAAGGTGCCTAGGAACTACCTTGTCCAAATAGCCAAATACCATTTGTAAGTAATAAGTTTCAAAGTTGCATAAAAAATCTTGACACGTGACACTAGAACACTATAGAAATTCAAAATAAATCTCTAACTCAAATAGATGCGAACATTAGTATTTGGGTCTTTGCTATGCTACAAAAAATGTGTAGGAACAATATAAGTTACCAAGTAAGGAGTGTCATGTGGATAGTGGGAAAAGATAACTTGTAGTGAGGGTAATGTTAGGCCCCAAGCTATTAGACGTTGAGGTGCCTAAGGTTCCTAAGGTGCCTATCACTCTTATAAAACTATGAAATAATGTGTGTACTAAGTAGAAAATATGGATATCTAGAAAATTGAGGCATGGAACATCTCTCTTGAAAAGGAATATAGCGACACAAGAGATGGATGCAAGGGAAGGAAAATATGTGAAAGAAGGGTTGGTATCTCAAATGTGTTAGGTGAATTGATCCCCTATTGTAGTAAGTTTTTAATACTTTTGCTAGGTCAAGAAGTAGTTAGTGAGAAATAAAAAATTTTGAGTCAAGGGTTGATCTATAAATTTAACATTTTATGTTTTAGGCTAGCTAATCTTCTTAAATGGATAACAAAAAGTTATTCTAATCAACTAAAAGGATCATTAGAGATTATTCTAGTTCTAAGGCATTTTTATCTATTGTTGTCAATGTGTGTAAGATAAAGAGTATATATTGGAAATTAGGCCCTTGCTCTAGGATAAATCAATGTTGTTAATGAAACTTTGGTTTGTTGAGTTTAATCCAATGACTAAGACATTCTTGATATTGCAAATATGGATTAGGTTACCTTATTTATAGCTATAGTTTTGAGTAGATGATTGTTTCCACAAGATAGGAGATCTATTAGGTCCTTTTTGTTGATTAGAAGCCTATTTGTAGCTATAGTTATCAGTAGATGATTGTTTCCACAAGATATGAAATCTATTAGGTCATTTTTGTTGATTGATTCAAAAAATGATAGATTAATCCATTCTACTTCCACTAGGATTCAAATATAGTAGAAATTTTCTAAGGGTTTGTCACTAAAAGTGTGGTTGAAAGTAGGTGAATACATCTAGAAGTAGGTTTCGAACTATGAAAATATCTTTTTCAAATATAGACATTGCTATTAAGTGGGATATTATGACAAACTCTAAAGGAGAAACCAAAAAAAGTGAAATAGGTGAGATGGTGGTAGGGGGTTAGGTTCTCTCATCTTTTAGTTAAAAGGGTAGCTTTGTATTTTTGTGGTTGTAATATATCCTTTTAGAATATTCTTAAAAACAATAATATTTTCTCCAAATATGGCAATAGTTTTATCCAAGATTAAGAAATTTATAATAATAATCAAATCAATAAATCGTAGCACAATATCCAAGAATTCAAATCATGAATTCCCCAACACTTTGAAAATTTATTTAATTTAAAGATCTCATCCGTAACTCAATAATGACAATACCAAGGACCTAATCCCTAGAATGTCATAGGTAGGAAAAGACCCTATCCCTCCAAACCTTAACTTAGCCCATGATATCGGATCCCATCTAGTTTGCAAGTAACCTAGAATTTGTAATTGATAGCTTAATGTATTTGCTAGACTATTGCTTATTTATATCTCTTGATGGATTGACACTTCAATCCTTGGATAATAATTGTATGCTTTAATAAATGATGGTTGTTTGAATAGATTTTCTATAGTATATTTACTACTACAATGAATTGATATATTTCAATTGATTACTATATTTTCACTTGATATTTGAATGTGTGTTCTTGGATGAATTGGTGATTGAATGTTTTAATGATTGAATGATTGATGCTTGAATAATTTGGTGATTGAATGATTGGATGCTTAAATGATTTGATGATTGATTGACTAAATGCTTGAATTATTAGATGGACTTATTGTTGTTTTCTTGATTGATCTTTATGATATTTTGATTGCTTGATTGATCTTTTTATTTTTTGATTATTTTATTTATTGATAGATAGATGAGTGATGATTGTTTATTGAATTTCAATGAGATGATTTTCCCTTTTATATCCATTTCTTAGAGGAATCACCACTCTTCATAATAAGTGAGTCACCACCCTTCATAATACATGAGTCACTACCCTTCATTGCTGCCTTTTGAGAATAATAATTTATTTCCAAATTGATAGATAGATTTATCCCCCATTGATCACTTCTCCACAAGGAAATGATCTTCCTTTTATATATTATTATTGATGGAGTCACAACCTTCATATTTGAAGGAGTCACAACCTTTCACATTAGGAATCACAATCTTTCGCATTAGGAGTTACATAATTTTTATTCTTAATTCTTTCTTCCTCCTTTCTTCTCATGGAATGATCACTCCTTTATACCTTATTGGTGAAATAGTCACCACCTTTCACCATCTCTTCCCTTGGAAGGGTTATAATTCTTCATAAATAAATGCTGCCATAAAAACTCTTAATTTATTTTTAATTAAATCCTTTAATAGAATTGCTAGCATCTTGGTGACACCTATTATTTAATCTGCCTATGTTATAATTTTAAGGGGCTGCAATCATGGTACTTGGTGGGGGGCATGACAATACGCCCTTCCAAAGATTGCTTGTCCTCAAGAAATTTTAAATTGGGATTTTTTTATTTATGAAGATCTATTTCACAATTCAACTTTCATTGTGCTATTCTAATATTACCACAAGTTGAAAAAGTTGAACTAAGATATCAAAAAGTGAGTGATCAAAATAAGTCTCAACAACATAACCAAGAGTTGGAAATTTGCAAGGTTTGTGATTTAAGAATTTTTTTCTCATTTCATTACCACAAAGATCTTGGGCAATGAATACAAACTCTTTATTACCATTGTTGAAATCCAAAATGATAGAAAAATGGTGCATCCTTTATCATGATGAATTATGGGAGTGTTGTGACTATCAAGATCCCACTCCTTTATGCACAACCAATTTTACATTTGAGTAAAGGATCTAGGTGTCCTTTACTGCAGGCCCTATCTTTCACCTTTTCTCCATGCTTAGGTTACTTTTCATGATGACAAAAATATTGAAATGATACAATGAAAAGTTATCCACACTATTATCATCTTTTTCATGCTTTGAATTGTACTTGTAGGAATGATTGGAATTCTTCTCTTCATCAAGCTTCAAATACCTCAAGGTAACTATCTCCATTTGTTCCTCGAGTGTGATGAAGTGACAACTTGGTGAATGCATTCATTGTCCTTCCATGTTGGCCTTTCCTAGAGTCTTCATGTGCAAACCAAAAGTCTCCTCATGATTACAAACTAACCTGTCAACAAGCTTATTGATCTTTGAACAAGGGAGTTCAAATATCTCTTGGTCAGCTTCCATGTAGTTGGTGTGTATCATCATGGATCTTTCTAAATAATCTTACAATTCCTCTTGAAATTTGGACATAATTTGTAATTATGGATACATCTTCAATATATTTTGCTTCCTTGAATTTAACAACTTCTTGTGGTTCTAATTCTGATTTCTATTTTTTTGTCATTAATGATTCTTTTGGAGTTTGCTACTTGATTTCTTCCTTGTCCCTTTTTCTTATTTATTCATATATAATTTTTTTGTTGGGATAATGGATCCAAAGTACCTCCAAGTACTCATCAAAGAGAACACCATCTTTGAAATATTCTGACAACCTTTGGTATTTTTCAATAATTTTGGGGCCTAAAGTTTGTATAATAATTCCTTAATAGGATACATGTCCTCCTTTTCATAGACCTTCAAATCTCTTTGATTGGAATGCATTCATCATTTTATTTTTATGCCGCAAGCTAGAAAGATCAATGCTCTAATGTTAATTGTAATGTACCCTTTTGGGATATTCTTAAAAAAATAAAAAATTTACTCCAAATATGGTAATAGTTTATCCAAGATTAAGAAATTTATGATAATAATCAAATCAATAAATCATCACAATATCCAAGGTGTCAATTTGTGAATTCCCCAACAAACTTTGAAAATCTCATGAATTCAAGGACCTCATCCCTAACTCAATAGTGATGATACCACGTACCCCATCCCTAGAATCTTAAAGGTAGGAAAAGACCCTGTCCCTCCAAACCTTAGCTCACCCTATGAGCCCGAGTCCTGTATGGTTTGCAAGTAACCTAGAATTCACAATTTATAGCTTGATGTATTTTCTAGACTATTGTTGATTTATATCTCTTGATGGATTAACACTTCAATCCTTGGATAATCGTATGCTTCAATAAATTATGGTTGTTTGAATAGATTTTTTGTAGTATATTTACTATTGCAATGAATTGATGTATTTCAATTGATTTCACAATTTTCACTTGATATTTGAATGTGTGTTCTTGGATGAATTGATGATTGAATGATTGATTCTTGAATGATTTTAAGATTGAATTATTGGATTCTTGAATGATTTTATGATTGAATGATTGAATGTTGAATGATTTTATGGACTTATTGTTGTTTGCTTGATTGATCTTTTTGATATTTTGATTGCTTGATTGATCTTTTGATATTTTTATTGCTTGATTTTTTAATGGATAGATGAGTGATGATTGTTGATTGAATGTCAATGAAATGATTTTCCCTTTCATATCCATTTATTCAAGGATTCACCACCCTTTACAATAAATGAGTCACCACCCTTCATTGTTTCCATTTGAGAATAATAATTTATTTCCAAATTGATTGATAGATGTATCCCCCATTGATCACTTCTCCACAAGGAAATTGTCTCCCTTTTATATCTTATTATTGATGGAGTCACAACCTTTCATATTTGAAGGAGTCACAACCTTTCACATTAAAAGTCACAATATTTCACATTAGGAGTCACGTAATATTTATTCTTAATTATTTCTTCCTCATTTCTTCTCATGGAATGAATCCTCCTTTATACCTTATTGGTGAAAGATTCACCACCTTTCACCATCACTACCCTTGGAAGGGTTATGATCTGGTTGCAACTTGTGTGCCCTTGGTCTCCTTGTGTTGTGTAGCACAGCGCATGGGTTCATGACATGGCTTAACCACCTCCTATGGATTCATTAACTCTGGTGATTGTATCAGGCATTAACAAGTCAATATTTTGGTGTAATGACAACCATCTTTGTAACAATTGGTATCAGAGCCTGGGCCACGGGTTCAAGCCCCTCACTTGCACTGTGGGATTGTTGCAAGGTGTGCACCCTTGGTCTCCTTGTGTTGTACAACATAATGCTTAGGTTTGTGACTTGGATTAACTACCTCATGTGGATTCATTAACTTCGGTGGTTGTATTGAGCATTAATAGGTCAATATTTTGGTGCAATGGTAATCATCTTTGCAACAGATTATTCATCTTTAGTTGTTGACCTAAAAACTCGTAATTTAGTTTTAATTAAATCCTTTAATAGAATCGATATCATCTTGGCACCACCTATTTTATAATTTTAAGGGTTTGCAATCATGGTACTTGGTAGGGGCATGGTAGTCCACCCTTCCCATGATTTCTTGTCCTCAAGCAATTTTAAATTGGGAATTATTGTTTATGAAGATCTATTTCACAATTTAACTTCCTTTGTGCTACTCTAATATTATCATGAGTTGCAAAACTTGAACCAAGATGTGTTTTTTCCTTTAATTCAAAAAGTGATTTATCCCAATAAATCTCAACAACATAACCAAGAGTTGGAAATTTGCAAGGTTCGTCATTTAAGATAATTTTTCTCTCATTTAATTACCACAAAGATCCTAGGAAATGAATACAAACTCTTGATTACCATTTTTGAAATCCAGAATGATAGAAAAATGTTGCATCCTTTATCATGATAAATTATGGGAGTGTTGTGAATATCAAGATCCCACTCCTTTGTGCATAACTAATTTTGCATTTGAGTAAAGGATATAGATTTACTTTACTACAAGTTGTATCTTTCACCTTTTCTCCATGCTTAGGGTACTTTCATGATGAAAAAAATGTTGAAATTATATAATAAAGATTAATCCACACTATTATCAACTTTTTCATGATTTTAATTGTACATGTAGGAATGATTAAAATTCTCCTCTTCATCAAAATTCAAATACCTCAAGATAACTATTTCCATTTGTTCCTCGGGCGTTATGAAGTGAAAACTTGGTGAATCCATTCATTGTCCTATGGTTTCCATGTTGGTCTTTCCTAGAGTCATCATGTGCAAACCAAAAGTCTCCTCATAGTTACAAACTAACCCATCAACAAGCTTATTGATCTTTGAAAAAGGGAGTTCAAATATCCCTTGATAAAATTCTATGTAATTGGCGTGTATCGTCATGGAGTTTTCTTAATAATCTTGTAATTCCCCTTGAAATTTTGACATCATTTGTAATTATGGATACATCTTCAAAAAATTCTTCTTCCTTTAGTTTAGCAACTTCTTGTGGTTATAATTTTGATTTCTCTTATGTTGTCATTAATGATTCTTTTGGAGTTTTCTCCTTGATTTCTTCCTTAGTCATTTTTCTTATGTATTCATATAGATTTATTTTATTGGGATAATGGATCCCAAGTACTCGTCAAGGGGACACTATCTTTGAAATATTCTAACAACCTTTAGTATTTGCCAATAATTTTGGGGCCTAAATTTTGTATAATAATTCTTAAATAGGATCCATGTCCACTTCTTTTCCTATACCTTCAAATCTCTTTAATTAGAATGCATCCATCATTTTATCTTTACCCTGCAGGCTGGCAAGATCAATGCTCTACTATCAATTATAATGTACCCTTTTAGGATATTCTTAAAAACAACAATATTTGCTCCAAATATGGTAATATTTTTATCCAATATTAAGAAATTGATGATAATAATCAAATCAACAAATCATGACACAATATCCAAGGAGTCAAATCGTGAATTCCCCAAAAAAATTGCAAATATGTTGAATTCAAGGACCTTGTGCCTAGCTCAATAAAGACAATACCAAGGACCTCGTCCCTAGAATTTCAAAGGTAGGAAAAGATCATGTCCCTCCAAACCTTAGCTCACCCTATGAACTGAGATCTCGTCTGGTTTGCAAGTAACCTAGAATTCACAATTGTTAGCTTGATGTATTTGTTAGACTATTGTTGTTTTATATCTCTTGATGGATTGACACTTCAATTCTTAGATAATAACTATGCGCTTCAATAAATGATGGTTGTTTGAATAGATTTTCTATAATATATTTATTTTTACAATGAATTGATATATTTCAATTGATTTCTCAATTTTCACTTGATATTTGAATGTGTGTTCTTGGATGAATTGATGATTGAATGATTGATGCTTGAATAATTTGATGATTGGATGCTTGAATGATTTGATGATTGAATGATTTGATGGAATTATTGTTGTTTTCTTGATTTATATTTTTGATATCTTGATTACTTTATTTATTGATCAATAAATGAGTGATGATTGTTGACTAAATGCCAATGAATTGATTTACTCTTTTATATCCATTTCTTAAAGGATTCGCCACCCTTCACAATAAAAGAGTCACCACCCTTCATAATAAATGAGTCACTACCCTTCATTGTCATCTTTTAAGAATAATAATTTATTTCCAAATTGATTTGATAGATTTATCCCCCATTGATCACTTCTCCACAAGAAAATGATTTCCCCTTTATATCTTATTATTGATGGAATCATAACCTTTCATATTTGAAGGAGTCACAAGCTTTCACATTAGAAGAAGTCACAATATTTCACATTAGGAGTCATATAATATTTTTTCTTAATTATTTCTTCATCCTTTCTTCTCATGGAATTATCCCTCCTTTATACCTTATTGGTGACAGAATCGCCACCTTTCACCATCACTACCCTTTGAAGGGTTATAGTCCATCTTTAATCACTACCATAAAAATAATTTAGTTTTAATTAAATCCTTTAATAGAATCACTAGCATCTTGGTGCCACCTATTATTTAATCTACCTATTCTATAATTTTAAGAGGTTATGATAATGGTACTTGGTGGGGGCATGATAGTGGTGAAGATGATGATATCAAGTCAGGTGGAAATAAGATGAAGTAGTTAACTAATACAACTATGCAGGATGCGGTTTTGATACTAGCCACTTCACAACCTCAATCACCACCTAAATTCTCTAATATAGTTTTCTTATCTCAGCCTTAATAGGTTCAAACTCATTTTTTATCTTCCCATAAAAGTAAACATAGCTCTTTTGTTAGTATGGTAGAATTTAAAGATAAGAGAGAAAACATATTTTACTGAAATAAGATCAACTACTTCATCCTTTATCTCCTAAATAGTTGGTGGGAAGCATTGTGAAAATTAGGATGGCCATTGGATAAAGAGTATTTGGGAGTTGCTCCCATTTTCAAGAATTATTGCTAGTTGCAATCAATCAACCATTATATGACTCCTCTTATGCAGATTATAAAGTATAAAAAGCTTTGTTTGATTAGAAAGAGGTTGAGTCAATATGGTTATAAATTCTTTACTTTTTTACCCATAAGAATGAAGGTGCTTGTCTATAAAGTGTTTTAACCTATTTTCATCCCACCACATATACAAAAACAAATTAAATTAAATTTTGGTGACTAAAGTAGACTTAGTTGATCTATTACATTGCATGATTTTAGTATCTTGTTATCATAAAATGTTTGAGTCTCACAAATGTTATTCATAGTGAGATCTACATCGTTCGTATTACATCATACATGTGTGAAGTAAGTAAATGTATCATATTATATTAAGGGAATAATAAGAACACATTTTATTCTCCAAATGGTTAGCACATCTACACATAGAGATGTTAGATATATGGTCCAAATTAAGCTGACACATTTTTGTTTAGTGATAATCACATAGGAGTTTCATGTGTTTTGGATATAGTTTACCTTAGGATTAATCTCATTGTTGTTTACCCCTGTCCATTTCAAGAGATCTTAGGGAGAACCCCTTGGTCTACCAAAAATTAAACAAGAAGGAGCTAGCCACCAGTATCAATTGGTCATTTCATGTTGTTATTTTACTATTATTTTTGTCTTCCACCTTTGATAATATACCCTAGCCCTAGGTGTTTGTGAAATTATTTAGGATAAGTTGAATTACATGTTTGAGATCCAAAAAATTAGTATCACTTTTGGGGAAATAAAATTTTGGCTCATATTTTGAAGACATCTACAACTCAAAATTATTTTGTGCAACTTTACTTTTTTGTTTGTGCGTAGTTGGTAGCACATCAACTTGCACTTTGAATTGATGACATTGTCAAAAAACTAAAATTTTGGTTTATCTTTTGAAGATATTTGTTAATAAATAATATATCTTCTCTTCCCAAGACTGGTGACTCTATTACAACAAACCTAGCTATAAATCAAAATAAAAGAGTTGAATATTGAGAGGTGGTAGTCTAGAAATTTTCAAGAGTAAGAATACATGGTGCATATAGGGAAACAACAAGCTACTTAGAGATTAAAAAATATTGGTAGGTCAACTAGACTTTCCTCTCAAGAATACAAAATTGGTACATATACAAATAATAATTTATTTATGAATTTAAGAGAATAATATCAGTATACATCATATTATTCTACTAAAAACCAAATTAAAACTCAAAGGGTAAATCATAGGAATAAATATTATGTGCAAAGATATAGTATTCCTATTGGTAGAGAGAACGGGGATAAGATCTAATAATAAAAATTCAAATTTTGAGAATGTTCAATCCTAGTATAAGAACCTAGTATTTTGGTTCTCATCCTATATCATGTAATATTTCATGTAGAAATATAAACATGAGCATGATATAGATTTGCATGATGCTAGTGAACCTACATAGTTAGAAGGTGGTCATAGGGAGAGAGATATTGATCAAGAGTTGAATTTACTTGATCACCCAAGATAGAGGCATAAAAAATACAAGAGAAAATTAAACATTAGAAAGATCAATTGACTCAACAAGATTAATTGTGATCCTAGATTGCTAATCAATAGAATAAAACCCATCATGGTTAAGCTCCACATTAGTTTACATATAATTAGTAGCATAATCTATAGTCTGACAATCCTCTAAATTTGAGAGATTCATCCAAGAGGAAAATTCAAATATTTATACTAGTAAGGTGGCCTTTGGGAATGGAAAATATCAATAATTTTATTTCTTTGGAATCCCTAGCTACCCTAGTAAAATTCCAAATGAAATAAGATACCATTTTCTTAGGGTACTAATTTCATTATAGAAGAACATCTAGGACATTTCATTATCACCAATGAACATGAGATGGATCATGAGGATGTCATGATGAAATTATTTGTATAATACTTGGAGGGGAGTTCAAAAGAAGGATGTTACAAGAGTATGCATGAAAGATATATATTCAGGGAAGGAATTCATAGGAGTGTTTAAAATATAGTGTGGGGATATGATAAACCCAAAGTTTACAATAAATGAGATCATATCCATTAAGGAATAAGTGAGGTAATTATGGATCTCAACAACATATTCAACATGACCACATGAAAGGTACCACCCAACCTAAGACCTTTATCTTATGTTATGGTGCATTTTATGTTAAAATTGGTATTGTCTTTGAGACAAGAATCCACAAACTTTAAAAGAGGATTTTTCTACTATAATTAACATTGAGAGAAATATGTGGGCTTTTAGTAAGAATATCAAAAGGTTTTATGTGAATATCTCCCAAATGGATAAAGGTGCTTCAAGTAAGCCATTTTTTAAAGACAAGATAGAAAAATTAATGGATGTAATGAAATATCAACCATACAAGGTAGTAAGAAACACAAAAAGGAATGCCTTCTATTTATACCACTATGACTTATTTCAATGAAAGAAAAAGGTCACACAATAAGTCTTGTAACAAATATTGGCCAAAGATTCCATCATATAATGATAGGTAAATCACTCAAAGTCCCAATGTTTTAAATAGTAAGAAAAGTAAACCCCAAACCCTTCAAAATAGATATGTGAATCTCCAAGATATCTCACTATGCTATGAAATGTGTTAGTTTCCACATAATCCAATGAATTGTACTACTGCACTTGCGATGATAAGAGATAAATATTTTCTTTTTGAAGATGAAAAATATAAATGGAATGAGGAAAATTGGCATTGATCAACTTGATGTATTGAGTGTGATCATGAAGATGGTAAAGATAAATATGTGGATAATTAAATTATTGATATAATTCTTCAAATTGATTATATTAGTAGCCCAAACTGGTATGATTTTCCTATATGTAATTTCTAGCACCTTTCAAAAATCATGTGGTAAAGGTAAAAGAGAAACAAACCATCCAGAAAAGATATCAAAGCTCTCATAGATAGTGCAATTATACAAGTGTAGAGTGGTTACCAACTAAGAAACTATAAAGTGCTTCCAAAGTTATTTAAATGTGTATTCAAGGCCAATACACCTATTACACAAGAAAAAAAGGCCAAGAAAAAGTCAAATGTTGATGCTAGGGATGGTGATACTACAAAAGAGGGTAATTGAGAAGAAAATGTATCTTATGTAAGAGACAATGGTAAAAAACTATGAACCTAAAACTAGTATTTTGTGGAATCAACAAATAATACTAAAACAACAAGAGTAGAGAGCTTAAGTACTAGACTAGAGCATACCATGAAAGGAAAAAAATCCAAAGAGGGAAGATGTGTCTTAAAAGGTAAGGATATTTCTAACTATGGTCAATTTATTTCATTTATCCCTACCATAAGTGATGTTACTATACTACAATTCACCACTTTGCCTAATTATAACCCCATATATACCCAACTTATGAACCAAGAAATTATTATATGTGAACTCTTTAGGATCCCTAAACATAGAGAGAGGGTTATTTCCTATATAACTAACAAAAACAAGTTTTACCAACTAGCTAGTATTCCTATTAATCCTTCCACTAAAATAAATGTATATGATTTACCTAAGGTTTGCATAGGAACACCTATATTGGATAACCAATCAATTATGACCCTTTTATACTTGTTGATTAATGGGTGGTTGGCTCATAATTGTATGTTATATTGTAGGGCCTCTAGTGATGTAATGAATCTTAATATTATGAATGGGTTAGGTGTGCATGTTTCTAAATGATATGCTAAATTATTTCTATTGAATCTTAGGAGATAAATGTTATTGGGATTGTTAATTATAGGGAGGTCCAATTTGCTACATACCCTAGTAAGTATTTCCTAATGCACATTATCATTGTTGATTGCAATTCTACATGGAATATGTTGTTGTCTAGAAAGTGGGAAATATCCACTAGTAGTGTTGGTACCCCATTTTATTCTATCCATTTTTCTTGAGTCATAGCTCCCTCATGAATTTTGGCCATTTTTATCTCATCATTTATAACCAAAATGAGAAATTCTCATAATGGGTTTCCCTTAGTCAAAGATTACATAACTATCATTCTTCATCACCCCATGTGCCTAGTAATGTTTTAAGTGTTGCAAAGATCCAAAAATTGTAAGTGTTGGGGGTAGTCTTGATATATTTTCTAAGTGTGTGCAAATTATTGAGTTTTAAAATTTCCCTCCCTAGTATGTCTTTCCTCCCAACTCGGCATGTTTTCTTTTTCCTTGTCACTTGATATAAAACTTTCAAACTTGAGCATACCTTTCCCTTGTCCCACACTCTTTCTCTTATCCTTTTGAAACTCTCAACATTTCTCTCATTGGCATGCTTTACCTCAAATTCTCACACTCTAATTCTTTAAAACACATTATCTTTCATAGTCAAAGTTTTTCTTATCATCTTGTGTGCCTTATCGCATTTATTCCTCAAAACCTTCAATCCATAAATATTGATGTTTCCTTATATATATTTTATGGGAGTTAGATATGCAATCATACCCTTACCTTGGGAATGAATTATAAGTATCCCAAACTCTTGTCCTAATATTTCCCACCAAGTTACCTAATCAAGTTCACAAGCTTGGGCTTATCCTTGTTTGTGTGTCTTGTAGGATGGATTCCTTAGTATCCTTGATCAATGAATCTTGATAAATTCCTTCATATGTCTCTTTAGAGTCAGTGATTCAAATATAATCTTATTTTCTTTCTTTGAGCATGAGGTATGACATACTCCTAGTAGCTAATCTTGATAGTGGTATGGGTTATGGTGTATAGCTGACCTGTAATTTGTAAAAATCCACAACACTTGAATTTTGAATTATTCACTCTCATGTACCTCCTTGCATAACCTAGGTTACCATTAATGACCAAACTTGATGTTTCAACTACTCCAAGAGGGTTTCCCCCCCAAAAATAACTATTCATCTCAAGAAAATGGATTTATATGCAATTATAATGGTAAAATATAAGGATGACCATGAAATCATTAATATGATGGTAATAGTTCTATCTCCTAATGGTTCTCATGCCATGTCTAGATGGTCATTTCAAAAAAATTCATGATCTCTTACTTGGCTTACACACCAAACTAAGTAGTGCCATTAAAGTGAAAGATGGTTGAGATACAAGAAGAAGAAGGTTTGTGTATGCCTCATAGGTACCTTTACACATATTGAAGAGGAAATTTTTAGACAAAGGAATTAAATATGATGACATCAAAGGCATGGGTGACCTCTACAATGTGGGTGAATTTATTCCTTTTCCTAATGTAGCATGAATTGTTGGGTGATATATTGTCAGTAGGTTAGAGATGGGGTTAGAAGCTACCACAAAAGGTCCACAAAAGATAGAAAAGAAATTAAATATCTTCAGGAGTCATGTCCCTTCAAGGGAACGTATGTATATATACAATGTAAATCATCTGTAAAAGACTTAGGATGATAGATAAACAAATAGAAAGATATAATACATAAGAAGAGACTAAGACCTGCCTTATGTACATGGTTATTATATAATACAAAAGAATTATAAGAATTATATATGTGTGTGAAATGAATTTATGAATGTTTCTTTTGATATTGATATGACATATGTTAAGTATTCCATCTAAAATATTACCACAAAAGATTATTTCTCTTATTGTATCCTCTGGGGTATAAACAAACTACATAAGAGGTATTTGGGTACAGATCTCTGAAATGTACTTCCCTATTTCTCTTGCTAACATTGGTTCCAATATCAAGACCCTAGAGAGAACAATAAAGAAATTAGAAGCATAATAAGGGAAGGAAAGTTGGTAGAAAATCAAATTATGTTAGACCCTAAGGGCCACCTCTATAAGAGGGGGGGTAGGAAATTAGGGGATGCAAAATGGAAAGGGGGTAGGACCTGAAAAGGTCCCTAAAAAGATGCAACTATTTAGATTTTAAAAGAATCCAAGGATATATAGACTAATGAATATTTTGAAATAGAATGCCATGAGTAAAGGAAAAAGAAGAGAAACTAGGGAAGTAAGTAAAAAGGAAATGGAAAGGGATGCAAGAGAGAGAAGAGAAAAACAAAAATAGGAAAGAGAGTAAAGATACTATTAAAGAGAAAAATAAATAGAAAAGAGTGAGAAAGAGCAAGCTAGCAAAATGGTAGAAGAAATTTTAAAGAAGAGAGGGGAGCACGCCAGAAAGGGTGTTTCTAAGAGAATCGATGTGGGTGCAACTAATAATATGAAATAAAGAAGAAATGAAATATAATCAAAGAATTTCGAAGAGGAGTAGAATGAAGAAGCGGTGATAACTAATCCTAATCCTGAGAATTTTTTAACTAAGCACGAATCGATACTGATCACTAATGAAGAGATACATTTGAAAATGAAGAGATATCGGGAACAAAAATCTTCCCTAGACTCGGAGTCACCCCTTATTTCAGATATAACACATATAGATACAAACAAAGGAAAAACAGAAAGTAGGAACCTAGAATTGTGGACAATTTACACAGTGAATTGGGATATTTTGGAAAGTAATAATCAAACTACCGAGTTGAGAATTGTAGAATAGAGTGATTTTATTTAGCAAGATAGAAAGTAACATTGAAACTAGTTCCATCTTCATTAGTAAAAGAAGCAATACCACATGTCAAGAAGAGAACTCTTCAGAGGATGAAAAAATGGACACAATGAGGAAGATTCCTATTTTTGAAAAGGATACCAACAATACCGTAGAACATATTTTCTTATTGGAAACAATTTGGAAAGTCAAAATGAACAGCATGAAAGCACTAAACTATTCGACTTCATTGATTCCCTAAGAGATGAGCCATTGAACAAGTACCACAAATCATACCCACAAAATAGTAAGGCTTGGGATGAGGTGAAGCAAGTATTTTTAGAGAATTTTGACAGTCTGAAACTCCCTATAGAAGGAGTAAGAAAACTAAGGGAACTATTACAATGGGAAGAAGAATCTATCTTAGAATTTGATAGGATGTTCAAAGAAGTAACCCATAGGTTAGAAGAACCACTAAATGATAAACAAAAGAGAGAGTGGTTCCTCTCCACAATAACCCCATAACTCATAATAGCTCTAGATGGTAGATAATTTTCCTCATATTTAGAATTAGTCACACTAGCCTGTCAGATAAAAGGTCAATCATGGCAGAAAATGGAGAAAGAAAAAGAAAATAATAAGATGGAAAAATCATAACTAGAAATAGATCAATTGTGACTAAGACAAGAACTCATGAAATAGGAGATAGAACCATAAAGGCCTAGTATATGGTTCTCATATTGCAATAAAGAGGGGCATAGGAAAAATGAAAGTCCCAAAGAAATTAAAGAAATGAAAGTGAATGCATTAAGAGTAGACCTCTACACAACTAAAAAACCAAACTCTCTATATTGTGGCACTTGTGGGCAATGGGATGATCACACAACCCCAACATACCCATTCCAACTATTTTGGGTAAAATAAGACCAAAACATCGATAGAATGATGGAATATGTCCAAGGACTAGTGGAAAGATTATTGTATACACAAGGTCATGGGTACAAAGCATTGACATAACAATAAAACAAGAGAAATATCAATTCCATTCAAAATCCAAAACTGTACAACAATGTCTTGTTTTGGGGAGGAAGAGGAAGAAGGGCATATGCCACCTACTTCAATTGTAGAAAAATAAGACATTTTCTATTGAATGTTGGGGTGAGAGGAGAAAATAGTGTGGATTCTATGGTCAAGAAGACCATGATGCTTTTAATTGTGAAAATGTATGAAACACTATAAAAATACACAACCACAAGGTCAGAATGATAAACAAGAAGACTCAAATGCAGCTAGAGGAGCAAGGATCCTCTACAAAGTACCAAAGAACGTTGTGAAAGAAACAAGAAGGTGTCACAAGGCTAAAAAGTATGAGGGATACACCACAAAGGAGAGTAGTACCAAAGAAGAACACCACATAGAATCTAGGCCTAAGAAAAAGGGTAAGGAGTAGTCATGACTAAATAGGGTACTGATATTAGAAGGCTACATGCGGTAACTACAAAGGATGAAAGATCTAAAGGGGAAGAAGGATTCTTCCCTACTAAAGAGTAACATGATCAAATATTAGAACACACCAAAAGAATCATTGATTTGGAGAAAGAAAGGGAGAAAGAGCAAAATAGCTACTTTTGATAACAAGAAGTAAAAGCACTCAAACAACTAGCACAATTGGTGGGATAGTATGACTTACGAAATTGAAATAGTTTAGTAAGTACTGGAGTAAAAAGAACATTCCACAAGTCCGAATAGTGGGAAAACACTAGAAGACTAGAACCATAATGATTGATATCTACATTCATCATAAGAATATTCTTAAGGTGATGGTTGATTTAGGATCAAATGTAAACTTACTTTCAAAGAGAATATGAGAATATCTAGGAAAACCAAGACTAGATCATACTCCATATAATATTAGTTTAGTAGATGGTACTGGAATGAAGACCCTAGGTACCTAGAGGAATGTTGAAGTTAGTGTGAAAGGGATGAAACAAATGGTTGACTTTGAAGTTGTTACAATGAAGGAAAACTTTGTTTCATTTGATGCATTGTTGGGATTGAGATGGTTTGTAGACTCTCGATGAGTAATAGATGTTGAGAAGGAAGAGATCTCATTTGTGGATGATAAAAGAGTTGTTCACATCCTCTTGGGTAGGAAGAAAGAGGAGTCCTACATAAAGGAATTAAATGTGGAGGATTATGAGGATAATGATAGGACTATAAACACCATAACTGCACTATCTACTTGATTGAAACATTGGAGGAGCCTAATTTAGAAGGGAAGATTGAGATAAATGACATTGAGGGGAGTATTGATAGCGAGACCGTACTAGAGGCATGGATGCAAGATGAACAAGAGGTGTATTATTTTTTTTTGGCTCCTAGAGTGTATTTATTGTAAGAAAACATCAAAAAATGGAGACAATGTACTGCAGGACATGTGTGGTATCACAAGAAGTGATAAGGAGGATAATAATGAAGTTTCTTGTCAAGTCTATCATATTAGAAAGGGAATTTCTCATATAAGTTACCTAAATAATCCAGAGTAGGATATTTTCTACCTTATATATCCCAAATAGAGAAAAATTTCTCCAATGAAGCACATACACTAGATATTTTATTACATACTCTTATTTGCATTGTTGCATGTTGATACAACACACATTAAAAAACTATCAAAAAGTGGGAAGCCTTTAAAACCCTAATCAAAGCATTATTTCTACCAAAGATAGGAGAATATGAAGATATACCCATCTACAAAGGAGATATCTTGTCACAACACCACTTAGACATGTATATACATTATTAGGAGGAAAATTATGAGTATGATGACAAAATATATATCCAGGTATTCTACTAGACACTGAAACTTGTAGCTAAAACTTGGTAAATTGATCAATAGAGATGTGGTGAAACTAAAACATGGGAGAAGTGACTACAGTTTTCTTCCATAATTTTTCCTTCTATAATGAAAACCCCCAAATACATACCACATTATCCTAGATGAAGGAAATAATATTTAAATTAGAAGATGGTCTAAGGCCAACAAGACCGCAAACCTCCTCTCTACCACCGAAATATGAAGGCATATAGGAATATATTAAATGGTTGGATTGAGAGTCAACTAGAATAGAAAAATATTGTTGTACAACATAGAATGATGATGAAGAAGATGATCCAAAAATCAAAATAGACCAAGGAGAAAGGGAAATAGAAGAAACCACGAAACCTAAAAAGTACTATAATGATCATATCAAACTAAAGGAGGAAAAAATTGTAGTAGAAGGGGATCCCAAAATAGCAAGCAGAGGAGGTTACTAGGATGAAAAGGTAGTAGCACAAACAATATAAGCCCTATCATAACTCTAGGATTTATTCCCTAGAAATTTTACATAAATGAAAGGAATTAAGGAGGTAGGAATGATGAAAATTAAACTTAAAGAAGGTGCTAAATTGGTCTAGAAAAGGACTTATAGAATAAATTCAAATATGAAGAGGAAAGTAAAAACAAAGATAGACAAGATGTTGGATGTCAGAATCATCTAACTACTAGAAGATGCCAACTGGATAAGTCCCATGGTAGCACATAACAAAAAAATAGGAGAGATAAGGGTATGTGTAGACTTTCGAGAATTGAATAAAGCATGTTTGTATGATCCATTCCCAACTCCCTTTACAGAGGAAATATTGGAATTAGTAGCTAGAAGAGAGATATATTCATTTATTGATGGCTTCTTTGGATACCATCAAGTTAAGATCAGGGAGGAGGATCAACCTAAGTCTACTTTTGCTACCAAATGGGGTTCTTATGTGTATACAGTAATTCCCTTTGGATTAAATAATTCCCCTACAATACTCAACAAAATTATGATTACACTTTTAAAGACTTCATCCTTAATTTTCTAGAAGTTTACTTGGATGATTGGACTTTGTATGGGCTAGTGAAAGATCATATGTAGGTCCTTCGAATGATGTTAAATAGGTGTAGAGTATGTAGATATCCTTGAATTCAAAGAAATGTACCTTTGTGGTACCCTTTGGGACTCTTCTAGGCCACATTATATGTAAAGAAGGGTTAATGGTGGACCCTATGAAAGTTACCTTGATCCTAAAATTATCACCACCAAAGAATGCACAAAAAGTTAAAACATTTTTAGGGTATACAAGATATCATAGAAAGTTCATAAAAGGTTACTCCAAATTTTTTTCCCCATTAGAGGATCTCTTGAAGAAGAAAACTAGTAGGAGTATAGAATGAAATGAGGAATCACAAACAACCTTTGACACCCTAAAGCAAAAAATTGTAGAGGCACCAATTCTAATATTTCTAGATTGGAATAATCCCTTTCATGTTCATGTAGATGCTTTTGGTATAGATATAGGGGAAGTACTCACTCATCCCAAAGGAATTAAGAACCATCTCATAGCTTTTGCTAATAAAAAGTTATCTACCATATAAAATAATTATACAACTCCAAAAAGGGAAGCACTAGCTATGGTGTATGCATTATAAAAATACAGATACTACTTGCTCTTTACATCATTCACATTCTTCATAGACCATGAATCACTAAAATACTTGCTTAATAAATTGTTAACCCATGGGTGCATATGTAGATGGTTATTGCTATTTCAAGAGTTCAATTTTAAAATTATGGTAAAACATGTGAAGAATAATCAAGGACCGGATTACTTGTCTCAAATTGAAACTATAGAAGAACCAGATGCCCAAGGAGAAGATTTACCTAATGCACACCTATTCTATAGCATTGTGGTTTTGGAGGAACTAGAAGACATTTCCATTTTGATCTTTCCAAGAGAATTTCCCAAGGATATATCACCATAAGTTAAACAATCACTAGTGTAGAGGGTTTCACCATACACCCTAGTAGAAGGAGAGCTACACGATCTTGGGAGAGATAATATTTTGATAATTGTGGTATACAAAAATGAAAGAAAGTAAATTTTGAGAGAAGCACATGAAGGGATTGTAGGGGTCCATAATTTTGGAGAAACTATAGCTAGAAGGGTAAAACTCGCATGTTTATGGTGGCTAGCCTTGCATAAAGATGCACAAAATATATAAAAGGATATGATATTTTCCAAAGGGTAGAGAAACCTACCGCACAAGATGAAATGCCACTTAGACCTATATTAGCTTAAAATCCATTTGAAAAATGGAAATAGACTTCAAAATATTGGGAAAATGTGTCTCAACCTTGTAATTATATATGGTTTATTGTTGATGGGATGTATATATATTTATATATATATTTCCTAGTTACATCGATAGGTGTATACAATGGTATAAGGGGGGAGAGTGGGATACGTTTAAACATTTTTTTGTTAAATTTTTCAGGAAACTACTAAAATGGCCGACATACATTAGATAAATGATACATTGTAAATCTAGACCGTTAATTATTAGGTTTTAGATCCAATGGTGGATATTTTGTTGGTCTGTCTTGCCCTAGAATGTAACACTATTTTATGAGGGTGTTGTATTATAGTTACATAATAGAGAGAGACAGTGATGTATTCTAAGAGTATGATAGTAGTCGAGTTATCTCTTGATCTATCAGTGGTGATACTCCTGTGAGAAGATTGCTCTGCAAGTATATTGTAATCTTTGTGATTTTTTGAATACTATATTGGAAAGCTTTTGGAGTGTGGGTTTTTTCTCCCGAAAGGGTTTTCCCCATGTAAATCACTGTGTCATGGTATGCATGATATTTATGTTTATTTCTATTTAACTTTCTATAACTATTAAATATCTATAAGAGTTTTGAATTATTCTCCTCTCAAGATTAGTGTAGGAAGTTGTTTAGCTACCTTTGCTTCCTTACAAGTGGTATTAGAGCTTGATCACCATTGGTTTCATTTGTGGGTTGTTGGGTTTTTTGAACTAATCCAGATTTGAGAGGGAGCTTGTGTAGAAGATACTTTGTGAATAAAATTTTCTTGAGGAAGAAATTGTATTCCTTGAGAATAGAAGAGGGTGGATGAATCACAGACCACTTGGAAGTATTCAATATGTTGGTGGCTCAATTGGAATCATTTGGTGTCAAAATGGATGAGGAGGAGAAATGTCAGATCTTGCTTTGTTCTTTTCTTGATTCGTGGGATTCTCTTGTTATGGTTATTGGGAGTACTTCTATACTTTTTAAGACTGGAGATATGGTGGGTTCTTTGCTTTCTAAAGAGATGAGGAGGAAGGTATCCATCACTTCCAAGGAGGCCCTAAATTTTCATGGAATACCTAAGGAAAAATGCAAGAATAATGACAAGCATGACAAAGCCAAGTCCAGGGGGATCTAAATCTCCTAGAAAGTCCAAAATTATTTGTTGGAACTGTGATAAGCCTAGACATGTTTGTAAACAATGCAAAGAAGAAAAGAAGAAAAAGAAATTTGATTATGATTTTGAGTCTAAGAAGGAAGATGGTGATGCATTCATTACAACTTTGACAAAGTAAACATGAAGATGTGATTCAATTTCCTTCTACACATGATAAATTTGAATCGAGGCCCAAGGATAGACAAGAAGTTGAGGAGAGCTCATCTAGCTCTAGATCTTCAAAAGAGGAGGAAGAACCTCCAACTCAACTTGTTCATAGGTCTACGAGGCATAGACAACCACCTAAAAGGTATACACCTAATAATTGGATATGTATTTTTTCTTTGAATACTAACATGGATGAACCCAGATCTGTAGAAGAGGCATTATGTATGAATGATGCATAATCCTGGAAGATTGCTATGGATGAAGAAATGGCATCTTTGAAAAAGAATGATACATGGGATCTTGTACCATTTCCTAAAGGACATAAACCTGTTGGTTGCAAATGGGTGTTCACGAAAAATATTGGTTCAGATGGAGGTATTGGGAAATACAAAGCAAGGTTGGTTGCGACAGGTTACTCTCAAGTAGAGGGTGTTGATTATGGTGAGATATTCTCTCATGTTGCAAAAATGTCATCCATTAGATTTTTGCTTGCTATTGTTGTTTCTTATGATTTAGAGGTTAATAAAATGGATGTGAAAATTGCTTTCCTCATGGTGACTTGGAGGAGGATATTTATATGACACAACCAAAGCACTATGTGGTGAAAGGTAAAAGTAAGTTGGTTTGCAAAGTAAAGAAATCTGTATATGGCTTAAAACAAAGTCCTAGGATGTGGTACCAGAATTTGATACATATGTGTTGATTTTTGGATTTGAGCCTTCTAAATCAAATCATTGTGTTTATTATAAAACTAATGGTGATCATTTCTTGCTTATTGCATTATATGTTGATGATATGTTGTTTACCGACAAAGGGAAAGATATGATTTCAGAACTGAAATCTCAACTTTCTACTAAATTTGAAATGAAAGATCTTGGTGCAGCTAGGCACATTCTTGGGATGAAAATTAAAAGAGATAGAGTGAATAGAAAGCTATGGCTTGGCCAAAGTATGTCAATTCAATTTTACAGATATTTAACATGTAGGATTGTAGACCATTGTGAGTTCCCCTTTCTAATGGAACAAATTTATCTATTTCAGATTGTCCAACATCTCCATCAGAGATGGAAGACATGAGAAGAGTATCTTACTAGAGTGCAGTTGGAAGTTTGACGTATGCTATGGTTTGTACTAGACCAAAATTTATATGTCTAATCCTGTTAGAGTTCATTGGGATGTAGTTAAAAGAGTCTTCAAATATTTGTGGGGTACCTCAGATTATTCCTTATGTTATCATAGTAATGTGACTGAAGAAGATATTTCCCTTGATATTCATGGTTATGTGGATTCAAACTAGGAAGGTGATATTGATAGTAGAAGATCCACCAGTGCTTATGTGTTTGCATTATTCGGTGGTGCAATCAATTGGATGAGTAAGCAATGGACTGTGGTTGCTTTGTTCACTACTAAAGAAGAGTATATGGTAGCTACTCATGCTTGTAAATAATCCATTTGGCTTAAGAGACTGTGTTCAGATATTGGAATAAAACAAGGCATGACAATTTATTATGACAGTCAAAGTGTGATATGTCTAGCCAAGAACCTGACATTTCATGCTAGGACCAAGCACATTGATGTACAGTATCATTTTGTTTGAGATATGGTCGGTTAAGGTAGATTCTTTGATGAATGTTGTCGATTCTTTAACTAAGCCTGTGAGCATAGAGAAGTTTAGATGGTGTTCAGAGACTATGGGACTTTCAATCCCTAGCAATTAGGAGACAATGTTTACTCCCTCTCATTGCTCTTGCAAGGTGTTAAAAAAGTGGGAGATTTTTTGGGAAAATGTGTCTCAACCTTGCAAATATATACGATTTATTGTTTATAGGATGTATATATATTTATATATATATATATATTTTCTAGTTACACTGATAGGTGTATACAATTGTATAAGGGGGGGGGAGTTGGATGCATGTAGACAATTTTTTGTTAACTTTTTTAGGAAACTACTAAAATGGCTGACATACATTAGATAAATGATACATTGTAAATCTAGAATGTTAATTATTAGGTTTTAGATCTAATGGTGGATATTTTGTTAGCCTGTCCTGCCCTAGAATGTAATACTATTTTATGAGGGCGTTGTATTACGACTGCAGTACAAAGAGAGACGGTGATATATTTTGAGAGTTTGATAGTAGTCATGTTGTCTCTTGATCTCTAAGTGGTGATACTCTTGTGAGAAGCTTTCTCTATAAGTATATTGTAATATTTGTGATTTACTAAATAATATATTGGGCAGCTTTTAGAGTGGGGTTTTTCTCTCGAAAGGACTTTCCCCATGTAAATCATTGTGTCATGGTATGCATGATATTTATGTTTATTTTTGTTCAACTTTTTGTAACTATTAAAGATCTATGAAATTTTTGCATTATTCTCCTCTCAAGATTAGTATAGGAATTTTTTTCTCTACCTTACCTTCCTTACAAGTGGTATTAGAGCTTGATCACCATTGGTTTCAGTTGTGGGTTGTTGGGTTTTTTGAACTAATCTAGATTTGAGTGGGAGCTTATGTAGAAGATACTTTGTGATATTTTTGTAAGAATTTTTAGATGGAAAGTTCATTAGGGAGAATAGAGGTGGAGACATTTTTTGGGAATAATTTTAAAATGTGGAAGTTGAAGATGGAGGATTTGTTGATAGATCAAGCTTTGTGGGATGCTATTGATGAGAATTTTTCAAGACCCACATATCCTACTTAGGCTACTCAATATGATGTTATGGACCGTAAAGCCAAGGGTCTAATCAAATTGTGTTTGGAAGACTCTATTTTAATTAATGTCCATGAGGAGAACTCTACACAAAAATTATGGAAGAAGCTTGGTGAGATGTATCAGGCCAAATATTTAGTGAACAAGATTTTCTTGAGGAAGAAATTGTATTCCTTGAGAATGAAATAGGGTGCACGAATCATAGACCACTGGAAGCATTCAATATGCTATTGGATCAATTGGTATTAGTTGGTGTCAAAATGGATGAGGAGGAGAAATTTTAGATCTTGCTTTGTTCTTTGCCTGATTCGTGGGATTTTCTTGTTATGGCTGTTGGGAGTACTTCTACAATTTTGAAGATTGAAGATGTGGTAGGTTCTTTTCTTTCTAAAAAGATGAGGAGGAAGGTATCCATCACTGCTAGGGAGGCCCTAAATTTTTGTGGAAGACCTAAGGAAAAAGGCAAAAAGAATGACAAGCATGACAAATCCAAGTCCCAGGGGAGATTAAAATCTCTTGGAAAGTCCAAAGGTTTTTGCTAGAATTGCGGTAAGATTGGACATGTTTGTAAAGAATGCAAAGAAGAAAAGAAGAAAAAGATTGATTCTAATTTTGAGTTTGAGAAGGAAGATGGTGACACATTCATTGCATCTTTGGCAACTCATGCAGGTAATGATGTATGGTTAATTGACTTAGGTGCATCTTTCCATATGACCTTTAATAAAGATTGGTTTTGTGAATATGAAGAATTTGATGGAGGTAAGGTGTACTTGGGTGATGATTCTGATTTAGAAATTGGTGTTCATGGTAAAGTTAAAATTAGGTTTACTGATGGTAGAATAAAAAAGGATTAATGGTGTGTTACATATCCCTAGATTAGCACAAAATTTGTTATATGTGAGCAATCTAATAGATGCAGGTGTGCAGGTAGTATTTTCTAATGTAGGATGCAAGATGGTTAGAGGTACTATGGTGATTGCTAGAGGTGTAAGATATGGCACATTGTATAATTTGGATGCATGCATTTTTGAGTGCAATAGCACTTCTATGAAAAGAAAGTCTATGGAAGAAGTGATGATTTCACCTTCAACAAATGGTCATAGCTTTTGGGTACCCAAGGGTGCTCTTTCTTCTAAGACAAAGTTACCTACTGAGAAAACTATGTTATGGCACTAGAGACTTGGCCACATTGAAGAAAAGGGTCTAAGGACCTTGAAAAATAAAAACCTTGTTGAATTTTTTTCTAATTATAACGTTGAATTCAATTTTTGTGAGCATTGCATTTATAGAAAACAAAACCACGTTCAATCTTACTCGAGTTCTCATAAATCTTGTGGTGTATTGGATCTTATTCATTCTGATGTGTTTGGTCTTGTATATGTTCCTTCAATTGGTAAATCCGCATATTATGTTTCATTTATTGATGATTATAGTAGGACATGGGTATATTTTTTAAAGATTAAATCTGAAGTTTTCAGTCAATTTAAAGAATTTAAAGAAATGGTTGAGTTGCAGAGTAGAAAGAAAATATTTTTTTTGAGGAATGATAATGGTGGTAATTTTTTCTCTAATTATTTTGATAGATTCCTTAAAGATTGTGGTATTCATAGACAAAAGACAACTTTGTATTCTCCACAACAAAATGGAGTTGTAGAAAGAATGAACAAGACACTGATGGAGAAGGCTAGGTGTATGTTGAGTGGTGCTAGCCTAGAATAAAGGTTTTGGGCCGAAGTTGTTGCCACTGCATGTTACCTGATTAACAAGTCTCCTACAGCAGCTCTTGTTGATAATATGCCTATAGAGGCATGGTCGGGTCGCTAGCCTTCATTAAGACATCTTAGAGTTTTTGGTTGCAAGGAATATGCACATGTGCCAAAGGAGAAGTGAACAAAGTTGGAGAAAAAGGTTGTGAAATGTATCTTCATCAGATATAGTTATGGTGTGAAAGGATAAAGTCCTTGGGAACCTATTGCACAAAAGGTAATATATAGTAGAAGCATTATTTTAAGAGAAAATAAGCCTTCTTCCATTACTTTTTGTAACTATTAAAGATCTATAAAAAAATTGCATTATTCTCCTCTCAAGAGTAGTGTAGGAAATTGTTCCACTACCTTAGCTTCCTTACACATAAGAACGATTGACCCTCTAATAGAACATTTGAAATCCAAATTCATTATAATCAAATTGGAACACCTTAAAAAGTGGGAAAAGGTGGAATCGACAAGAGATTGTACTATAAAGACTATCATGAGGTTCTTATATGAAAATATCATCACAAGGTATGGGCTTCTTCTGAGCATAGTAAGTGATCAAGGTAAACACTTTGTGAATAATATGATAAAATAATTACTTCAAAATTTTATGATAACACACAATAAGAGTTCCCCCTATCATCCACAACCTAATGGGGAAAGTGAAGCACTAAACAAGATAATTGGAAAGGAATTAACCAAGATGTGTGATGAGAAAAAAATAGACTGGGATGTAAAGGTGTGGTTGAAAATGTTTAGAATAGGGGATTTGGTGTTGTTATATGCTAGTAAGTTCAAAAAGAAAGGAAATCTAAAGGTCGGATGGTTAGGACCATATTACATTCATGATATAACTGAATCTAGAGTATTAAAACTAAAAAAATTGGATGGCACTCTCATAACAAGGCATGTTAATGGTGCACACCTCAAACACTATCACTTATCAACAAACTAAAAAACATTAAATATAAGCATTTTAACGTATACTATGTACTATAGCTTAAACCATAGAAAAAATAAAAATAAAAAAACCCAAAAGTAATCCATCAAATCAATTTTTCATTAAGATTCGTTGGGCGATTCTGGAGAATTTTTCTCTCATTGATTCTGAGTCATCTCATTGTGCCCCTGATGTGTGTTTGGCTGGGTATGACCTCTTGGTGATTTCAAATTGGAAGGTCCCCTCTATTCCTGCTATGAATTCTAAGTCCAACTTAAATGATAGATTGAGTACTAAGTGGCAACTACCTCCTTCAGGGTGGGTTAAAGTTAATTTTGACGAGGCAGCGAAGGGTAACCCTAGGTCTATAGGTTGTGGGGGGTGTTGAGAAATGAAGATGACATACTCTTAGGCATGGTGGCACTCCTGTTGGGAAATCAAACAAATCACTGTGCTGAGGCGGAGGCTACATTTATAAGCATAAAATATGTTGTGGATAGGGGTTACTCTAAAATATGGGTTGAAGGTGATTCTTTGAATATCATAAACTATCCATGTGGAACTCATAAGCATAGTTGGAATGTGGATCAATTAATCAAAGATACTATAATCATGTTAAGTTCTTGTGAAGAGACCCACGTCTCTCACATTTTTTGAGAAGGAAACTCATTGGCAAAAAAAAATTTCCAATGAGGTTGACAGGTTAAATGAGTATTTTCCATGGGAGGAGGGCTCTCTCCTTCTCGAGAAAGCTAGGATCTTAATGATAAATGATGGTGTTGGATGAGTTGAGGCGGTGGTGGCATTTAATCTTTATTACCAATTCTTGACTCACACGCTTTGTGGGTTTTGTTTGGATTGTTGGCATTCAGTTGAGTGATTATCACAAGGTTTTTCTTCTTCTGGTGTTTGAAGAGATGGGTGGTGACAGAAGCATAATAGAGCCACACTCTTGTGTGGGACTAAGGAAGAAAAAGAAGCTATGGAAGATTCTCAGTCATGGGAATTTTACGTCATTTTTAGAAAGATTGCATGGGCATGACCCAAATGCCTCGACGAAATTTGTTTCTTGCTGGCACAATTGCAAGCTTCAGATAAAGGGTCTGCTAGTGGATGTAAATGAGGAGCTGATTGCTACTGTAACTAGGATGTCAATGGTTGGTTGTAAGTTTTACAAGGACAAGAAGAGCAATGAGGAAGCGATGACCCAATTCTTTAAAGATGACGAACGAAAAAAATTGACTAATATGGAAAGTTGGGGCTATGAGCACAAGTCCCTCAAGAAGATATGGGCGAATGTTGCAGAAGTGATAATGTGCTATGTGACTTTGGAAGGAAGGTTTACTGCTATCCTAGGTCACCATTTCACTCTTTTAAATCATTTCAAGAATGGGTTGTTTATCTCCTTTCTATTTTTTCTATTGTCTTCCATGGAGGTTTTTGTTTATGCTCATTTAAAAATAGGAGGGCTTTGGTCCTCCATGAGGGTCTCATTATTTTAATCATGGAGCATGTCAAAGCTCTTCTCCCTACCCCTACTATTAAGGACAAGGAGAAGACTTTGAGTGAAGTTTTTGGTTCCTCTGGGTCAGACACTAGCATTGTTGAAGAAGATGAGTGGAATGAAGAGGATGATGATGGTTCCCCATCCCCTATGACTACCTCCTCAAAAAAAAGGAAGAGTAGCCTTAAAAGCAATCGGGCAGCTAAGCGCCTTGTTCTTTCTGATAGTGAGGATATGGAGGTGGGCTCAAATGATTCCTCTCCCAAGAATGTGGATTTGGCTGTTGGCCAGAGAGAAGCTAAAGGTGGAGGTAATGAGGAGGGTTTGCAGGAGAATTTGCTGGTTGTAGAGGCCAAGTATAAGCTGAGGAGGGTGTCCAAATGCATTTCCAAATTGAAGAACCAGGCCTTGAAATTTTTAGCAAAGGATACCAAGGTGATCTATGAGGAGAAGGATTATGGTGAAGAGGTGGTGGAAGTTGATGACTCCTTGGTTCATAGCATGCCTAATGTGGTGCTGGAGGAAGATAATAAGGGTCAAGATGAAGAGGATTTTGAGAAGAAGGGTGCTAAGTTGGAGCCTCTAAAGGTAAATCCCCTTTCTAAGGACTTTTATTATCTCAATGATGATTCTACCTCAATGTTTGAGCTGTTGGACATGGCTAGGGTTGGGGCCACTGGAAGTTTTAAGTTAGCTAAGTGGACTCTTCAGTAGTTTAATAAGGTTAACATTAAAATAAGGTGCTTGAAGGAGATCTTGAAGAATATATAGAAAGGCTTGGCGTTGAATATTTTGATCGACAGAATTGTGGACCTTGAGGGTTCCTTCCATGAATTCAAATCTTTGTGTGAAGAATGATTGGCTAGTTTAGAAGCCAAGATATTGGATACTAATGCGGACATAAAGAAGCTTCTCCATGCATGTCACATTTTAGAATAGTGTGGACTCTTTGGAAGTCCTGTTTCAAAAGATTAGTGAGCTCAGGGAGGACCAATTGTATTTTTCTGAATTAATGGAGAAAGAACACTCAGCCAAAGGAAAAGGAAAAAAAGGTGTGAAAGATGATGGTAAAGGCCCTATTGTTAGAGGGTCTAATGATTGGAAAAACTACTTTGAATCTAAGAAGAAAGAGTTGCTAGAAATGATTGAAATGCATAGGAGTTAGGAGCTTGAGGTGGCCAACACCTTAAGCAATATGAAATACTGCTCTGCTCTCTTTTTTACGGTTGTCTATTTTCTACTGGGTCTTGGTTTATTTCTTGTTGTTTTGTTGTTGTTGGGTGTTGCTGATAGTTTATTGTTTTATCTCTTGTGCAACACTCTATTTGTTTTGTTATTTTGGGTTCTGGTCTACTACTGGTGTCTTATTGTAGTATCTTTTAAGTAGCATTTTATATCTTAAGTTGTAAAGGGTTTCAGGTCCCTTCAAAACCTATTATTCTTGTATAATCAAAACCCATCAAATCAATAAAATGACCAGAGAAACCCACAAAATAGGAAGAACATTAAATTCCTAGCTACCCATTTGTCTATATAACAACTCACACCCCACTCATTCATTTACTTGTTTCCTTCACACCTTTCCTTTTGAGCTCATTTCAATTAAGATCAAACCCTACCATCTCCCCACACTTTGTAAATTTTCTACATAAGAATGGCCACCTCCACAATAGTGAAGCTCTCTAAGAAGCCTTGACCCACCTACAAGAAGTATCCATATAAGGCCATTGAAACAGACAAGCATGGCACATTCTCATCCATTCCCCATAATGTAGTATATTTGGAAGATTTCTGGACGTATATCCATGAATAAATTGAAAAATAAACAACATTAGGCTAGAGAACCTCCAAAAAAACCTCTAGAAGATGATGAAAAGATACGAAACAAAGTACATGGAGATTGGTTAGAAGAATTTTGACATATGGAAAGATTATCTATATTTTGTGACAAGGACACATGGGTTTGAATCATGTTGAGTTGGGTGCACGATGAGTTCATATACTTGGACAAGCCCTAACGGATCATCAAAGAAGCCATTCATGTGGTAACTATAGGAAACACAAGGGCAAACAACTGAGAGAGGGGGTGAATTAGTTGTCATATAAATTTAAACTTATTCAACTTATTAACCTTATTCCCATATATGATCAATAACCATGGAAGCATAAATCAACAACACATCAAAAATACACATAAAACCAATATTTTTTACATGGAAACCTTGTTATGGGAAAAACCACAGTGGAGGTTAGTCCACAAGATTATACCATGTTAAAAGTATAAAGAATGAAATGGGGAATGCACATGCATTCAGGCACACTGCCTAGAGCTCACTACTCAAATATAGAAAGGCTTACTGCCCAAAAGAAGACACACTATCTTACAAAATATTTGGATTACATCCACAAGATTTGAACTGAGAAAAATAGCATTTGCTAATGCCTGATTACAGTTTCGGTTAAGAACATGAACACTTCTTCACACTCTGCTTCTAACTTCAAATGATCTAAACATTATTCTCACATAGGAGTCACACAATTCACATACTAATGCCTTCAAATGATAAAACAATCCCTTATATATATCCACAACAAGAAATTACATCGCTACATGTCGGCCTCAATGAAATAATAAAATGAATGCAAATTTTTGGCCCAAAACAATAAATAAATTTCAATGCGAATCAACCAAGGTTGGCTACAACATAGTGGAGACCCAAAATAAAATCTTCAAACATGAACCACCTTCAAAAATTATTCCTCGAAGATCCACAACACGCTACAATTCCCTGTTGGCCAAGAACAATGAAAAACATGAACACGCAAGTGAAAATATCCAATCACGAGCACAACGATCAATGCGAACGTGCAACACAAATAGAGCACAATCTAGAAACATTCACAAACATCATGAATCACCATAGAAGCATCTGCAACAAATGAACTCACTAAAATCACATCATTTTCATTCAGGAATACCAATTGAAGCAACAAAATAACTGTCAAAATACAACTTCTCATAACTTGATCAAATCTTCACGTAGATCTCTAAAACTTGATGTGGATAAACTAGATATACTCGAAAAAAAACCCTTTAATCCACAACCTCTGATTAACAATGTATTGAGCTCACCAACAGACTGAACTTCACTTCACCACTGACAACTTGCAACATATTTCATTACAATTTTCTCAATATCCTCGACAGCTTCTAAGACATTAATGCTAATAGTGTTGACATCAATGACAACCACATATTAGCAACACAACCACAATATCCAAAAATCTCCCCCTTTGGCATTGATGGAAACGCATGATGTGAAAAACACCATCAACACAACTATCTTTAGCACTTACTCCCCCTTAGGTTCTAACTCTTTTCTCCTCAATTCTTTTACATGACTCTACTTCCCACATGACTCTTCTCCTTAGATAATTCATATTTTTTCACATGACTCTTCTTCCCTTTGAAATCAATGACAAAGATCTCTTTTCTCCGCACAATCTCTAAACCACATATTTGCACATCTAATTACTCCCCCTAAGTAGCAGCCACCACAACATCAATCTAGATCAAAATATGACTAAGAAATGCATGGACTGATGTAAGTAAATGCATCTTAGTTCTAATAAGGAGGGGTAATCACCCCTAGCTTCCCTCTGAGATACTCAAAATTATCCTTAGGCAATGGTTTGGTAAAGATATCTACAATTTGTTCCTTAGTAGGCACATACTCCAGTCTGACTTCCTTTTCACTCACCTTCTCTCTCAAAAAGTGAAACTTGATAGATATATGCTTGGTCTTTGAATGCAACACTGGATTCTTAGAAATTTTTATTGCACTTGAGTTATCATATAATATAACAATAGGTTCATCATACACAACTTTGATATCTTTCAACATTTGCTTCATCCACAATACTTGAGTACAATTGTTAGTAGCAACAATGTATTTTGCCTCTACAGTAGATAAAGAAATGGCATTTTGCTTCTTACTTAGCCATGAATTAGCTTCTTTCCCAAGAAAAATGCACCACCACTAGTACTCTTTTTATCATTCACATCACCTGCCCAATCAACATTAGTAAAATCACTCAAAGTAAGATCATCTTTAGGATACCATAGGACAAAACCAGCTGTCCCCTTCAAGTATTTGAAAATCATCTTCACAACAGTTACATGAGATTCCTTAGGATTGGCTTGAAATCTTGCAACAATGCATACAACATTCATGATATCTAGTCTAGTTTAAGTCAAATAAAGCAATCCACCAATCATCAATTTGTATCTAGTTTGATTATATTTCAGAGAATCATCATCTTGTATCAACTTGTATCTAGTCACCATAGGTGTACCAACTAGCTTTGAATCTTCCATACCAAACTTCTTTAGCAATTCTTTCACATACTTGGACTGAGATATGAAGATCCCTTTATCTAACTGAGTAATTTTCAATCCCAAAAATAATTTCATCTCTCCAATCATAGACATATCAAACTCATTCTCCATCTCATCAACAAAATTCATGCACAAACTATCATCTCCTCCAAAAATGATACCATCAACAAAGACTTCAACAATCAAATCTTTATCATGATCAATCTTGAAATACAAATTACTATCAACAGTACCATTATTAAATCCAAGCATCAACAAATACTTTTCCAATATGGCATACCATGCTCTTGGGGCTTGCTTAAGTCCATATAATGCTTTCTTCAACCAACAAACCTTATCTCCTTGATTACTCAATTGAAATCCATCAAGTTTCCCAACATACACTTCTTCCAATTTTCCATCTAGAAATGTTGACTTGACATCCATCCAGTAAACCTTGTAGTTTTTGTAAGCAACATAAGCAATAAATAGTCACATAGCTTCAATCCTAGCAATAGGGGCAAAGGTTTCTTCAAAGTCAATTCCTTCTATCTGAGAATATCCTTTACACACAAGTCTTTCTTTGTTTCTAAAAACTTCACCTTGCTCATTCAACTTGTTTCTAAAGACCCATTTAGTTCCAGTTACATTTTTGTCCTTAGGTCTAGGAAAAAGAATCCATGTATTATTCTTCTCAATTTTTTGTAGTTCTTCTTTCATTGCTTCCACTCAATGTTCATCTTTGCATGCTTCATTTACACTATTAGGCTCGGTCTTTGAAATCAGATAGTATTCTTTTGCAATTTCTCCTAGTCTGAACACCTTTGTTCTTATCACCTATAATCTAATCTTCTGAATGATTTAGTCTTACATACCTTGGATTTTTAGGATGTTCTTGAACTTCTAGCTCTTCTAATCTCTCTTCTACACTTTCACTAGTTCCTTCCTCTTGATTTTCTTGATTCACTAGAATGATCTGAACTTGACTTTGAGTTAGAACTTTCTTTCTTGTGACTAAACTATTATTCGGATCATTTGAATCATATCCACAGGTTTTGGATTGTCTAGCTATGTCTTCATCAACCTTGATATTTTCAATTTCAACTACTTTCCTCAATCTCTTGTTGTAGCACAGGTAGGCCTTGCTCTTAGTAGAATAACCAAGAAAGATTCCTTCATCACTTCTAGCATCGAACTTTCCTATATCTTCATCTCTTCTGATATAACATTTACTCCCAAATATTTTGAAGTACCTAACAGTAGGATTATGACCAAACCATAGCTCAAAAGGGGTCTTAAACAAGTATCACCTTTGACTTGTACCCGATTGAGGATCTAAACAATAGTACTCATAGCTTCTCTCCAATAGATATGAGGAATGTTTCCTTCCAGCATCATAGTCCTATTAGCATCTTGAATTATCATGTTCTTCCTTTCCACAACTCCATTTTGCTGAGGGGTCCATGGGGCAGATAATTGTCTCTTTATCCCATGCACTTCACAAAAAGAATTAAACTTATGGGAAGTGAATTCACCACCTCTATCTAATCTCAAAAACTTAATCTTTAGACGTATCTCTATCTCAACCATAGCCTTAAAAATCTTGAACTTCTCTAGAGCTTCAAATTTCTCCCTTAAGAAAGTAACCCACATCAATCTAGAGTAATCATCAATAAGTAACATGAAGTACATGTCTCCTTGTAAACTTCTGACTCTAGAAGGACCACACAAATCAGTATGAACAAGCTCGAACACTTCATTTGAACAATGTTGTTTTCTCTGAAATGAAATTCTAGTTTGCTTCCCTAACTGACATTCCTTGCATATAGTATTAGTAGGCTTTACGAACTTAGGAAGATCTCTCACTACCTAAGTAGAACTTATCTTGATAATATTGTCAAAGTTAACATGACACATTCTCCTATGCCACAACCAAATTTCATCAACTTGAGCAATCAGACAACTTTTACCAGTAGCATTTAGGTGAAAGATGTTACCTTTTGTTTTTGTACCTAAAGCAATCACATTTCCAGAACATCCCAATATTCTGCACTTTCCATTCTTGAATTGAAGATTGTATCCCTTGTCAACCACCTATCCAAAACTCAAGAGATTATGCTTCAGACCTTCCACATAAAGAACTGTTACCTCTTGAAATTTTATTCCATGACAATTTTTTTAAAAGCTTCTCCTTTCATGATAATTTTTAAACTTGTGCATTCATGTCTAAGTCACGGCTTTGACAAATCTTATAACTATCACAGTCCTGTCAAGTTCCTTAACTGAGTTGCTAGGTTTCAAAATGTCAAAATCACCCGATCTTCTTACAACCTTTGGAAGTGATGCCTAGTGTTGTCGGGATATTGGCACTTCTTTCAACTCTAGAAATTCTGACCCATGGTTACAAAGTTCTATCTCGTAGCGACGGGGCGACCTCAACAGGGTATATCATTTCCAAAGTGTCAATGCATTTAATGAATTGTACGATGCCTTTAAGGAATGTCTTTTCAATTGTCTTGGGACCTTAACGGAGAATTTAACGTAATCCTTAAAAATATTCTGAAAGGACAACTCTTTAATAAGAAAGTTGGTGAAACAGTTTGACACGTTTTCCTTAGCAAATGAATGACCACTTTTCGCTGTTGAAGTTAAATACGCCTACATGCAAGGGAAGATGGTAGTATAATTTTTTATTCCAAAGTTTTCTCAGAATGGTACTTCTTGGTGATGTCAGGGAATGGGAAGATAAACTTGTTCCTGTTCTACAACCTAATTTGAGTTGGCCAAAGGAAGAGCAATTTGACATCATCTCTCAGTTGTGTTCGCTAGCCTGAAAGGAGAAAACTAGTTATTTCAAGTACAATAGGGTGACCCTTGTTTTGGAAGAAGAAGAAGAGCATGCTGAATTCAACAATTTAGTTATGGAAATGAAATTGGAGTTGTATAGAATTCTGGCACCTCCAGCGGTTTAGCAACATGCATGGAATCTTTTTGCGACAGGGAATAATAACGTCTTTTCTAAAATCGGTTGTCATTTCTCGATCCTTGTCGTCAGTTGTTTTCAAGACCGTTACTATTGTAATGTAACAGTTTTGGAGTGCATGTATATATAGGCCTCCAAGTTTCTAGTAGTGGCATCTTTTTTCTATTCTCAGAAATAGGGGAAGTAGGGGCAGTTTTTGGGTTTTTCTTTCAATGCAATTGGTTGTACAGGGTGTTGAGCCTTGGTGTTCACACTTTTGATATTGAAGTAATTTAGAATATTTTTTCAAATCTTTGTTTTTACAAATGTTTCTTTTGCTTGTCAGTAGACTTTGGGTTGTTGCAATTCTTTTCAAATATTGATTTAGTTATATTAAACTGTATGTGCAATTATTTCTGGAACTTTGAATGCAGAATAATTCATTTATTGAAGGGGAAATTTACTGCTCACTCTTTCCTTGTTTCTCATTGTGGGTGTGGAATAAATGGGCTTTGTATCATTTGTCTGCATTCACTTCTTTCTGAATCAATTCATCACATTTACTTTCATGGTTATGGGTAAATGTTAGTGTTCCTTTCCTACTTTATGGTCAAAAGCATACCCTAGTATTCTCCATTCATTGCATATCTTTCAAAGGTAGTCACGCCTTGTAAAATAAGCAAAGAGAACTTGCAAATGCTATTGCAAGTGACTCAATTGTTAGTACTATTTTTTCTTCTTGCTAGGCATTATGAGTATTTTGCTTTCATTTTTTAAGGAAAAATATGTTAACTAACAAATTTTTGGTGACTCCGCTGGGGAATCAAAGTGGTTGGTGTTTTTTTCATCCGAAAATTTGAGGGTACCTCCCTAAGGATGGAGGTTGGCTACTCTTTTTTTATAAAAGATATTTTTGGTAGATGAGTTCTAGTGTTATGTCATGCCTTTGGTGGCATCTCAGCCATGGGGAACCCAAATTGGACCATTTTCTTTTCCTCAATATACAACCATACCTAATGGTTCAAGAAAATATTTTCCTAAATTTGCTGGTGAAGATTCTCAAGATCCAGATCATCATATTCAAGCATTCACTGTTGCAAGTGGAATCCTTGGAATTCAAGAGGAAGATGTGTTTGTACGGTTGTTTTTTGAGATTCTCATCGGACAAGCAACAAAATGGATTCGAAATCTAGAAGATGGATGCATTACTAATTGGGACTCTTTAAAAAATAAGTTCTTGGAAAGACATAAGGGCCCTGTTGATGAAGTTGCCCTGCTAAATCAATTTTTCAATATTTGTAAGCAAGAAGGTGAACCCATCAGAGATTTCGTGGATAGATTTAACCAACTGCTAAAGAAAATTCCCACCCCTATAAAACCATGTGAGCAACTTCAGTTTTGTACTTTTACTTTTGCTCTGCATTCTGATGTTTAGTTTGAACTAAAAAGAAGTAGAGTAAATGATATTCAAGTTTCAAGTTTCTCAACAAGAAAAGACGATTTAATATTAAGTAGATTATGAAAAGAAAATCAGCTTGTAGACCATTTGCAATGTGAATTTATGAGGAAGCCTATCATGCAGAAGTCAATCCCTCGGCCTATTGATTTTCAATATATGCAACCTCCTTCTATTGAATGTCTTAACCTCACTATTTTTTATTCAAAGCATTTTGTTAAAGATAAAGGAAATGTTGTATAAAGTGAGCCTCATATTGATGAAAGAATTGAAGCTTTTTACTTGCATCATGAACCTAAAAATCCCTCGCAGAGTAAAGAAAATAAATCCTCCTTCCACAATGCAAGGTATAGTGAGAATAATGTTGCTCTGTCATCTTTATCTGTTGTAGAAATGGAAACATTTACTTTTGTTGGTCATGAGGAAAAATTTCAGGATGCCCTGCATACAAACGAGGTGTTGAATGTCTCTCCTCTAATTGGTATGCAAACTGAATTTGAAGCCTTCACATTTCTTGAATCGGCTGATGTTAAAGTTATAAACATGAGTGATGAAGTAAGTCACGAAGTTGCTGAAGGAAGCATAATTTTTCCAGCTGAGGATAATTCTCAATTATGTGATGCCAGAAAAGTGGATTGTACCAAAAGGAGGTTCTCGTCTGATGGTTTATATGTGGGTTGTCCAATTCGAGGGTTGATTACTCCTTGCCTGTATAGTCAAGTGCATCACAATGTCAATGTGAGGTGTCAAATTAAAGGAGAATTACAATCAAATCATGAAAGATGCATTCAAAGACTTAAGATTGCAATACTTCAAGCCATACAGAAGGAAGTGTTTAGCAGGCATAATGGCATTGAAGTATTATCTGATTCATATACTTTTCATGAGGAACAATTATTTGGATTTAGTATTCCATCCAGAGGGTTTGCATATATCAAACATCACTCAGTTTCTATTCAAAGCATCAAGTTGCAGCTAAGTATGATAACACCCTATTGGCATAGTCATTTATTTCGCTTGGGCATCTATTTTTCTAAACCTGTAAACAACTTTGCATAGTTTCATAAGGGAATTGGTGTTTTTGCACCTAGTTCAGGTGCATATGGGAGTCTTAGGCTATTCTTTCCTTTCTACTATTTGTTTGGTTTCTATTTTGGTTTTGGTTTGTGCCCTACCGTCCCCTGTCCTTTACTTTCCTTTGACTCCATTCCCAATGGATTTGGACTAGTCTATCCTAATGATTCTAGAGTTCTCTCCATTTTCTATGAAAATACAGTCCCCAGTCAGAGCCGATGTTACCTCTTGAAATTTTATTCCAAGACAATTTGTTTTAAAAGCTTCTCCTTTCATGATAATTTTTAAACTTGTGCATTCATGTCTAAGTAAAGGCTTTGACAAATCTTATAACTATCTCAGTCCTATGAATTTCCTTAACTGAGTTGGTAGGTTTTGAAATGTCAAAATCACCCGATCTTCTTACAACCTTTGGAAGTGATGCCTTGTGTTGTCAGGATATCGACATTTCTTGAAACTCTAGAACTTCCAACCCATGGTTACAAAGTTCTAGCTCGTAGCGATGGGGTGACCTCAGTGGGATATATCATTTCCAAAGTGTCAATGCATTTAATGAATTGTACGACGCCTTTAAGGAATGTCTTCTCAACTGTCTTGGGACCTTAATGGAGAATTTAACGTAATCCTTAAAAATATTCTGAAAGGACATCTCTTTAATAAGAAATTTGGTGAAACAGTTTGACACGTTTTACTTTGAAAATGAATGACCACTTTTCGCCGCTGAAGTTAAATAAGCCTACATGCAAGGGAAGGTGGAAGTATATTTTTTTATTCCAGAGTTTTCTTAGAATGGTACTTCCTAGTGATGTCAGGGAATGGGAAGATGAAATTGTTCCTATTCTATAACCTGATTTGAGTTGGCCAGAGGAAGAGCAATTTTGCATCATCTCTCAGTTGTGTTCGCTGGCCTGGAAGGAGAAAACCAGTTATGTCAAGTACAATAGGGTGATCCTTGTTTTGGAAGAAGAAGAAGAGCGCACTAAATTCAACAATTTAGTTATGGAAATGCAATTGGAGTTGTATAGAGTTCTGACACCTCCAGTGGTTTAGCAACATGCATGGAATCTTTTTGTGACAAGGAATAATAATGTCTTTTCTAAAAATGGTTGTCATTTCTCGATCCTTTTCGTCAATTGTTTTCAAGACCGTTACTTTTGTAATGTAACAGTTTTGGAGTGCATGTATATATAGGCCTCCAAGTTTCTAGTAGTGGCATCTTTTTGTTGTTCTCAGAAATAGGGGAAGTAGGGGCAGTTTTTGGGTTTTTCTTTCAATGCAGTTGGTTGTACAGGGTGTTCAGCCTTGGCGTTCACACTTTTGATATTGAAGTAATGGAGAAGATGTTTTCAAATCTTTGTTTTTGCAAATATTTCTTTTGATTGTCAATAGACTTTGGGTTGTTGTAATTCTTTTCAAATATTGATTCTGTTATATCAAACTGTATGTGCAATTATTTCTGGAACTTTGAATGCAAAATAATTCATTTATTGAAGGGGAAATTTACTGCTCACTCTTTCCTTGTTTCTCATTGTGGGTGTGGAATAAATGGGCTTTGTATCATTTGTCTGCATTCACTTCTTTCTAAATCAATTCATCCCATTTACTTTCATGGTTATGGGTAAATGTTAGTGTTCCTTTCCTACTTTCTGGTCAAAAGCATACCCCAGTATTATCCATTCATTGCATATCTTTCAAAGGTAGTTGCACCTTGTAAAATAAACAAAGAGCACTTGCAAATTCTATTGCAAGTGAATCAACTGTTAGCAATATTTTTTCTTCTTGTTGGGCATTATGAGTCTTTTAATTTCATTTTCAAAGGAAAATTATGTTAACTAACAAGAACATCATTAGTATTATTCTTACCATCAAGAGAAATGCATCCTCTACCATGGATTACACCAGCTTTGTCATCACCAAATCTTACAACACCACCATCATACTTCTCCAGACTCACAATTTTTCTTTTATCACCTATCATGTGATGAGAGCATCCACTGTCAATCACCCATTCATCTTCACTTGCATTCCCTTTATTATATTCATCATTTGTCACACCTTCATCAACAACATAATAACTTTTTCTTTGAAATCTAGGCTTGTTAGGTCTTGGTATAGGGACTCTTTTTGGACAGCTTGATGCTCAAAATGACCTATCTTATTGCAAGAAAAACATTTAATAGGAAATTTTCCTTTGTACTTACATTCTCCTATGGCTTCCCTCTTGGCAATAAGCACTTCAAGCTCCTCTAGTTTTCTCTCCTTTTCTTCAATCTCTCTCATTTCCTCCTCATACTTGAATACCTTTCTAGAAGAAATTTCTCTAGGATCATATCTCTATTTATCTCTTCTAGTAGTAGTAGCTTTGAATACATATTCTATCTTAGGAAGAGAATCACCAAATTAACTCAACTCAAAAGCAGTAAGCTTACCAATCAACATATCTCTAGTTACATTTGTTACTGTCTGGAGCTCCTCAATAGCTACGGCCTCTGTGCCTCGGGACAAGAAAGAAGAAGAAATAATCTCACATTTGAAGGAGCAGTTTAGGCTATCTCTCTCCAAAATGAAAAAATAAAATGAATGTGTTAAGGTAACACATTGACTCAACAAATTAGATCTATAATTATTGTATCAAGTGGCCTCATGTGGTTGGTAAATACAAGGACAAGTTGGAGCAAATTGAGAATGAGTTGTTTAGAATTGGTCAAGATTACAGTATGGTTCAGGACCAGGATAGAGTAGTTAAGAATAAAATTCATGAGTTACAGGTTGAGGCAAAGTTTCACTCTGCTAGAAACACTCTTATGGATACATTCTAGAAAGTGAAGGATCAAACTGAATGCAAAATGGAGCAAATGATTGAAGTTATGAAGAAATGAGAAAAGTTGGAAGAAGCCATTACCATTCCTGAATCCCTTGTCTATGTTATCAACAAGACATCAGAAAATAACAGTTTGATAACCATCATTGGGATTGCAGTAGATGCTTGGAAGAAATTTCTTCCAAAGATGAAAGATAAGTATAAAATAATTTTCTAATTTGAGAGTTAGTTGCTATTCTTCAAATTTTTGATCAATTTTTGCATCAACAAAGGGGGAGAGAGTGTAGTAGGAAGGAGAGCAGAAAAAAAAAAATTCATTGATGTCAAAGGGGGAGAGAATGCAGTGAAAAATGCCTTGACATCCAAAGGGGGAGCAATGTTTTATGAGTTTTGAAATTTTGAGTTTTGGTTCCAACACTTAGTTATTTTTCACTAATTGTTGCCATCAATGAAAAAGGGGGAGATTGTTGGCATATGGATTTAGGAGATTTTTTATGGCTTCTAGTGTTGTCATTGATGGAAACTCAAGTCATTATCTCAGTCTGCAGATCAGGATCTACTTACACTGGTAGAAATTGTAGTAGGCAGTGTGTTACCGACAGAAAGCATGAAGAACAGGGTATTCGGTTGATAAGTTAGTCTGTAAGCTTCACTAGATCATTATTTTGTGTTGTGGACCCCCAAGAAAGGTTGTTAAGCATGTATGTTACCTTATTGGTAAGTTTTGTGGTGTTGCAGCAATCAGTGTACGATTTAAGAGATTCGGTAGAATGATTTATTGTTTATTCTCTCATTATGGTCGACCTGGTCTATATAGTGTGTCGCGGATGTATAAGTAATAGTTGTTTTAATATTTCTTGTGTTGGGAATTTTGATTTGGGTCCCAGCTATAGTCTAGCTAACTTGTGAGGGTGCACATTAATTTTAATTGGTGATTTGAGCCGACTATTGGAGAATATTTCATGTTTTGTTGAAGCCGACTTAAGTGATTAAAATATTTGCTAGTAGATATATATATATATATATATATGAGATCGGTAATTCATTTTTGTAAGTGTGCATGATGTTGTAAGAAGGTGTCTGTATGAAAAAGTTTAGAGCAGTTATATGAGCATACATCAAAAGATCTTTTGAGTGAATTTTTGCTTGTGCAATAGAAGGGATGTTGTAGCAGAGCAGAGGAGAGAAGAACATAGTAGAAGTGTGAATTGGACAGAAGGTCCAAAATCTATTTTATGTGCTTCACCGGAACTGAATTCAGGATTTTGTAGATGTTATCTTCTTAGTTCATTTTTTTTAATCACAAACATTTTGTAAGGTAGTGATCCTTTCTTATTTTGAGCAATGAGCTCTAGGTAGTGCACCTAAATTCAAGTGCATTCCCTTTTGTTCATAATTTTAATAGAGTATAAATTGTGGATTAATCTCCACCGTGGTTTTTCCCCTAACAGGGTTTCCACGTAAAAATATTGGTGTTATGGTGTCTTGATCATCTTGTTTATGTGCTTGCATCTTTATTTATGTTCATGTGCTAAAAATGATTTAAGATCTGAATTGAAATTTAAAATTGTTGAACACTGATTGACCTCCCCCCCTCTCAATCTTCCCTGAGTCCAATAGTTTCCAAATTTTTCCATATCTCATAAGTAGTCATCAGATCCATAACATTTGTCATCTCAGAATCAGTCAAAGCACTCAACAATGCTTCCTTAGCCCTGATATTATACTCGACTTCCTTAATCTCATCTGCAATAGAGGGACCATTCTGTGGAATGATATACCTATTCTTTGTAATTTTCTAGTTGGGTTCACCAATGCATCTCAAATGACACTCCATTTGAGTCTTCCACAGAGAATAATTTTTTCCATCTAATCTCGGACTATCCTTCTTGTATGTCACCATCCCGAATCACCTTAAGCTATTAAACTTCTTCCAAGGAACCTTCTCTGATACCAATTGTTGGCAACACAAGGGTAGACAACTAAGAGGGGGGGTGAATCAATTGTCATAGAAATTTAAAATTATTCAACTTATCAACCTTATTCTCAGATCTGATCAATAACCATGAAAGCATAAATCAACAACACATCAGAAACACACATAACACCAAGATTTTTTACATGGAAACCCTATTAGGGGAAAAACCATGGTGGAGGTCAGTCCACAAGATTATGCCCTATTAAAATTATAAAGAATGAAATGGGGAATGCACATGCATTCAGGTGCACTTCCTAGAGCTCACTGCTCAAATACAGAAAGGCTTACTTCCCAAAAGAAGACACACTATCTTACAAAATATTTGGATTACATCCACATGATTTGAACTAAGAAAAATAGCATCTGCTAATGCCCGATTACAATTCTAATTAAGCACATGAACACTTCTTCACACTCTGCTTCTGCCTTCGAATGATCTGAGCATTATTCACACATAGGACTCGCACACTTCACATACTCATGCTTTCAAATGATAAAACAATCCCTTATATATATTCACAACAAGAAATTACATCTCTACATGTCGATGTCAATGAAATAATAAAATGAATGCAAGCTATCGGCCCAAAAAATTAAAAAAAAATCAATGCGAATCAACCAATGTCAGCCATAACATAGTGGAGACCCAAAATAAAATCTTCAAACATGAACCACCTTCAAAAATTATTCCTCAAAGATCCACAACACGTTACAATACCCTGCCAGCCAAGAACAATGAAAAACATGAACACGCAAGAGAAAATATCCAATCGCGAGCACAACGATCAACGAAGACATGCAACACAAATGGAGAATGATATAGAAACATCCACAAACATCATGAATCACTAGAGAAGCATTGGAAACAACTAAACTCACTAGAATCACATCATCTTCATTTAGGAACACCAACTGAAGCAACAAAATAACTGTCAGAATACAACTGCTCATAACTCGATCAAATCTTCATGCAGATCTCTTAAACTTGACATGGATAAACTAGATATACTAAAAAAAAACCCTTTAATCCACAACCTATAATCAACAACATATTGAGCTTTCCAACAGACTGAACTTCACTTCACCACTAACAACCTACAACTTATTTCATTACAATTTTCTCAATATCCTTGACAGCTTCTAAGACATTAATGCTAATAGTGTTGACATCAATGACAACCACATCTCAGAAACACAACCACAATATCCAATAGTAACATGGCTCAAAATGGTATGAGGCATCACAACCAAGAAGGCGATTAAGAATAGAGAGGTGGAAGAGCTGACCAAAGCTAGTTTTGATTGGAGAAGCATGAATCTCACAAATGATGGAGTCTAGTATGTGGCAATGGGAATAGCCTACAAGATTTACTATGCCAACCAGGAGGACTCCTCCATAGCCACCGCAATTTGCACGGTCTACCAAATGGTGGTGGAGGGCAAGTACTTTTACCTTTGTGAGGTCATGCGAGAGTAACTAATGGAGAATATTCAGAAAATAAAAAACCTCCAAGTACCATTTCTACTATGGTACATAGCGGCATAGATCAAACACCACATCTACCAATTCCCAGAATTGAAAGCCTACAAAGTCATATATTGTGGATTTTTCAAAATTTTCTAAGAATAAATGAAGGAGAGGGAAAAGATTCCCAATTTATCCACCAACCAATACACCAATATAATTAAATTCATGGTGGATAAGGATTTCATATATATGGAGATGATAAAACCGCACACTATCTGGATTTTGTGGATGTCGTATGAAGTTACCATACAAGAGGTGGATGCCTATGTAGCAACATTGCTCAGCCATGCCAAAGATCATGCTGAAAAAAGGTTTGGTACCTACAAGGAGGTAATAGATAGAAGGATCAATCAAGAGGCTTAGTAAAATTTGGAAGAGAAAAAAGGAAAACATCATAAACAATGGGGTATACTGGAAGGAGGGTTCGCACAATTTGTGGCTATTGCACTGTAGTCAAAGCCATCCACAAGAAGGTCAAGGAGGGTTCATATCATGTCCCCAGATAAATCACAAGGTCCCACAACATCCGCACATATGGTATCAACCCTCGAGAAGCCACCACAAGCCCCTCCACTAACAAGAGCTAGGAAAACAAGGCCCAAACAAATGGCTAAGAGGAAAAAAAATGACTCATAAGAGGAGGAGGTTGAAGAGGTAGGAGAAGAAGAGGTCCAAAAACCTCTAAAGAGAAGGAAAAGAGGACAGTAAGATCTAGTGCCTCCTCCACAAGTATCTCTAGAGTAACCCCAAGAACTCATTGGTGTCTTGGTGACTTACAATGCCATTGTAAGCCATGGGATGCTACTGTAGCTCCTTCAAATGTATAAGGACATGTCTGAAGAGAATAAATATGTAATTATTTAATGTTTGGTTAAATATGTGAACCACTCCAATAAAGGGCTCAAAGAAGTCATGAAATACTTTTTGAAAGAAATCATTTCTGCAATAAGGGAGAAAAGGGTGAAGAAATTGAGAAGAGAAGAAGAAATAAGGGAGAAATAAATCTCCATAGTCATCCCAAACATCACTAAGGAGAAAAAAAAACACTAGAACAGGTGCAAGCCTAAGAGCTCCAAACCAAACAAAGAGTCGATAGACTTATGGAGGATGATCTGGAGAACACAAAGACCATCTGGAAAGAAATAGAGGAGGTCACCTAGAATATCTATGAGGAGATGATGACAAATAGTAAATAAGAGAAAGTAGAGGACCCAACACTAGAGGACAACACTCCTAGAGAGACAGGAACACACCCTAGAGAGAGTACAAGTCTCAAAGGAGAAGAAAATAATAAGGAGGATTTTGGATATATATCCATGCCCTCAAATACCATCTATGCAATAAAGAGCTTCTTAGTGTAGCAACAATAGATACAAACAATGTCATCTCCCCAGTTGTTGCAAGTGTTGATGGTGGGGTTGCAAGTTGATTTGTCTAGCATCTCACCCCTCCAGAAGATGTGGTTAGGCAATATTTTTCATGTTATCGCCTGGGAAGAGCTCCTACAAGAACATGTCCAACATGCAGAGCAACTACAAGAGGCTATGGACACACTACAAGGGGCCATTCCACATTTTTCCAATGATACATCCCACTCATTGCAACAACTTAAGCAATTCGTAGATGGCCTACAGGAAAAGTTGGCCTCCACAAAGGAAAACATAAGAAAGGAGGTCCAAGAGGAGATCACAAAGAAGAAAAAAAAAGAATAAACAAAGAGATGCACTACCACACAGTCCCAACTAGAAACATAGATAAAATAATTCGGAGATAGCATCCAAGAGGTCGGGGTGATATACCAATTTTGTTTACAATGGCCCAATACAACAAAAGGCTTCCACACTCAAATACTTCAAATTGAATATCAAATAGCACAAGTGGCATGCGAGCCTTTGTAGGACCCATCCAAAGCTATAATGGATCAAGTGGAGAATCTCCACAACTAGCTACAACAGCTCCATACTCAACGAGAGAAAGTGAAAGAATAAAAAAGTAGTTGAGGGAGAAATTTAGTAGCTAGTTTAGATTTCTCCAAATAAGTTTGAAGGCAGTCAAGAAGATAATAAAAAAAATTCCATTCCAATTGGTTTCTGGGAGGAAGAGTTGACACTAGCCCAAATCCAAGGGAAAATGGGTACACTACTGCAAGCACAGGCACATTGGACTTCCACCATGGCAAGACTCAAGATACAATACAAGCATCTTCTACCCAATTGAAGCATCATGTCTTGAGGACAAGGCATCATTTTGAAAGGGGCGATGATATTATTAAGTCAGATATGGGGTTAGAAGCTACCATAAAAGGTCCACACAAGACAAAAAATACATTAGATATCTTTAGGAGTCATGTCCCTCTAAGGGAATATATGTATATAAAATGTAAATCATATTTGAATGACATAGGATGATAGATAAATAGATAGAAAGATATAATACATGAGCAAAGACTAAGACCTACCTTTTGTACATTATTATGATATAATATAAAAGAATTATAAGGATTATATATGTGTGAAATGAACGTATGAATGTTTATTTTGATATTTATATGACATATATTAAGTATTCCTTCTAGAATCTTATTGCAAATGCTTGTTTCTCTTATTGTATCCTCTGGGGTATGAAAAAATTACATAAGAGGTACTGGGGTATAGATCTCCAAACTGTACTTCCTTGTTTCTCTCGCTAACTATATTATCGAATTTTTATTTGTGCATGAATGGGAAAATATATTAAAGAATAAGAACAAGAGAAAAACCATTACAAACCATTAGGGTTTTGATTTCAAACAAAGGGTCGAGATATTTTGTATTGTAATGATCTAGGTTTCATCCCAAACTTGTAATAAAACATTATAATCCTAGGATAATGTATTAAATATGTAGATTGAACATTATCTGAATGTTTCCATGTGTAATGTGTATATTTTTGGGTGTTATTTTTAATTAGTTAGCTATCTAGATAATTGTAAAATCCTTATAAATATTTGATTAGCTATATTTTCTAAATGATATATAAGAAGTGTATGATATTTTTCATGGATTACTAAGTTATATTCTTTTAATGTTCTACAAATTTATTCATCTTCTTATTTATGTACATAGATCCTAGCATATGTGCAGGATTTCAAATAGTCTTTAGTAGTATCTTAATTAAGGTGTTGCAAGTGGATTCCAATTATCACATCATTATAGGCACTCATCTACCTATTGGTCAACCTCCCATCACACAAATAAATAAAACAAATCAAATTCAACTTCATCTCATATTATTTTGTAGTTAATCTTTCACACTACCACATGTTTAATAATATTAGGCACTATCAAGAACCCATCCTTAGACACTTTATATGGTACTTCATCTACTTAAAGAAGGTGCAAGAGCATGTATTATCAAACTAGTATACAATTATAGAGTGACAAATTGAATAGGAATATTATATGTGTTGGGTATGGTTTGTGGAAAGGTACATGCACATGACCTATAACTGCATCTAGATAGAACCTTAGGGAAGCCCCCTTGTCCTAGAAGAGACAAAAGTTGAAGAATGTCTTCTTGACCTTATTAAATTAGTCCAAATTTTCCCTTCCTAAACATAAGTGTGAAGTCTTCCTCGAATTTTACAACCATGGTAGTTAGGAGAAGCTTAATTTTAGGTATTTAGGCACTTACAACACTATGCACCAACAAATAAATTCATATGGGATATCCTATACAACAATACCTCTACATGGAAAATAATTCAAGTTACACTGAGAGAATAAAATGATGCACAATATTGAAGATCTTGAAAAACCCACAAATTAAGTGCTATGATTGGATGCTAGTCCCAACTAGTCAATTAGACACTATGATTATAAGAATCAATGCACTAATGAACTTTATCCTTTCCTCGATACTATTATTGATAAGGATGACTTATGTACCATGCCTTTTGATGGTGCATGATCAAAATATAGTGTAGGTGTAAGTGTTATTTTAGCTTCCCCCATTACTGAGCAACATGAAGACAAGAAAATAGTTCAAGGAAAATACACAAAGATAAAGTAATACAAGCTATATCTTATAAATTTTACCAACTTGCTCCTATGATTGAGTTTGAAGTAGAAGCACCCCTTTCCACTTAATATTCCCTTCAATGTGAATTATTGATTGCAGTACTTGAATGGATGTGGATTGCTTTTGAAACCAACATAACCTTGGTAGGATTGCTAGGAATCCAAAATAATATTAGAAACATAGATTTAGCTTAAATGGATTGATTAAGAATTGAAGACAAAGATTCAATTTATAGTTTTTGATGGTAAGAATAGAGATTCAAGATGCATTGTGAGATAGAGGGATGAGATTGCATGGAAAGATGTAGGATTCACCTTTTGATGACTTTGATATGTGCAGAGGTTTTGGAAAGTGTAAGAGGGGAGAAATCAAGGAGAGTGGCATGTGGGAGAAAGAGGAAAGTGTAGGGTGGCTACACATGTCTGGGAGAATCTCACACATGCATGAGAAACCAATGAGAAGGTTGGTCAAAGGATGAGGTGGAGGGTCATGGTGACCAATGCATGCTCACACATGTGTGAGAATTGGAGAGGGTTAGGGACACTTGTCACATGATGGCAAGTTAGGGGATTTTGTTTAATTTTTATTTGAGGAAAATGTTAATGGAAATTAGTGAGGGATTAATTAATTAAATAATCATGGAAGTTTAATCAACTAAACATAATTTAATTGATTATAGAGATGGAAAATAATTAATTATTTATTCATTTAATTAATTAATTCTAGACAATTAGGAAGCGATGAATTCATAGAAATAACTAATTAAATATTTATTTAATTATGTGATAAGAGATCAATTTTGGGGTGTCTATATTTTTCCCCTCTTTGATACAACATCGTGACTACCATAAGTGGTGTCATATCAAACAAAGAAAAATAAAATCATGCAATAGCTCATTAAAGACGAAAGGTGGAGGAATAATGCCCCCTCAAGAGGTTACCTAGAAAAGGTATGTAAGTGATCTCTCGAAAAGAAGAAAAAAAGGTTAGAAAGGTATAGAGGATGGTAAACAAGGATTATTGGAAGAAAAATAGAGGAAAAAGGATGAAGAATAGAGAAATGGTCAAAGAAAATGAGGGAAGTATTAGAAAATTTAGGGTTTATTCCTATGAATGGAGTTCGTGGGACATATAAATTGGCATATAGGGGCCCATTTGAGCTCATTCACATTCAAACCTTCTAGAGATCAAAGTGACTTGTGCATACCAAAGCCTCAAACACTATGATACATATGTCATGACACACACACACCACACAAAGAAAGTTCAACAATTCTAGTGACCAAAGGGCTCAAGTCTAGTGGTACATCTCTAACCTTGGATATCTAGGGGTAATAAATGTGGGTAGAAATAGGAAAAATTATAAGCATAATTTTGAAAAATCCTCACTTTTACGTTATGATTAGCACTTCTTCCTTGGGGATTAGAAATTTTATAAAAAAATCTTGCTAACAAATCAAAACAACCCTTGCAAAGAAAAATATTTCTTATGCTTGGGGATACCTACTTATTCAAAGTAGTGCTTGTACAAAGAAGAAGGTTGCTTGCATGGAAACACATTTACATGGGAAAGAATCTCACATGCATGGAATAACGCTTGCATGATGAAGAATAGTTATTGCGCTAGGTAGATGCTTGCTTGCATGAAATAACACTTATGTAGGATAACGTAGTTTTTTTACAAACTAGTGCTTACACAAGACAAAGTGGTGCTTTCACTAGATAACGCTTGCATATAGTAGTGTTTGCACAATTTTAGGATAGGTAGACTTGGGATTGATTTCGAACGAGGTTGATTACTTAGCTTAGATGAGTTCAGGAGCATCTACCTCCCATATAGTAATGGTATTGATGGTTTTTAATGATGAGGTTGAGACCCCAACTCATCGAGATAGACCAAGATTTTCTTGAGGTGATAGGATTATTTGATATTACATATAACCAAAGATTAGGGAACATTAGGCCATGATGATGGTCCTTATGGAGAGATGATAGAGAGAATGATATCTTTCCTAGTGCCCATTGGAGAGATCACTATCACACTTGAGGATTTCTAGAGGATCCTACAAATATTGATTCGATGATATCTATGTAAGAAAGCTAAGGTAGTGGAACAACTTCCTACACTAATCTTGAGAGGAGAATAATGCAAAAATTTTACAAATCTTTAACAATTATAGAAACTTAAACATAAATAAACATAAATATCACACATACTACGACATAATGAGTTACATGGGGAAAACCCTTTCGGGAGAAAAACCCAACACTCCAAAAGTCACCCAATATATTATTTAGTAAATCACAATGACTACAATATACTTGCAGGGCAAAATTATCATAGGAGTATCACCACTCAGAGATCACGAGACAACACGACTACTAATAGACTCTCAGAATACATCATCATCTCTCTCTACCGCAGTCATAATACAATGCCCTCATAAAATAGGATTACATTCTAGGGCAACACTAACTCATTTGACTACAAAATCCAACTAAAATTTTTGACAGAAGATGTATAATTTGATGTATTGTTAGGATTTGATGTGTAATTTTCAATTTTTTAAAATTTTATCCCCAACATTCATCAAAATTTTGATGAACCTAGGTTTCTTCTAAATTTCGATGTATAGTCTCGTCGAAATTTCGACAAACATTCAAAATCAGAAGAAAAAAATGAATTTATGGTTGACATAAATAAAAGTGAGTTCGCCTATTTATTGCGACAATGTTTTGCTATACTTGCGAATTTGCTCTACTTGCGACAGTTTTTGGAGAACTAAGGATGATTTTCTTGGGAAAAATCAGAAAAAAAATCAAGAAGATATTGCCAGGTTGAGGGTGGTCATTGTCTTTTTCTAGAATTCATTTGTGAAGTCAAATTTGTACTTCCAGGTTTGAAAATCATATTTTAAAGCAACATCTCATTAGATTTCATTTTTAGACTTGTGCATTTTGAGAATTTCATTTCCAGATTTTGTTGTGCAAGTTCAATATTCTGATTTTAGGAGTCTAATAGTTGGAAATCATAGTAAAATCAGAATTTAATAAGTTCTAGAATTACCATTTTAAAGTATTTTTTGGGGTTATTAGCTTCAGGCTATCTTCTCTTTTGCAAGGGTGGTTGCATGCCAAATTTTTTTGGTGTAAAGTATCATAATTATTAGATTTTGTTACCTGTCTATGATTAAAAATTATTGGAGTATGAGTTTAATATTTTTTGAAGATCTAAATATTCAAGCTTGGTAAAGAAAAATAATGTCAGATAATATTAGTCTAGAACAAAATGAAGAGACAATTGATAGAATGTGGGCTAGATTGAAAAGAAAGGGTGATGGGAAATGTTATTGTCCTTGCAATAATTGCAAGGACTTAAAGACGAGAAGACTTTTAATCACAATAGCTGAGAAACATTGTAGGCAACATGGTCACATTGAAGGGGGGCATGATTATCGTCCATTGGTAAGTTTTTCATTATATGTGTTTATATTGATTGAATTTGTAAATGTTTATATCATTTTAACATTTTATATATATATATATATATCACTTGATCATGATCATGGTTTATTTGTGTCTATCATTATTATAAAGGTGGGGCACCCTAGGGTACATGATATGGATTATCACGGCCTGGAGAATGTGGTTTTGCAAGTGGAGGAACATGGAGCTGTGAATATCAAAGATGAAGTTAATGATCCTATGGAAGAAGATGATCATGCGCTAGAAAACACAGTTGAAGATGATGGTACAAATACATTGATCCATGACACATTTAATGGCACAGCTAATCATGATGATCGAGATGACTTTGATGATGTTCATGATTTACCTATACTTGAGAAGGCATACGAGCCCCTTTATGAAGGCTCCCAAACAACTCTTCTTTTTGTTGTATTGTTGTTGGTGAACTTGAAGGTTATGAATGGTTTATCCAACATAGCAATCTCACAGATGTTAAGGTATGTCATATATGTCATCTTTTTTCATCTATTTTAATTGTTGTTAGTTCATCACTAGTAAATAAAGGATGAAATATGTACCATTAATATTCTTTATATTAACAAATTATTTTTTGTTGTAGATTGATTGGTGAATTTTTGTTACCACCATCAAATATTTTACCTCGCTCATACCGAGATTTATCGGCATTATGAAAGATATTGGAATGGAGTATCAAGCAATAGATGCATGTCCCAATGATCATATTATATATCATAAACAACATGAATTTGCAACAGAATTTCCGGAATGTCATATCAGTAGATATCAAACAGATCAACTAACAAAAAAGGTGCCTCAAGGTTCTTCGTTATATTCCCATTATTCCACGTATGCAACAATTATTTAGGTGTGAAAGCTTAGCAATTTATGGATTACCATGCACGGAATAGAAGTGGAGATGAAATTCTTCGAATGCCTACGGATGGTTCTACATTTAGGGACATGGAGGAAAAATGGCCACACTTTAAAGAAGAACCTCGTAATCTCAGGCTTTCATTGGTAGCGGACGGTGTCAATCCATTTGGAGAGTTGAGATCTATTTACTTGGTGTAGCCTGTTTTTGTTATCAACAATAACATTCCTCCATGGATGTAAATAAAGAGGGATCACATAATGTTGTCAATGATTGTTCCAGGTATTTTTTTACATCAATTTTCTTTAACGTAGTAGCATCTCATTTGTCTTATTTGTTGCATAATGACTTATATTTTTTTAATTTAATAGTCATGTACATTAATTTATATATATTGCAGTAAAATGGTTAGAATAATTATGTAATGTTTATGTTCATTCAACTAGGTAAGTACCAAGTTAATGATATGAATGTATATATCGAGCCTCTTATCAACAAGTTACTAAAGTTATGGAATGGCATCTCTATGTATGACGTCTCTAGACCAATAGGACAAAGACAATTTCAATTCCATGCAATGCTTGTATGGACAATTCATGATGCCCTAGGGCTAACACATTTTTGTGGTATGTTATAACGTTCGACTGCACTTTAACGATATTTAATTTTATGAAGTAGATATCATGCATGTTTTTTAAATAATCTATTCATTATATATAATTATAAAAATTGACACATTTAATCCAATTATATATGATCTTGCAGGTCTTCAAACAAAGGGAAAATTTGCATGTCCAATTTGTGGTCCAAAGATGAAATCTCGCTGCTCAACAAGTTTAGGAAAGTAGGTGTTTGATGAGTATAGGCACTTCCTCCACAAAAAATCATAAGTATCGAACTGCTAAAAACATATTTTCAATGGGAAAGAAGAGACTACATCAAAACCGAAGAATGACACCTATGGAAGTTGGAATATAATAGAATTAATCGTCAAGGTTATACATCGGATCAAATTGTTTATCTATCATATATGATATGTTTGGAATTTATATTTTTATATTGTGTTGTGTTTACTCATGCTGTAATTGACAATTATTGTCGTTATTAATTTGTTTAACTTATATTCTTCATGAAGGTCATCAAGGCATTACTGGTCGGCTTCCACAGGGACTGAAAAGTTATCCCAGACAATTTAGTAGGTTTCCCTACTATGAGTAGCTACAAATTGTGCATTTGTTTGATACAATGCATATCAAAAAGAATATAACAGAAATGTTATGGAAAATATTGGATGGAAGGCATGACAAATAAAAAATTATCAAAATTTGTAGTGACATTCAGGAAGCCAATCATGCATTGAAAAATGTCATTCAATTGAATAGTGATGGAGACCAAATTAATATAAGTGCCCTTCCTTGGTTATTAACGGAGCAACAAAGCAATGCTATAAAAAAAGTCATACGAAAAATTTGATTTCCCACAGGATTTGCTACGAACATAAACAATATCATAACAAACAAAGGTGAATTTGGGTCAGGGATGAAAATGCATGATTGGAATACCTTCATTAAGGTAATTATTCTGGTATATTATATACACTTGTATACTGCATGTACTTTTCAGTATATTATGTTTACTACTTTTGTAAAAATAATGAAAAGATCATTTTACAATTGTTGCAGTACGTTCTACCTCTATCTCTCCTAGACAACTTCAACAACAATGTCAAGCAAGTTAAATATGATCTTGGAAAATACATGAGGTAAGTAGCGATATTTGTTCAATTCATTGTATAGATCTTATAATTTCCATTTGTTTTACTTGTTATGTAATATATTGTATATTTTTGTTAAATCTCATTAATATATTTGTGCCTTGAATCACTTGTAGATGGTTGTCATCTAAAGAAATCCATAAAGAAGATATAAATTATTGGAAGAGAAAAATTCCTCGTCTAATGTGTGAAATGCAAAAGTGTCTACCTTCACATTTTTCAATGCACAAGAACACTACCTCATACGCCAAGTTGAGGAGATTGAATTGTGTGGACCTGTACACACAAGGTCAATGTGGATGGTTGAGAGGCACTTGAAATTTTTGAAGGCTTTGGTTAGACAAAGAGAACATCCTGAGGGTTTTATGGTGGAGGGATATATGGTATACCAGACCATGGTGTACATTAGTGAATATCTTCCTAAGTTTGCAGCAAATATCTATGTAGATCGCATTTGGGATCCCAACTCTATTAACAAATTCAAAGGGGAGTACCTGATGGGGAAAGGTAGATTGAGGAAAGTGAGAGGTAATTATAAGATGGTCATGGAGATTGATTAGAATACATTTTACATATGGTTTTTATGTATATTGTACTTATTTAATTATTAATCTTCAATATACATCAATTATAAATTAACGTCATATACCGTGGTAATTAACTAATTATACGTTGTTTGTGAATTTCAAATTTTTTTGACACAGTTGGTCAAGAGTGGGATGCACTACATTTGTACGTCACAAACAATCTTGATTAGATGATGGTATGGATTGAACGATATCAACAATCTGGTTGCGCATTAACATGGGAAGGTGTGGCTTCATTGGTTAAAGCAGCTCATCGTAATGGAGATTCCAATGTTACACAAAGGGAAATTGATTTAGCATATGGTTTAAGAGATAAACAGGTACGTATAAATATATTAATCACCCATATTATTTAATTATTTTCAATTATATTGATGTATATATGATGCAAAGGATCCAACAATAACACCAACAACATCATTTCATGAGGGTAAATCAAACCTAATCAAAATCAAGAGAAGATCAAATTCTTAATTCACTTTATTTTTCCTCAAAACTCATACTTCTTTTGATTCTTCAATTCTACAAGACTTCAAGGCAACAAGTTAGCACTCCAATTTCAACAAACCATATGTCATTATCAGTATTCCAATTGATTCTTCAATTCTACAAGACTTCAAGGCAACAAGTTAGCACTCCAATTTCAACAAACCATATGTCATTATCAGTATTCCAATTGACTCATTCAAAGCAAAAACCATATTAGAAAACTTTGACTCAATCAATCATATTCACATCATTCTCAACCACCATATCAACATCTATACATTCTCTCATCCATTCATAAGGCAACACATTATGCTCACTTGCTACACAACCAATTACCAATCCTTCAAATTCCTGTATACATCATATCCTCAAGGCAACAAAACACTTATTCTAAATCAAATTCCAAAATGTCAATAACCAAACTTTAATCATTGAAAACAGTCTAAACTTCTCAAATAGCATCAATTCATTTTCCTTACAAGGAAAACTAACAAATACCAATCCTTCTTGCTATCAACTAGTTAATCAGTCCTTCAAGACACAAGATTCATCATGTTTTGAGAGAAATCAATTCAATACATCAATGTATAAATATTAGACCTGCCTGCTCTATAAAGATACCAAGACACACAATAGAATCGTCATTCTCAAAGCAATATGCACTACCTTTACAACCTTATCCAAGCATAAATTCTACTGTAACTCCATCCAAATGACAAGGTTCAAGTATTTAAGGTCACTCACTTCCCTGTACACATAGATTTCCACTGTCCATGAAATCTAAACATTAATTAGCAATAGACCTCCATACCCTAGATCGGTTGAACCACTCACACTAGGTTCAAAACCAAGATCCAAAGGCACATTTAGAGACCTCTTAATGCCCATATTATCATATCAAAAACTCAAAATGATTTTAACTGGAGAAACTAGCAGATTTCAGACTATATGCCCAAGAAAGGCTACTAGAATAGGGCTATTTTACAAAGCATCCACCTTTTTTCTAACTCCAAATTGTTATAAAACCTCAAAAAATCAAAGTAAAGGTCACAAAACACCAGATTTATCCACTTTCAAAGATTGAAAGACCCATTTAGAAAGTGTATTAACAAACCTTTAATTTTAGGCTAGAAACACCCAAAACAGTGAGGGTTTTGTGATTATCACCATTACAAGCCTCCAATACTCCGGCCAACCATTGAAACATGCTCCATTATGTCTGAAAATTCCTTTAGAAACATCTCCTTGGACATGTATATGTTATTTCTCCAATACCCTGTTGGAAACCTTCATTTTCAAGAGGAAAACTCATAAAAATAACTTTAAATCAGCAACATAGCACCATATTCTTGATACCCTGCACTCACACAAAAAAAAATCACATAAAGGACACCCTACTTATCCCATCCCACCATTTCTAATAGGATTACATCGGTGGGATGGGCCTTAAACTTCTTTAGGGACTCTCAAAATCATAGTGAAACTAACTCTGCCCAAGACATAGGATTGTCTTTGATTCTTTTGCTGCTTAAAACTAAATTTCAGACTCTTTGACAATGAAAAGTACTCTTTCTCAAATGAGATTACACAAGAACTAACTCTTGGATGTTTCCAAATTAGCAATACAAGTTAGGATAAATAGAAAGAATGCTTGATAACTCAGAAAAATAGGGCTTTTATTCAATATTTTGTTACAAAAATTTCAAGATTTTTCTCTTCCACGCCTTGCCATGCTTTTTATAACTTTTTCCCTCTTAATAACTACCTTTTCTAACTTCTCATCGGTTCAAACTACCTCCCTAATAAGCTTGATTTATGCCTTTTTGTTTACATAATATTGCATTATTTGATTTTTTTGCATTTTCACCTCCTAGTGACTTCTTTTATGATTAGATTACATTCAAATTAGCCTTTTCATGGCCTTGACACACAAATTTAGACTTGAACATGTGTAAATTTAACATATTAGCCTTTTGAAGGCATTTACAAGATCTAGGTGCTCCTGCACCAATATGTATGTTGAGATTTTTTTCTTTGCATACATTCGGCCAAGAATAAATATGTTTATCAACTAACGATATTGCAATAATTTTTACATGTTTGAAATATTGCAGGTGAAACACCACAAGGCTATGTGGTGCAATGGTCATAAATTTTGAATCAAAAAGTTGGATGACACGAAGCAAACTTGTTATTCTAGTATAACTGTAGTCTTTCAGGTGACTAATGTTTCATCTAGAAGTGACATACATCCATAAGTCTCAGAAAATTGATACTATGGGATTTTGGATGATATACTTGAGTGTGACTTTAATTCCTTCAAATTAGTTTTTTTCGTCGTCCTATGGTACAGGATATGACTGAATGAAAATGATCCTGAGAGAGCTATTATTGAACATGATAATGGATTTACCATGGTTAATACAAGGTCGATCGAGCGAGCTAGAAATGAGCCCTATGTTCTTCCAATCCAATGTGAGTAGGTATTTTACTCAGAGGTTTCAGGTAAACTAGGTTGGTCATTTGTTGTTAGACATGATCCAAGAGGAAGGCCGGTAAAGTATAATGTGGTGGAAGAAGAAGATACCGAAGAACTAGAAGATGATGTAGATGATGATCAAGATCAAAAGTTAGTTGATGATATGCCTAACGAAGATGTCGAAGAGGAGGAACTGGATCATGATGATGTAGGATTTAATGTTCATGAAGATGATATCCGTGTGGATGATGACATTATAGAAATTGATATCAATGACGATGATGATATGACCAATCCTTACAATGTCAAATCTGGATCGGATGATATAGACAAAGAGTTGGATGAAGAAGAAGATCAATGAAATTGAAATGTATGAGTCATGCAATTGTATTATCTATTTGATATTAATTTCTTGATAGAATTATATTTGACTTATGTGGTTACATAATTAATTCATGATGTTTACATTGACATATGTATGAGTTATGCGATTATATTATCTATTTGATATTAATTTCTTGATAGAATTATATTTGACTTATGGGAGATCTGATTTTATGAATTTTTATCCATGTGCAGACCTAATGGGTTGTGTTTGAACATTGAATATAAATGATATACATGCACACACACACACACATATATATATATATGAAAATATATGTATGTATGTATGTATGTATGTATATGTATTTGAAAATGTAAATGCAATTATTGGATGCTCTCTTAGAACAATAAATGCAACATATCATTAAAGAAATCTATATCTATGTATATAAATGTGTATTTCTAAATGCAAGTGTAAATGCAAAGAGCATATGGTTTTGTAGTGTTATAGATACAACATATCCATAAATTAATGTAATTGAAATTCTAAAGTCTTCAACACATATAATATGAAATCGATCAAACTATTAAACTACATGAGAAATAAATGAAAATAGTAAATGCATATGTATCTGGATCAATAATGGAAATAATTCAAACTATCAGGCACAAAAATTGTTTACAACTTGTGTAAATGTGCAAGTGCATAATTGAAAAACTCTTCTTGAGATAGAATGGCAATTCTAGTTATGTGATTCTTCTAGTTAATCCAATTAACACTTACCAATTGTTGTGATTGATTAAAAGATTTTAATCCCTACTTGAGAGAACCAAATAACCAGATCACACATATATAGAAAATGTACAATGATAAACAGAGTATAAACTTGTTATATCAATTTAAACAATAGAGAAGCATTAGAATGGAGACAATCAAATAACTGCATAAATTTAAATAACAACTGATACCAAAATCTTAATCCACGACTTAGATATCTTCATTTACTCCATTAAAATACATGCATCTGAGTCTTTGTATATGAAAGCATTTTTCTAGAAATCTATCTATTGAATATCTCCTAATGCCTATATCTGTTGCATTACTATGGAACAGATATAAATACATCAAAACTTGGAAGGGACACGTCCCTTCACAAATGTTTTATTTTACTTAACTAATTAAAACAAGAGATTCTAGGCTCTATTTAGCCATAGATGAAAATTTGATAAATGATGTAGATAATCCTGCCATTGATGAGTATCGACATCTCCTAATGTGTTCCTGGCTGATATTTCCACCTTTATCATCCTTTCGTTCTGCTCGCAGCTCTCGTCCAATGTTGAATCCTTCCCTGTGGCATTTTCCATAATTCTCTGCAGCATCAATTCACATTCTTTGATCCACTTGGCTTTCTCTTTCAACTTTTCTCCATCTTCAAATAGTGTAGGAAGTCCCATATTCGTAACATCAGCCAACCCCTTTGCATCTTCTCGCAGTTCCTCATAAAGTTCCATGTGTTTCTTTATAATATGGTCACCCATACCAATGGCCACACTATTAGGAACATCTCTTTCATTTAATTCTCAAAGATTTTCTTGAATCCTTCCATCAATTCTCTTGTGTTCCTTCCCTATAACATGGTTCTTTGAATATGCTCACCATAGCTTATTCAACCAAATCATTAAGTTGGCCTACCTTTTTCTGATTATTGCAGTGAGTGTATCATATTTACCTTGTGAATATGTTGTTGACTCATCCCAATGATCTTTTACTTGTGAGCTTTCACCATGTGTTATTAATTTAGGACGCCCCATTGTGACTCCTAGCATGTCCTTCAAATGATCATTTTCTCTCATGATCCTTTCATTACTCATTTCGTACATTTCCTTTTCTTTGATCTGTAAGGAAAACTAGATGCAGAAAACAATTCTCCTAACGTCAATACCTCAAGAAAGAATGCAAAAGTACTTTTAAATTTTCAATTACAGTCAAGTTTAGATGCACTATGAAACAGATTATAGAAACAAAGTATTAGACAAACACACATGAACACTAGAAATACGTGGGAAAACCCTTACGGGAGAAAAACCCACCACACCAAGAGAAATCACTTTGTATTACAGTAATCGAAATTACATACAGTTCCAGACTTATCTTTCTGGTGTCATTATACAGCAGCATTCATCATGAACATTCTTTAAATAGAAAACATCAAGTTATAGCCTTTACAGATTTTAAATCCTTTACTGATACAGTTTGAACTCTTCACACATCACTGTTGATCGAACCACTATCCAACCCCCAAGCGTCTGCAACTTCCAACTATATCCATGGTGTTCCCTGACTGTTGAGCTTTCTCACAGAACTGTCACAATGAACCAACTGCTAACAGTTCACTTTCGACTTCCTCTATTCGTCCACGAGATTCCACGTATGACAGTCAGACGGTCAACAAAATTCGTAATGCACTGGCATCTCGGTGATACACTAACAGTGTCTCACCGATGCCACATATACTTCATATCGATGCCGCCAAAATCCTTTGTAGTCTCCAAGATGTTATATCGAGCTCCAAGAGATACACCAAGCCATCACGTAGTCGCCCTGACTTATCACTTTCGCCAGAAGGTCATAGCGAGTCACTAAGGTTACACCGAAGTCCCCAAACCTACCAAGCACCAAGTAGAAGTCGGCAAGACTCACATCTATCGCCAAGAGTTCATACCGAACAACTTGAATTACACCGAGAACATACACCTGTCGGCCAAACAATCGGCTTTCGCCGAGACATCATACCGAGATCCATATGTTTCACCAATGACCAACTGTCGCCAAGAGCTACCCCGATAGCCATTAGCTATCGGCAAGACATTCGCCATCGCTAAGAGTTTTCTTCGATAGCTTTGAGTTATACCGAAGGATTTCACTTGAGTCTTTGTCACTGAGACATATCCACATCGGTAGGACATCTTACCGATGACATTTCCTTTGGCCAAGTCTCCCCGATGAAACACAGTCAACATAACATTTGCTTTCGTGGTGACTTCTCACCAAGCCAAAATGGGTTACCCCAAGGACCTCAATACATATGTTGTTGGCAAGAGATTAACACTTCACTGAGACTTCTTAGCGAGAACCTTCAGTTATCCCAAAGCCCGTAGTCGCCAAGAGTCTCATCGATACACGATTGAATGGCCTATCGGCCAGAGGTCTCTCAAACGCTATAAGGTCACAACGAATACATCATGCTACGGCGATAGACTCCATAGTGTAACCTTTCAGCAAGACAATGGCAAGGTCACAGCGACCTGTTCAGAACTAAATAAAACAAACCTGCTAGTCGGTTGGACAATTAGAATGTCACACTGACTTGACTCTAATGGAGGTTTCAGCCTGTAATGTTTGAGGCACATTATTCCAACAATCTCCCACTTGACGAAGATCATACAGGCACCTCTAGAGAATAAATAATACTTACTGAAAATCATGGGCACTAAGGCCCATTGAACTGGCACACCACCTGAACTTGTTTGTGCTCACTGGCTTCGTCAATGCATCTGCAACATTCTCCAGAGTATCAACCTTTTCCAAACTGACCTTTCCATCCTCAACCATATCTCGTACAAAGTGGTACTGTACATCAATATGTTTCATCCTGGCATGGAAAGTTGGATTCTTTGCCAGACAAATGGCACTCTGAATGTCACATAAAATTGTTATTTCTCCTGCATCAAAACCAATGTTAGAACACAAACGTTTCAACCATACAGCTTCTTTACAAGCATGAGTCGCTGCCATGTATTCAGCCTCTATAGTGGACAAAGTGACTACAACCTGCCGCTTGCTCATCCAACTAACTGCACCACCATTCAACATGAAAATGTATGCACTGGTGGATCTCCTACTGTCAATGTCCCCTACCCAATCAGAATCTGCATATCCACGAATGTTGAGAGTCCTCTGTGTTACAACCGAATTCCCATGGTAACACAATGCAAAATATGAAGTTCCCTTCAAATATCTAAATACTCTCTTCACAGCATCCTAATGTATTCTACCTGGATTTTCCATAAATCGACTAAGTACTCCCACTACTTGGGAAATGTCTGGCCTTGTACAGACCATTGCATACATTAGACTACCTACAACACTAGCATAGGGCACACTGGTCATGTCCTCCATCTCCATAGGAGATTTTGGACAGTCCTCCATCTCCATAGGAGATTTTGGACAGTCCTCAACAGATAGCTTCATTCCTTGCATGACTGGAACAACTAATTGCTTGCAATCATTCATACAAAATCTCTCAAGAACAGACCTTATATACTTACTCTGACTGAGCCAAAGCTTTCTATTCTTCCTGTCCCTGGTTATCTCCATCCCCAGAATATACCTTGTTGCACCAAGATCCTTCATTTCGAACTTAGCAGACAACTGAGACTTAAGATCAGAAATCATTAGCTTGATATTTCCTATGAACAGCATATCGTCAACATAAAGAGCAATAACAAGCACTTGATCACTTTCAGCTTTATAGTATACACAGTGATCATATTTTAATCTCATAAAGCCTAAAGATAATACATAAGTATCAAATTTTTGGTACCACATTCTAGGTGACTACTTTAACCCATACAGAGACTTCTTTAATTTGCATACCAGTTTCTCTTTACCTTTGTCAACAAAGTGCTCAGGCTGGGACATATAGATTTCTTCTTCAAGATCACCATGAAGAAATGTTGTCTTCACATCCATCTGTTCAACCTCTAAGTCATACGCTGCTGCAAGTGACAATAGAAATCTAATGGACGTCAGCTTTGCTACAGGAGAAAAAATTTCCCCATAATCAATTCCCTCTACCTGGGAATAACCCTTTGCAACCAGTCTTGCCTTGTATTTTTCTACACTACCATCTAGACCAATCTTTTTCTTAAATACCCATTTACAGCCCACAGGTTTTCTGCCTTTAGGCAAGGGCACCAGACTCCAGGTTTCATTTTTATCTAATGATGCCATTTCTTCTTCCATGGCTTCCAACCAAGAATCTGAATCAGACATTTTAATTGCCTCTTTTACAGTCCTAGGCTCATCAGTGCTAGAAATTAAAGCATAGGCACAAGTAGAATCAATTAATGAGAACCCATACCTATCTGGTTGTTTCCTTTCTCAGGTTGACCTCCTCACAGGCTGAGGCTAAGGTTCATCTTCTTCAGAACTTTCAAAACTACTTGAGCTCTCCTCAGTTTCAGGTACATTTTGAATCTTCAATTCCTCTTTCTCTAGTGTAGGAGGAATTGCTACTACATCCTTACTATTTTCTAACTTTGTCTCTGACTGCAGATCCAAGGTGGAAGGTTTCTGCTCATGAAAGATTACACTTTTGTTGTATACAACCTTCTCTGTAACAGGATTCCAAAGCTTGTATCCTTTAATGTTAGTACTATAGCCAATAAAAAAACACTTGACATCCTTGTTCTCTAACTTAGATCTTTTTACATCCGGCACATGTGCATATGCCTCACAGCCAAAGACTCGAATATGTCTAAGAGAGGGCTTCTTACCAAACCACGCTTCCAAAGGTGTCTTATCAACAAGAGCAAAGTTTGGAGACCGATTAACCAAGTAACATGCAGTAGCAGTAGCTTCAGCCCAGAACTTCTCCTCCAAACTAACACTACTAAGCATACTTCGTGCTCTCTCCATCATTGTCCTATTGAACCTTTCTGCAACTCCATTCTGCTGTGGAGTATAAGGTGTAGTCTTGTGTCTTTTGATTCCATGGTCTTTATAGTATCTTTCAAATTCATCAGAACAGAATTCACCGCCATTATCAGTCCTTAAGCATTTTATTGTTTTACCAGTCGATTTTCAACAAGATTTTTAAACTCCTCGACTGAACACTTCTGATTTACTTTTCAAAAAATATATAAATGCTCTTCTTGAATAATCATCAATGAACGACACATAGTATCTTGATTTAGACAAAGAAGGAACATCTACTGGACCAAACACAACCGAATGAATATAGTCTAAAAAACTAGAAGATTTATGAGGACTATCATAAAATGAAACACGGTGCTGCTTTCCATATATACAGTGTTCACAGAATTCAAATTCGAAATTACAATCTTCAAGCCCCTCAACAAGATTTTTGTTCTTCAAGGTTTTTAAAGCTTTTTCTCCTATGTGGCCTAACCTATGATGCCAAAGCATAGTCTTCTCTGTAGGAAGTTTTACTTCCGTAGAGTTTACATAATTAGGGATATTTCCCTCTTTACCTCCATGAGCAGCTTTTAGTGACTTCAAAGAGACACTGTTACAATGAACAGCTTGTGCATCCAGCTTGTACAGGGTACCAATTCGAGCACCTCTAGCCAGCACCATTGAACCTCTAGTCATCTTGTAGCCACTTCCCGAGAACAAGACTTGTACTCCGACATCATTTAGCATACTTACAGACAATAGATTTCGAGCCAGACCTGGTATGTGCATAGCATTATTGATCCCCTTTATTCTGCCATCAGGGAATTGGATTCTGACTCTTCCATGGCCAACAATTTCCAAGGTTGAATCACTCACCAAGTACACCTTTCCACCATCATATTCTTCATACTTAGTGAACCATTCTCTGTGAGATGTCATGTGGAATGATGCTCCAGAATCAATCAGCCAGACATCATCTGATGCCTGTGTAGCCAAGGCTGCAATGAAGGCATCACCATCACTGTGAGAAGAACCATTTTCAGAGCCCTTCTTCTTCTTTTTTCTCCTCTTTACAATCCTTTCGGACATGACCAGGTTTCCCACAGTTCTAGCACTTCACCTTGGACTTTTTGCCAGAAACTTTGATCTCCCCTCTAATTTCAATTTGGACTTCTTGTCCTTCTTCTTGCCTTTCTCCTTTGACCTTCCTATAATAGCAAGAGCCTCCTTCACCATCTCAGAATATTTCCTTCTCATCTCTTCTGACAGCAAAGAACCAACATCTTCTATCTTGAAACTGGATGTTGTACTCCCAATAGCCATCACCAGATGATCCCAAGAGTCTGGCAAAGAACATAACAGAAGCATACAGTGATCTTCTTCTTCAATCTTTACACCAACAAATGTTAATTGTGTGAGCAACATGTTAAATGCATTCAAATGATCAGCTACAGACCCTCCTTCCTGCATTCTCAAAGAGTATAGTTTCTTCCTCAGGAATAGTTTATTCACCAAGGACTTCCCCTGATAAATAGACACCAATCTCTTCCACAAGGAAGACGCAGTCTTCTCTTCATGTACATTTAGAAGCACTGAGTCTGCCAAACAGAGCCTTATCAGCCCCTTAGACTTCCTATCTGTAAGGTCCCATTCTTCTTGCTTCATGCCTGTAGGTTTAGTTCCAGACACAGCAAGCCAAAGGTCTCGATCGACTAAGAGATCCTCCATCTTGAGTTTCCACAATTCAAAGTTACTACCATTGAATTTATCTATTTCAATCTTCCCAGATGAACTAGACATCTTAATTTGTAAATAGAAATAACAATCTCTACAAAACTCCCACTGAACAGTATTGACACAAAAAACCCAATGTACCTCCAAGGATCACACAACTAGCCAGGCTCTGATACCACTTGTAAGGAAAACTAGATGCAGAAAACAATTCTCCTAACGTCAATACCTCAGGAAAGAATGCAGAAGTACTTTTAAATTTTCAATTACAGTTAAGTTTAGATGCACTCTGAAACAGATTACACAAACAGAGTATTAGACAAACACGCATGAACACCAGAAATATGTGGGAAAACCCTTACGAGAGAAAAACCCACCACACCAAGAGAAATCACTTTGTATTATAGTAATCAAAATTACATACAGTTCCAGACTTATCTTTTTGGTGTCATTATACAACAGCATTCATCATGAACATTCTTCGAACAGAAAACATCCAAGTTATAGCCTTTACTGATTTTAAATCCTTTACTGATACAGTTTGAACTCTTCACACATCACTGTTGATCGAACCACTATCCAACCCCCAAGCATCTACAACTTCCAACTATATCCATGGTGTTCCCTGACTGTTGAGCTTTCTCACAGAACTGTCGCAACGAACCAACTGCTAACGGTTCACTTTCAGCTTCCTCTATTCATCCACGAGATTCCACGTATGACAGTCAGACGGTCAACAGAATTCGTAATGCACTGGCATCTTGGTGAGACACTAACAGTGTCTCGCTGATGCCACATATACTTCATATCGATGTCGCCAAAAGCCTTTGTAGTTGCCAAGATGTTATATCGAGCTCCAAGAGATACACCGAGCCATCACATAGTCGCCCTGACTTATCACTTTCACCAGTAGGTCATAGCGAGTCACTAAGGTTACACCGAAGTCCCCAAACCTACTGAGCACCAAGTAGAAGTCGGCAAGACTCACATCTATCGCCGAGAGTTCATACCGAACAACTTGAGTTACACCAAGAACATACACCTGTCGGCCAGAAAATCAGCTTTCGCTGAGACATCATACCGAGATCCATATGTTTCACCGATGACCAACTGTTGCCAAGAGCTACGCTGATAGCCATCAACTATCGGCAAGACATTCGCCATCGCTAAGAGTTTTCTTCGATAGCTTTGAGTTATACCGAAGGCTTTCACTTGAGTCTTTGTCGCTGAGACATATCCACATCGGTAAGACATCTTACCGATGACATTTCCTTCGGCCAAGTCTCCCCGATGAAACACAATCGGCGTAACATTTGCTTTCGCGGTGACTTCTCACCGAGCCAGTATGGGTTACCCTGAGGACCTCAATACATATGTTGTCGGCAAGAGATTAACACTTCACTAAGACTTCTTAGCGAGAACCCTCGGTTATCTTGAAGCCCGTAGTCGCCAAGAGTCTCGCCGATACATGATTGAATGGCATGTTGGCCAGAGGTCTCCCGAGCGCTATAAGGTCACAACGAATACATCATGCTACAGCGATAGACTCCATAGTGTAACCTTTCAGCAAGACAATGGCAAGGTCATAGCGACCTATTTAGAACTGAATAAAACAAACCTGCTAGTTGGCCAGACAATTAGAATGTCACACTGACTTGACTCTAATGGAGGTTTCAGCCTGTAATGTTTGAGGCACATATTTCCAACATGATCAACATTTGTATCTGGGCTTTATTTAGTTTTGCCACATTAATCCCAATGCCTGCAGTCGCCACAAGATCTACCTCTCCAACCTTCAAAGTCATCACATGTCCAAATGCTTTCTCAGTATTAATCACCACTGACTTTCTATGAGGTGGATACAAGGCCCATATCATGAGTGATCCTTCATCTGGGTTATATTTGGATCTAGCATATATTTTTGTCACCCCCTCTGGACTAAGCTTGTGTGTGGCACTATTATCCTTTAAGAAGCTATCAAAGACCAATGCAAAATTCAAATCCAGCCCTTGAAAGATCATATCTCCAAGATCCTCTAACATTTTACTTCCTTTATCGGGGGTCATATTAGCCATTTCTCTATCCAATGTTAATTTCAAATTATTTAGTAGCTTCTCCTCATTGCTTAGTGTAATATTATCAACTGTCTCCCTTATCTCCTTTCCCTTTTATTTACACAAGAAAGATCTAAATTCTGAAGAATTCACAAATTCATTGTCTGCTACAAATGACCTATATTCCATCTCTATGGTGTCTGTATCTTGGCTCTCTTCAACACTTGGTTCTCTAGGAGGGCAGTTGTAATCTTGAGTTTTTAATCTAGAAATCCTACTAGGTAGGTCTCATGGCATATCTTCTCCAAATTCCTCATCTCCAGAAAAAGGGAACCCTATATCTGGCAACCCTTGGTTGTATTCCTCCACCACTCTCTTTGCTTCCTCTGCCTCCAAATTTCTAATCATGTCATCAAACTAATAAGGCACATGGTCATGTCCTCCAAAGTTTATCCTTTGTCTTGCATAATTGATATATCCCTTTGGATCAAAACCTTTTCTTGGTGGACCCTTATTCATATTATACTGCATTAATTTGTCAAGGATCAAATCATATCCTTCCTTTGCAAGCACAGTAAAATCACCAAAACATAGAGTACTAGGCATAAATTCATGTTTGCCGAATGAACCAAAATTCATGAAACTAGAAAAATCCATTTGTCTTACAATTTCCAAATATGAAATCCTATTCGGGACTTTTTTAGGCAAAATGAATGGAGAATCCTCAAAACCAAACACCCTTACAATAGTAGCAATACCAGTCTCCCCAATTGTGATCAATTGGTCCATTAAAGTCCATAGGTCTGAGGAAGCATTTTATTTCATTAAACAATGAGTGCACACAAGGATGACTGTAGAATTCATATACTAGCTTTACAAAATATTCTTCAAAATACAGGTAACTGGAATTAGCAAACCTACTATCCCAAATGGCAGTCCACAATTGAATGGGTAACAACTTTCCCTCTTTATCAAACTGTGAAACCTTTAACTTTTCTGGCCAAATCCCTAACTCTTGTCTGAACTACAATACTAGATGCATTAAAAGAGAATAATGCCTAAGGTGCAGAATAGGGGATTTATTCTTGATTTCCATCAATGCTAAGTCAATTTCCTTGGAGACAAATGAAGCATAGTCAAAAAACCTAGAATTATGACATTGAATGTCAGTTGCAATTACCATGGGAACAATGGACATATACTCAGGAACTTCCTTACCCAACACTTGTCCTACAGAGAAATAGGTATATCTCATATAGGGCTCGAATAATTCCACATGGAATGGAGGCCCATCGCCATCGTCAAGTGGGACAGTTTTACCATCTTGTTTAATTCTATGTAAGGGCAACCTCCAACCCTTGTAAGTGGTGTCCATTCTCCAAAACTCCTTTTCCAACTCTTCATTCACAATTTTCTCGTTACTCCACCCTTCCAACTTAAAAACCTCACTTATTGAAGCCTCTAATATGTATATGAAGGGTTTCCCAAATGGTCCGCATATGGCCTTAAGTTTTGAGTCATAGTGGATGGCCAACAATTTTACCAGCTCTGTATTGAAAAACACATTAGGACAAACCATCTTTCCCAAATTTAGACGCCACGAATTACAAACTGGCTCAAAATGATCTCTTCAATTAAAGTGGAATCTAATCAATTCATAGCCTTTTATTGGGGTCCAAATGTCTCCTATGTGCTTACATTTGTCGTCCAATTTTTCCACTTCTTCCTTTAGTTGCATGGAGCGCCTACCTTTGGGCCTAGAGCCAGGAAATTGGTCAATTAAATCCTAATTTAGCTTTCGTTCAACACCCTCCGGCTCAATTCTAGACTCAACTTTCTACTTCTTACTCTTAGGGTGACTACTCTCACTTTGTTTTCTACCTTTCAACTTCCCCGAGCTGGTGGCTTCCATATTACTCACTTAAAATTGCAGAAATGAAAAAGTTAAAATGCAAAGGACTTACTGGTTTTGATTGAGGTCTTTCAACTGAAACAATTCTCTAGCCCTTTGTTTTTCTCTTCGTTTCCTTTGCTACCAATTCGCAACAATGTTCATTTTGCAACGATTTCCTTTCAATTTATGAAATTACCTGTCGCGCCATTAATGTTTTAACTCCATGCACGAATGTAACAGATTTTCAAATTCCTTACTGTCACATCAAATGAACTGGTCGGCAAGACACCTTCAAACTTTGGGCGATCTATACATTAGGCCCCAACCAACGTTCACTGAATACTCTATTGATCGGGGTAACACTCTACACATCTGACCTATGTTAACATTTGTCTTATATACATCACCAAGAGTCACCCTGACAATCATTTTGGTTCATTTGTTTCTTCATCGGCCTGACTTTTAGTATCGCTAACACATTCAGTGGTTCCTCCGATGTTATAAGTCTCGCCGATAACACATTAAATGAACTGGTCGGCAAGACACCTTCAAACTTTGGGTGATCTATACATTAGGCCCCAACCAATGTTCACTGAATACTCTGTTGATCGAGGTAACACTCTACACATTTGACCGATGTTAACATGTGTCTCATATACATCACCAAGAGTCACCCCGACAATCATTTTGGTTCATTTGTTTCTTCATTGGCCTGACTTTTAGTATCGCTAACACATTTAGTGGTTCCTCCAATGTTATAAGTCTCGCCGATAACACATCAAATGAGTTGGTTGGAAAGACACCTTCAAAATTTGGGTGATCTATACATTAGGCCCCAACCAACATTCACTGAATACTCTACTAATCGGGGTAACACTCTACACATCTGACCGATGTTAACATTTGTCTCGTATACATCACCAAGAGTCACCTCGACAATCATTTTGGTTCATTTGTTTCTTCATTGACCTGACTTTAGTATCGCTAACACATTTAGTGGTTCCTCTGATGTTATAAGTCTCGCCGATAACACATCAAATGAACTGGTCGGAAAGACACCTTCAAACTTTAGGCGATCTATACATTAGGCCCCAACCAATGTTCACTAAATACTCTATTGATCGGGGTAACACTCTACACATCTGACCAATGTTAACATTTGTCCCATATACATCACCAAGAGTCACCCCGACAATCATTTTGGTTCATTTGTTTCTTCATCGACCTGACTTTTAGTATTGCTAACACATTCAATGGTTCTGATGTTATAAGTCTCACCGATATCTTTTCTATTGGTCTTGAATATGTCACCAGAACTCTTGCAGATATCCTCATGTAGGTGTAACTTAGCGGGTAGAGTGAACATTCAAGATTTACACCGATTGCACATGTCTCACCAATGTATTCCCAGTGCTCCTATCGGTGAAAGAAATGATGGTCTCGCCGATGAAACTTCATTGGTGAGATTTAAATGTTTAGGCCAACATATATTTTTCATGCTGAGATGACTTGTCTTGCTGATAGATTATCTTCATCGATGAGACCATAAGCCAATCTTCCCAATATTTCTTCTTTAGTAATCCTGATCACTACAACAATTTTGATGTCTCATCAATGTGATAAAAAGTGCTTGTAACCCATAATAGGTTAGGAAGACCCATACCAGCTCATGTCGATGTGATTTGTTTGCCACAATATCTTTGATCAAAAGGATTTTCAGGAGTAGAACAAGGTGACCATGGGTAATTATATTCTGTAGGGCCAATTACATCCTTTTCTGACTCAAAATGTAGTTAATTATTATTGAGAAATTTACGAGTAAATCATTATAAAATTTTGAAAATTTGTATAGTTCCAACAAACCCTTCTTCATGTTGTATTGCAGCAATTTTCTGAGAACCATATCATATCCATCCCTTGATAATACAATGAAATCATCAAAGAAAGGAAGAGAGGTGGAGATAGAGAGTTGATGGATAGGGGGGATAGGGAGGGAGAGATGGTGAGAGATAGAGAGGGGAAGATAGAGAGGGGGAGGGAGAAAAAGGGATATAGATAGGTAGAGGAGGAGAGATAGAGAAGACGGGGAGAGATAGAGAAGAGGGTGATATAGAGAGATAGAAGGGGATGGTGAAAGAGATAGAGAGATCGTGATAGAGGTAGAGAAATAGATGGATAGAAAGAGAAATAGAGATAGAGATATAGAGTAGAAGAGATGGAGCTAGGCAGAGATGGAGTGAATAACAAAGAAAGGGGGGAGAGGGAGAGATAGCTCAATAGATAGAGGGGGGAAGAGGGAGTGACATAGATAGTGGGAGATATAGAGAGATAGAGATAGAGATATATGGGAAGAGAAAGAGAGATGGAGATATGGGAAGAGAAAGGAAGAGAGGTGGAGATAGAGAGTTGATGGATAGGGGGATAGGGAGGGACTAGAGATGGTGAGAGATAAAGAGGGGGAGATAGAGAGGGGAGGGAGAGGGGATATAGATAGGTAGAGGAGGAGAGATAGAGAAGAGGGTTTAGGGCTTAGGGTTTAGGGTTTAGGGAGATAGAGAGCAACAGGGAGAGATATATCAAAAACGCTCCCTATATCTCTATCTATTCATCCTTATCTCTTTATCTCTCTACCTCTCTCTATCTCTTTGTCTCCCTTTCTATTTGTATGTTTCTCATTATCTCCCTCTCACTCTATATTTTCTTCCCTATATTTATCTTTGTCTCCTTAAGTGTGCAATGGGTACATTGAAGAGGTCTTAAAGGAGAATTATCATATCTTTAATCAAATGGTATGCTACCTTGAGCATAACTTCCCAAGGACACATGCCATCCTTGAATTGTTGACATGAAACAACCAATCAAAATTTAGTTTCTCTTATATTTCTCTCTCTCATTCCCTCTCTCTCTCTCCCTATCTATCTAAGTTAATCTCTTTTTCTCATTCTCTATCTTTTTAGTTCCTATATCTCTTTCTATTAGCTAATAGGCTAAATATATTGTGAGATTTGAGCTTGAAACAAATATCATGCCTGGAAACCACTATTATGTCATTGTCTTTATATAGAGAGGGGGAGATAGAGAGGGGGAGGGAGAAAAAGGGATATAGATAGGTAGAGGAGGAGAGATAGAGAAAAGGGGGAGAGATAGAGAAGAGGGTGATATAGAGAGATAGAGGGGGATGGTGAAAGAGATAGAGAGATCGTGATAGAGAGTCAATGGATAGGGGGGATAGGGAGGGACTAGAGATGGTGAGAGATAGAGAGGGGGAGGGAGAGAAAGGGATATAGATAGGTAGAGGAGAGAGATAGAGAAGAGGGGGAGAGATAGAGAATAAGGTTTAGGGTTTAGGGTTTATGGAGATAGAGAGCAATAGGGAGAGATATAGAAATCATGCTCCCTATATCTCTATCTATTCATCCTTATCTCTTTATCTCTCTACCTCTCTCTATCTCTTTGTCTCCCTTTCTATTTGTATGTTTCCCATTATCTCCCTCTCTCTATATATTTTCTTCCCTATATTTATCTTTGTCTCCTTAAGTGTACAATGGGTACATTGAAGAGGTCTTAAAGGAGAATTATCATATCTTTAATAAAATGGAATGCTACCTTGAGCATAACTCCCCAAGGACACATGCCATCCTTGGATTGTTGACATGAAACAACCAATCAAAATTTAGTTTCTCTTTTCCCTCTCTCTCTTTTCCTTTGTATCTCTTATATTTCTCTCTCTCATGCTCTCTCTCTCTCCCCCTCTCTCTCCCTCGACACTGGTATTGACCTTGTTTTCACCATCCCCCTCTATCTCTCTATTTCATGAAAACCAAGTTGTAGCTCGTCAAATTGGAGAAGTGAAAGGTCAATACCAACGCCGAGGAAGAGTTTGGAGGAGTGAAAACAAGGTCAATACCAGTGTCGAGGAAGAGTTTGGAGTTAAAACAAGGTCAATGCCAACAACAACGAAGAGAAAAGGAGTGAAAACAAGGTCAATACCAGCGCTAAGGAAGAGTTTGGAGGAGTGAAAACAAGGTCAATACTAGCGCCAAGGATGAGGTTGAGGGCATTCAGGGAAAATCGATGACCAAGGGACAATGAGTATTGTAAGTTTGGCACCCCCATTCTCTTTAACTTGCAATTTTCATGCCTAGTTTCCAAAGATCTTCTCGTGCATTGGCACCCCCAAAGGTCTAGGATTTCATCACACATAACCTTCATCACATGATTCTGAAGCAATTGTAGACTTAGTCCAAGTATATGCTAGGCTAAGCTAGATCTAATGAATGGAAATAGAGGCATACAATTCTTCTTTAATACCTCCACCACAAACATATGCAAGGAAAGGTCTCCTCCCTTCTTGGTAGTGATAACCTCCTCCACACACAACCCTTAAAAATTATGAATAGAGGAATATAATCTTTGAAGAACTCAAAGTTGATTCTCTCCTACCTGATGCAATTAGTCATTTTATCCTTACAAACATTTATAGTGATTACTAGAGGCACATAGACCAATTCTTCATAATAGAAGAATTTGATTATACTTTTCCAATGATGGCATTATGAGAAAACCTTAGGTTAAATGAATAATTCCTAGCTAAGTTATTTAAATCATGTCCAACCATATAAGAGAAGACCGTTGCTATGTGTACTTGGATACCATTGAGAAAGGCTCTTTGGGCTCTTTCATCAATCAAGGTATTGTTAAATTTTAACACCTAAAAGTGATAATGAAGAATCTTTCCTAGGATGGTGGCCATCCCATTATAGCTCTTAGAGTTGTTAGAGATATTTTTGTTTCGAAGTAGAGATTGGACCATCAAATAGTGTCACCATGACTCTACCAATATATCCATCAAATTGACAAACCTTGACTTAACAACCACAAATTCACAAGAAAATTTCCCCTGTTAGTCATAGGGCATCAATTCAATGCCAAGTTTCTTGCTTTAATAGACCCCTAAATGCAATGAACCTCTATCATACCATGTTGCACACCAATCCACCGAGTTACAGTTCCAAGACAGTGGGTAGATAGGGTAGTCCCTGTATTTGATTGTTTTCTCCCACAAAATAGTGATCTCATAGCACATCAAGCTTGTACGAACACATATATTTATCCACACCAATGATCTCAGAGCATTTCAAGCTTGTACGGATCCATACAACACAAAAGAACTTCAGAAAAATAGTAAAAACACAAAAAATTGCTTCAAGAACGTGGTATTTGATATGAAATTTTGGTATCAACAATTGCAATGGGATGGGAATACAATATGATATAAGTGGGATAATAAATGCATCGTTTGAAGCATCAAACTAATATGCAAAGATGAAAGAAAATGCTAACCCCTTAAACTGAAAAAGTTTCTCTTAACTTTAAGTTTGTTGGGTAGCCAATTCTTTTTAAGTTATCAAATCCTACCATCATACATAATGAAAATGTTGTTGTTTCAAATGACTATGAGCATTAACCTTCACTATTTGAATATGTTGAAACCTTGTCATAGAGAACTAGAACATTGATGCAACCACTCATCCTAGCTTAAAACATACCAAAAGTCTCCTAGCAATTAGACATAGGAAGATTTAAGATGACTTAAACAATTTTTATTGCCAAATCATAAAATTATGATGACTTAACCAAGCCTAGTACACACTCCCTCCCCATTAACCACTTAGACATATGGAAATTAAATGTAAATTTTCTATTATTTTTAGTCATGTAGGTGTCCAATAAACTACTTGGTGGTGTTTCCCTTCAAGTTTATTTACTTGAAATAAGAGAAAAAGTCCTTTGATTACAATTACAAAATACATTTGAGGCCTTGGTTGTGTAACTGGTGGACCATAGTCACATTTAACACTTGTTACAAAGTTTGGGAGTTAAAAGGTTAAGTAAATTTGATTTGTGATGGACACATTTGGACGGTAGTAACAATAACTTGCAATCTATCAAGACTTGATTACCTTATAACCTGTTAAATTCTAGAAATGAAATGATATATTTATCATAATGTCACCTTGGGATCACATCACCATGAAAGAACTTCATCCAACATCCTTATGAGTGCAGGTACCACCAAATAGGTATTTGTCAAATCCGTCTTCCTCAAGCGAGGGATATTCAGGAAGAGAAGAGGAAAGTGAGACATGTAGTAGGTCTAAAAGAGTGAGATCAACTAGAGGTCAAAAGATTATAAGGAAATTTTGTAAACGCATGGAATTTTTTCGTTGAAGGGGGGTCATGTTCTTATGATGATGAGAGCATAGGCGACATCGAGGTGCCTTTGAGGTACAAACATCTACGGAAAAAATGGGTACCCAAGGAACTTCCTCTAATAAACACTAATTTTTTTTATCAACGAGAGGATATATCGCATAGCACCATCGTCATTACATGGTTTGGGCTTATTTTGCATGCAGGGCATAAAGGTCTGTTATGACAAAGTTACTAAATTGATGGAGTATGTTGGACCCTATTACAGTTACAAAGATTGGATGCATTTGGTTCAATATACACAAAGTATGCATAGGTGTGCACTATCAGCAAATTATATATAGCTAAAAGATAAGGATCAAAATAAAGGAGTGGCTATGTACATTGACGGAAGGCCAAAAGCATCAAGGAATATTGTAGGTTTTATAAACAGTACACGACCCGGGTCAACAAATAAGCAACCCAATTGCATATTCGAGGCGCTCGAGGAAACCATGTATTCGTATGTGCGATAAAATCAATAACTGCAGGGGAAGAGTTGCTAATCGATTACAATTTGAATCGCTTAGTTACAAACACAATTACTATGGGGGTGGTACGTACTATGTACCATTTTACCCAACCTCCAATTAATGACTCCAATATACCATTTTATTCTTATGTTTTTTTTCGTAAGTCTATTGGTTTCATTTCGGTAATGCTTTTTTATATTTAATTTTTGTCACAACGAAACATTGATCATATGGGGAAGGATCCATCCCAGAGCACAGATCATGATACATCTTCAGTCACTTCTACCTGATAGGTTTACCTCATTGTAATTGCACAAATTAGATACGAGCAAAATGTTTTATTTTTATGTTTTTTTCATAAGTTCCTTAGGTTAATTTTGATAATGTTTTTAATATTCTTGATGCAATCGGTTGATCGAGGAAAGGAACCAACAATAGAGGAGAACATCCAATGGGAGGTGCAGTCAATATTATGTGATGATGACATCGTATATTCAGCAAGCCCTCTCGATATGTTAAGGAAGACCCAAAAAAAATGCAATGAAGAAATCCTTAAGTTGATATTCATAGTGCCTCAAACAAATGAGATAAGAGAGAGGGTTAAAATATTGATTGAGAGAGTACAAAACTTGCAAGTAAGTTGTCATGAGGTCTTTAATTATAACATAAGTTCATTCATGGTTTTATATTTTGTACTCTTTTATGTACAAGTGTCGATCCTGATCTTCCTGTGCATACATCACATCATCCGACCCCATCATCCATGCCTATATTTTGGTCTCAAATGTTAGAAACAAATAGCATGCAAGCATTGGGTAGTGCACCCTCTCGCAGCAAACACATTCCAGAACATGCATCAGGACATGTACCTGGGGATGCAGAGGTCACGGCTAGTACTGGTGATGTTTTAGCAACATTTCCTAGATCTTCCCGTATTACTAGTATGGGAACATTTTCAGTCACATTTGTGGTGACCGAGGATTTCATTCCCATAAAGATAGAGAAGGTCCCAGGTACTTGAAAATGTTTTAATTATTATTATATATAATCCAATTGAAATTTACTTATTGATCACTCTTTTTAGACTAATGATCCCATGATCATTTTGCAGGAAATGATGTTTTTTATAAACATTTAAGTGATATTACATTGGAGCTCTTCGGGCCCACCATACATACATGATGGAATGCCCAAAATGAAGATTTAAAAGATGATCTCATTAACCATTTAGTTGTGTTGTTCGGTGATAAAACATTCAACCGAACGAATGTCCTTAAGAAAGCTGGTACTTATCTAAAGTATGTGAGGGACCAATATAGGTCACATTTTGAGAAGAACAAAAAGTACGAACGTCTCCCCATGATTCCAAAGAGGGAGTGGAAGGACCTGGTGTTAGATGGAAAGGAGAAGGTTGAAAATAAAAAAGGAAAGACACCACTGGGCCAAGGAAGGTATGTGATACTATAAACAATGTAATTATATACTAATTACTCTTTCTTTTTACATAATCTAATGTATTTCAAAAATTTCATAGGTTGCTCAACACATCAAAGGAAACAAAGGCAAGACTAGAAAAACACAGGCAGCACAAACTTGGCTCTGGTGGTTATATGAAATTAGATGCATGAATTGTAAGTATCAATAAATGAAATATTGCATCCAAATAATAAATTGCAAACAATTTTGGTTTTATCACACCATAGAAGTAAAATTCATGATATTATGCAAAAATGCAGGGCTCTGAATTCAACAGAGTGCCCACACAAGAGGACCTGAAGATTGCCTTCCAACAAGGCTATGGAGCCATGGTTGAATGCCTAAGATTCTTGACTAGGAAAACACAATCTTCCACTACATCCGATACACAGGTAAATAAACTCAATAAAGTTTATTTAAAATTGAATACTTGTGCAATCTATTCAATATTAATTTCCACCATAAAGTAATTATGTGCCTATTTGTTTTAAACAAACAAGCAATGATAATACTGCACATGACATTGGAATGCAACCTGGTGAGGGTGGAGCACAACCTGCGGATGAAGGTCATGGTGTGCATCCTGGTACTAGATGTATTCATGTGCTATACAAAACGCAATATGGATTAATACAATTAAACATCTTTAATTGCAATTGGTGTATTAATTAATGTAACCTTTCATGTTTCAACTTTAGAGCATGTAGAGTGTGATCAACATGTTGAGAATGATCAGGCTAGAGAAGATCAGGAACATGATGTGGCCCCATTAGGTAAAGAGCACCACTCTAATGTTCTTTTAAACATATTTAATTGTAATTGGTGTATTAATTAATGTAACCTTTCGTGTTTCAACTCCATATCACAATTTAGAGGGTGTTCAACATGTTGAGCATGAGGCTATAAGAGAAAATCAGGAACATGATGTGGCCCCATCAAGTAAAGAGAACCACTCTAATGCTCTTTTAATTAATGAAATACTTGTAACAATAATAATAAAACATATCAATTTAACATTTCTTTGTTATTGCAGCAGACCCCCCTTTGCAGCGACATCCACGTCATGAGTACATGACTAGGCATACATTAAGATCACAAGCAAAGGGAAAAACAACTGAAGGGGGGACATATGATTTAGAAAATGATACTCCACTTCAACTTTTTTTAGCTTCAAAAAAGATACAAAAAAAAAGTGATTGTAATCATATTATGAATGAATGTGAATATGTTAATGAATGAATGTGAATATGTTAATGAATGAATGTTATATGTTATTAATGGATGAATGAATGATTAATGTTATATGATCGGTATGGGGAATTGAGAGTGATGTGAGGGGCGGGAGGGGCCAAATGAGCTTCCACCATCACATGGTTGGCCCTATTAAGTAGAGAATATTAAAATATTCTCGAAACAAAGAGAAGCTCAATAAGGTAATGAACTTTTGAATATAAGAAATGCATCGTTTGAAGCATCAAACCAATATGAAAAGATGAAAGAAAGTGCTAAATTTTCACTATGGTGGGAGAAAAATGATTCTTTATACCCTGATGCCTTCATTTTCCAAGCCAATTTCTCCTACTTTGCATAGCTCTGCCATGTTTGTGGATGTGATATGACTCCTACACAAAAAACATGTACCAATTTACGGCCTTCAATCCAACTACATCCAAGTATCTTTTTAATTCCTCTATCTTTCATCAATCTGTTTACTATTTGAACCTCGTACAATTTTTTTAGATGAAGAACCCATTATTGTGAAATGTGCCTCCAATTGAGTAAAGTGAATCCATGCTCTGTATCATAATTTGAAGTTGTTTACATTCCAATGTTTTGAGTTTAGTTTGTTTTTATGGCTTTCTATGAATACCACATTGTGTTGTGTGTGGATTTGGTTTCAAAGCTCTGTTTCTTTGTTTTTAGTGGTGACATAACTCTAAAATTTGACTTTTGTGCATAACAAGTTAGTGGAAAAATTGACAGCTTTGAAGGGTTTAGAGGCTCGATTGAGATAGATACACGAATATTTGGATCTTGTTGTTGATGGGAGGCTTCCACTTAACCATGAAATTTTTTTCATATGTTTTGTATTGATTTTCAGGAGCTTGAAGAAGAGGGGAAGCGCCCACTTGACCTCCCAAACCTTAAGAGGAGAATAAAAGAGGGTAATGTTTTAATTTTGATTGTTGCTGCATTGTTTTCAAGATTACAATGCATCACTTGTTTCATCTATTTGGACTATGTATATATGGATAGAAAGAGATAGAGAGAGGACTGAGAGGGATAGAAAGATGTCTTTGTATTGCTACAATATCTTGTTGAACCTTTCTTGCTGCAATGGGTTTGGAAAATTTGTGTGTAGGTGCATTTGTGGACTGTCAGAAGCACAAATTTCTATGTGTGGGAAATGATCTTGCAACATTATTTAGTAGAGACCAAAGCTAGTTTGGCTTGTGTTGTTAACTCAAGGAGGTTAAGTTTCCACTTGTCATTATGTATTGTCCATTTTTGTGCCTTAAAATGGTAAATTCCATCATGATCATACACTCATGGTTGTCCAATATAAACAAAATATATCTTTTTATGTATAATTTTAGTTATTTCCTTCTCCTGATTTTAAATAAGTAATATTATTTTTCAATATTTTAACCAATAGATGTGTTTGGCAGAATTCACAGACTCCTATGTCTACCTTGAAAGAGCTCACTGATGGAGAGCAGAGGCCGCATAAGACTCTCACTGACAGGAAACAAGTATATGATTATGACCTTCTGGGGAGTATCTATCTCTTCTATTTGTATTTCCAGTTATATCACTTTTTTGCTTAGGCACATTATATTATAAAGCTCTAGCAATTTTTTTATTCAATTACACTACATTTTTTTGTTATTTTGGTTTCAGGAAAATCAAGATGCATTGATCAAGTGTATCACAAAATATGTTGGCTTTAATAATGGAAGACCTATAGCTGCATGTATCATCTATAAGTAACTTCTCCAATGGCGTTCATTTGAAGTTGAAAGAGCAAGTGTTTTTTATCGTATCATTCAAACGATTGGTTCAACAATTGAGGTATCATTGATTCTGCATTTCCCTAGTTCTAAGTAGTTTTTGTGAATTGGCCCTATAGAATATAATGATTTAATCAAAATTTTATAATTATTTACTCATGTAATTTTTTCAATATGATGTTAAGTTGCTGGTACAAGACAAAAATCTGAGTTGCTCCTCTTGAAAATGGTGGTTTTAAGCAGGGTTTTGAAGAAACAATGTGTACATGGGTTTAGAGATGACTTCAAATGCTTTTGCAGATGTATTTAGACATGATTCAACTGTTGGTCAGAGTATTGGAGGTCTAAAAGTGAGTTATTCAAGAAACCCTCCCTATTTTGTGTTTATTTCACCCTATAAACAAGGGTTTAATTAAACAGTAAGCTTTCAAACCTTTCTATCTTTAAGAACTGAATAATCTTGAGTTTAGAGATATGGAAAATGACTGTTTGAGGTTGGAAAGTGATTTGGGGTGGTGTAAAGGTGACTCCCTTTGTAAAATAGGCCTAAATTTGTAGCCTTTTAAGCGTACAATCTAAGGATCTGGTGATTTCTTTAGAAGTAATGACTGAAAGCTTTTGTTATGTTGATTTTGACAATAATGGGCTTCTAAAAGTGTATTTGGTTCAGGGGAAACAAGTTGATTTTGAGGATTTTCACCCAATTGAGGCATGGAAACCTAATTGGTAAATAGTGCTTTGACTTCACTAAAAGTAGAAATCTGATGGAACAGTGGAAAGAGTGAATGTAAATGTTTGAATCTTGTCTTATTGATGTTATTACAGTTATGTCTATGCTTGGAAACTGTTGTGAAGGTAGGTTATGATAGTATGGAGGCTTGGTCAGGTGTGCATGATAGTGTCTTGACTACAAAAAAAAGACAGTAAAACTAAAAAAATGGACAAAAGTTGTGAAATGGATGATTGATTATTTCTTTCAAAATATGTTAGTTGCAGTTCCTTGGATATTTGAGATAGGAGTTTGTAGCATGAATGCAAGAATGAGGTTGTTTTCCTTGTAGCATGTAAAATGGCAATGAAGATTACTTGGTGAATCAATAAAGAATGGAATGGTTTAGTGTTCAAGAATTGGTTATGGTTTGTTTATGTTATACTGATGGTGGTTGAGTTGTATTCAGACATGATAAAGATATGAGGTAAGTTGAAGTGATGAGTGTTATGGTCTTGGTGTTTTGGTTCAAGTTTTTCTAAATAGATTTTGTTGTTTGTTACTGACAAAGATAAAATGAGATGGTGAGTTGGCTGCTAATAGCCTTGTGAAGATGAATGGATTTTGGTTGAATGAAAAGTAGATTTCTAATGAAATTATAATTTGATCTTCTCTTGATTTGATTGGGATTTGAATTCCCTGATGTAATGATGTTTTTGTTGGTGTTTTTATGATGTTGGTATGGGTCTTCCTGACCTATTATGGGTTACAAGCACTTTTTAGCACATCGATGAGACATCAAAACTATTGTAGTGATCAGGATTACTAAAGAAGACATATCGGGGAGATTGGCTTATGGTATCATCGATGAAGATAATCTATCGACAAGACAAGTCATCTCGGCATGAAAAATATATGTTGGCCTGAACGTTTAAGTCTCACCGACGAAGTTTCATCGATGAGACCATCATTTCTTTCACCGACAAGAGCACTGGGAATATATCGGCGAGACATAGCAGGTCGGGTAAACATTCAAAACTTACCCCGATGGTATAAGTCTCACTGATATACTTCCTCATGCTCTCTCGATGAGACCACAAGTTAGTCTCGATAAATCTTTTTTCTTAAAAAAAACTGCAATGTTTCATCAAAATTTCGATGACACAGTCTGATGAAAAAAAAAAATGTGACGAGGTTGCTATAGCTCTGAAGCAATTTTGATCTCATTCCAATGGCGAGATCATCGAACAAATGACGAATGTTTGTCAGAATATCAGGGAGACTAGCTTATGGTCTCATCAATGAAGAGAATCAATTGGCAAGACAAGTCATCTTGGCATGAAAAATATATGTTGTCCCGAACGTTTAAGTATCACCGATGAAGTTTCATTGGCGAGACTATCATTTATTTCACCAACAGGAGCACTGGGAATATATCAGCGAGACATAGCGGGTCAGGTAAACATTCAGAACTTACCCCGATGGTATAAGTCTCGCTGATATACTTCCTCGTGCTCATCGATGAGACCACAAGTTAGTCCTCCTAATATAGCTATAGCTCCAATGCAATTTTGATCTCATTCTGATGATGAGATCATCGAACAAATGATGAATGTTTGTTGGACTGTCCACGAAACTTGGTCATAATTTCAACAAACATCTCATGTTGTTCCGACGATTTGGCAGAGGTATGCCACGTGTGTTATGGCTATTGTTCGTCGCTAGATCGACTCAATGTTCGTCGATATTCCGATGAACATGAGGTCCCTTTTTTGTGGCAGCAACTGATGAAGTTCAATCATGAATCCAACGTTTTGAAGCTTGTCGAGATATCGACGAAAATTCAACGACGAAAATTTTTCAAGAGATTCGTCAGAATTCCGACAATAGTTTTTCGATAGTTCAACAAACGTTCGTCAGAAAGTGGAGTCAAATTCAGTAGTGCAAGACAGGCCAACAAAATATCCACCATTAGATCTAAAACCTAAAAATTAACAGTCTAGATTTATAATGTATCATTTATCTAATGTATGTCGGCCATTTTAGTAGTTTCCTAAAAAAGTCAAAAAAAATTTGTTCACATGCATCCCACTCTCCCCCCTTATTTCCATTGTATATTACACCTATTAGTGTAACTAGGATATATATATATATATTCATATATATATATATATATATATATATCCTATCAATAATAACCTTTATATAATTGCAAGGTTGGGACACAATTTCCCAACAAATCTCCCAATTGTCGAACACCTTGCAACAACAACGAGAGGGAGTAAACATTGTCTCTTAATTGCTAGAGGCCAAAAGGCCCATAGTCTTTGAACACCATCTAACCTTCTTTGTGCTCACAAGCTTAGTTAAATAATCAGAAACATTCATCAAATTCTCTATCTTAACCAACTTCACCTTGCCATCTTTGACCATATCTCGAACAAAATGATAATGTACATCAATGTGCTTGGTCCTGGCATGAAATGTTTGGTTCTTGGTTAGACATATCGCACACTAATTGTCACAATAAATTGTCATTGCACCTTATTTTATTCAAATATCTGAACATGGTCTCTTAAGCCAAATGGCTTCTTTACAAACATGAGTATCTTCCATATACTATACTTCTATAGTAGAAAAAGCAACCACAACCTATCACTTACTCATCCAACTGATTGCAACACCAAATAAAGTAAACACATAAGCACTGGTGGATCGTTTGCTATCAATATCACCTGCCTGATCTAAATCCACATAACCATGAATATCAAGGGAAATCTCATCTTCAGTCACATTAATATGAAAACATAAGGAATAATTTGAAGTACCATGCAAATATTTGAAGACCCTTTTAGCTGCATCCCAATGAACTCTACAAGGATTAGACATATATCTGGAAAGAACTACCATTAATTGGGAAATGTTTGGTCTAGTACAAACCATAGCATACATCAAACTTCCAACTGCACTATGGTAAGGCACTTTATTCATGTCTTCCATCTCTGATGGAGATGTTGAAAAATCTAAAATAGATAACTTTATTCCAACTAAAGCAGAAACACACAATGGTCTACAATATTGCATGTTAAATCTCTATAAAATTGAATTGACATACTTACTTTGGCCAAGCCATAGATTTTTTTCTCATTCTATCTCTTTTAATTTCCATCCCAATAATGTATCTAGCTACACCAAGATATTTCATTTCAAATTTAGTAGCAAGTTGAGATTTCAATTTTGAAATCATACCTTACCCTTTGCCGATAAATAACATATCATCAACATATAATGCAATAAACAAGAAATGATCAACATCATTTTTATAATAAACACAATGATCTAATTTAGAATGCTCAAATCCCAAACTCAACACATTTGTATCAAATTTCTGGTACCACATCCTAGGACTTTGTTATAAGCCATACAAATATTTCTTCAATTTTCAAACCAATTTACTTTTTCCTTTCACCACATAGTGCTCTAGCTGTGTCATATAAATATCCTCCTCAAAGTCACGATGAAGGAAAGTAGTTTTCACATCCATTTTCTCTACCTCTAAATCATAAGCAGAAGCAATAGCAAGAAAAAATCTAATGGATGTCATTTTTGCAACAGGAGAGAATATCTCACCATAATCAACACCTTCAACTTGAGAGTAACCTTTTGCAACCAAACTTGCTTTGCACTTCTCAATACCTCCATCTGAACCCATATTTTTTGTGAACACCCATTTGAACCAACAAGTTTTCGTCCTTCGGGAAATGGTACAAGATCCCATGTATCATTCTTTTTCAAAGATACCATTTCTTCATCCATATAAATCTTCTAGGATTTTGCATCATTCATACCTAATGCTTCTTCTACAAATTTGGGTTCATCCATGTTAGTATTCAAAGAAAAAATACATCTCCAATCATCAGGTGTGCACCTCTCAGGTGATTGTCTATTCCTTGTAGACCTACAAACATGTTGAGTTGGAGGTTCTTCCTCCTCCTCTGAAGATCCAGAGCTAGATGAGCTCTCCTTATATTCTTGTCTATCCTTGGGCCTCGATTCAACTTTCTTAGGTGTAGAAGGAAATTGAATCACATCTTCATGTTTACTTTGTTCTAGCTGCAATGTAATAGAAGAAGGCTTAGTTTCTCTAAAAAAATTCTTCTACTATATATTACCTCTTGTGCAATAGGTTCCCAAAGCTTGTATCCTTTCACACCATAACTATATCCGATGAAGATACATTTCACAACCTTGTTTTCCAACTTTCTTCACTTCTCCTTTGGCACTTGTGCATATGCCTCACAACCAAAAACTCTAAGATGTCTTAATAAAGGTTAGCAACCCAACCATGCCTCTATAGGCATCTTATCAACAAGAGCTTATGTAGGAGACCTGCTAATTAGGTAACAGTAAATGGAAACAACTTCAGCCCAAAACCTTTGTTCTAGGCTAGCACCTCTCAACATACTCCTAGCCTTCTCCATCAGTGTCATGTTCATTCTTTTTTCAACTCCATTATGTTGTGGAGAATACAGAGTTATCTTATGTCTATGAATACCACAATCTTTACAAAATCTATCAAAATCATTAGAGAAAAATTCACCGCCATTGTTAGTCCTCAAACGTTTTATTTTCTTTCTAGTCTGTAACTCAACCATTGCTTTAAATTCTTTAAATTGACTGAAAATTTCAGATTTACTCTTTCGAAAATATACCCATGTCCTACTATAATCATCAATAAATAAAACATAATATGTAGATTTACCAATCAGAGGAACATCTATAGGACCAAACACATCATAATGAACAAGATCCAATAAACCATAATATTTATGAGAACTCGAGTAAAATTAAATGCAATTTTGCTTTCCATAAATGCAAGGTTTTTTATTTTTCAAGGTTCTTAGACCCTTTTCTCCAATGTGGCAGAGTCTCTGGTTCCATAACATAGATTTCTCTAGAATTAACTTTTATTCAAAAGAAAGAGCACCCTTGGGTACCCAAAAACCATGACCATTTGTTGAAGGTGAAACCCACACCTCTTCCATAGACTTTCTTTCCATAGAAATACTATTGCACTCAACAGTGCATGCATCCAACTTATATAATGTGCCATATCTGACACCTCTGGCAATCACCATAGCACCTCTAACCATCTTGCATCTTGCATCAAAAAATACTACATGCACACTCGCATCTATTAGTTTATGTATAGATAACATATTTCGTGCTAATCCAGAGATATGCAACACACCATTAATCCTTTTTATTATACCATCAAGAAACCTAATTTTAAATTTACCGCGGCCAACAATGTCTAAATGAGAATTATCACCCAAGTACACCTTACCTCCATCAAATTCTTCATATTCAGAAAACCAATCTCTATTAAAGGTCATATTGAAAGATGCACTTGAGACAATTAACCATGCATCATTACCTACACAAGTTGCCCAAGATACAATCAATGTGTCACCATCTTCCTTCTCAGACTCATAATCAAAGTCAAATTTCTTATTTTTCTTCTTCTTTTCTTCTTTGCATTCCCTACAAACATGTCCAGGCTTACCGTAGTTCCAGAAAATAAATTTTGACTTTCCTAGAGATTTAGATCTCCCCCTGGACTTGGATTTGTCACGCTTCTTATTCTTCTTTCCTTTTTCCTTAGGTCTTCCATGAAAATTTAGGGCCTCTTTCATAGATATGGATACCTTCCTCCTCATCTCTTTAGAAACCAAAGAACTCACCACATCTTTAGTTTTCAAAATAACAGAAGTACTCCCAATAGCCATAACAAGAGAATCCCATGAAGTAGGAAAAGAACAAAGAAAGATCTAACATTTCTCCTCCTCATCCATTTTGACACCAATGGATTCCAATTGAGCCACCAAAATATTGAATGCTTCCAATTGGTTTGTGATTTGTCCACCCTCTTCTATTCTCAAGGAATATAACTTTTTCCTTAAGAAAATCTTGTTCACTAGAGATTTGTCCTGATACATATCACCAAGCTTCTTCCATAGTTTTTGTGTAGAGGTCTCCTCATGGACATTAATTAAAAAAAAAATTTCCAAACACAATCTAATTAGACCCTTGGCTTTACATTCCATAACATCATATTGAGCAACCTGAGTAGGATTTGCAAGCCTTGAAACATTCTCATCAACAACATCCCACAAATCTTGATCTATCAATAGATCCTCCATCTTCAGCTTCCATGTTTCAAAATTATTTCCAAAAAACTTATCCACCTCTATTCTCCCTAATGAACTTTCCATCTAAAGATTCCTACAACAAGATCACAAAGTATCTTCTACACAAGCTCCCACTCAAACCTAGATTAGTCCAAAAAACCCAACAACCCACAACTGAAACCAAAGGTGATTAGTATTTGATACCACTTGTAAGGAAGCTAAGGTATCAAAACAACTTCCTACACTAATCTTGAGAGAAGAATAATCCAAAACTTTTATAGATCTTTAACAATTATAGAAACTTAAACAAATCTAAACATAAATATTAGGCATATCACGACACAATTATTTACATGGGGAAAACCCTTTCTGGAGAAAAATCCCACACTCCAAAAGCCACCCAATATATTATTCATTAAATCACAAAGATTACAATATACTTACAGAGCAGGATTCTCACAAGAGTATCACCACTCAGAGATCAAGAGACAACACGACTTCTATCATACTCTTAGAATACATCATCATCTCTCTCTACCACAGTCGTAATATAATGCCCTAATAAAATAGGATTACATTCTAGGACAAGACATGCCAACAAAATATCCACCATTAGATCTAAAACCTAATAATTATCAGTCTAGATTTACAATGTATCATTTATCTAATGTATGTAAACCATTTTAGTAGTTTCCTAAAAAAGTTAACAAATTTTTTTTCACATGCATCCCACTCTCCCCCCTTGCTACCATTGTATATTACACCTATCAGTGTAACTAGGAAATATATATGTATTCATGTCTATATCCTATCAACAATAGCCTTTATATAATGCAAGGTTGAAACACAATTTCCCAACAATCTAGTCAAGTATGATTTGATGATTGAGGAGTTGTACCTTAAGAAAAAAATTCTAACAAATTAGCTCATGATTTATGGAATTGGGATGGATTTTACAACTTGCATGGGCATACTATCATTGTTTCCCTATTCATGTTCAATTTGATTGCAGGTTTATTGGTTCTTGATAGGATTACATGTGTGTTCCCTATCAAGTGGGCTTGTCTTCTAAAGTGTGCATTTTTTGAGGGAGTTATGTATGCTTTCCTAGATCTGCCAAGATATACATATGGTGGTATATAATTATTTATGCAACTTGGTGTATATGGTAACATTGTCCCATGACATGGAATGGGAGCACATAGTGGTTCTCTGAATAGTCATCAACAAGGTCAAGGGTGTAATAGAACCCTATATATCAGTATAGCAGAGCTATTCTATGCAAATTGATGGGTGATAGGGCTTATTGGTGGATCATTGTGGATGAGATTGATAGAGTGGAGTGGCAACCAAGGATGGATTTTGAGGCCTAACCAAGAGATGATGAGTATCTCGCTTATACATAGTAGAGGCAAGATTTGGTAGGATTTACTATTTACGTGAACAAGTAGTATCTACCAATGAAGGTGATGCACTATTTTGGGCTTGCTCAAGCTAGACTAACATATGAGGAAATTTTTGGTAGGATCACTAGAGAGATCAAACCATGGAGATTTCCATGGACAATTATGTGGCAAGGGATTACTAGAGTGGAGTATAGGAAATACCATGGGTCCAAAGGCTAGGGTGGTAGATGTATGAAACACTCTATATTATAAATCATGGTGCATAAATCATAATTAGGTTTTCCTTACCATACCAAAGTGACAGGTGGCAATAGGATGTGGAGATGATGGTGTAGATGGAGGGCGTGCAGGAGGGGGAGATGAGTACTAAAAAGAGTGTACAGGAGGTAGGAAGAGGTAGTTATAGACAAGGAGGAGGAGCTTATCGAGGTAGAGAGGAGATAGAGAAGAGTGAGGAGAGGATGAAATAGGAGGGGATGATGTAGGAGGAGAGGAGGATGGAAGGGATGTCTAGGTATAACTAGGCATAGTTATGTCTTAGCTATAGGAGTATCGTTAGGAGCATGATCAAGTGTAAACAAGGTCAATCAAACTATAGAGTGTGATAGCCTATAAGTAGAACTTGATAAGGTTTTTTGTGAGGGGGAAAATCATTAGATGCAAATATGAGATTAATGAAATGAACTGAGAATCTATCTAATTCAAAAAACTTAATCTAAGATCTTATTCCATCACTCATAAAATGAACAATATAAGCTATTGAAATTACGTAATGAAATCCTAAGATTAACACAATGAATTCAAAGAAAAGGAGAGGTTTACATCCCATGTCGAAGTGTGTTCGCATGATGTTGGGTTGTTCATATTACTATGAAGCCTCCATTGCTGTGTCATGAAAGCTTAAAGAACGATGTTGATGTTGGTTGATCAAAGGTATTTTGAAGCTCTATCAATGGTGATCTTGAAAGCACTTTGTTGCATAAGGTATGTTGATTATTAGATCTTTTTTTGTGAGGAAAGATGTATGTTATATAGAAAATGAGATTTGAAATGGATGATCAATATTGTGATAGAGAATATCCAGATCAGCGGTCAAAAGGTGTTGAGAGGATTTAGACATGAGAAGATTGTGCAAAGTTGATTGCACAGTTTGTGTGATTGAGGAATAGATTGGCTAGTCGGGAATTAGATTGATCGGTCAGGATTTTGATTGATCAATCAGGATTTAGATGGCTTAGTTAGGAAATTTATTGATTAGTTAGCAAATAGATTGATTAGTTAGCAAATTAGATTGCTCAGTCAGCAATCGTAATTTGCTCAATCAGAAAGTGGGTGAGGAATATGAATTAATTGATTTAATTAATTAATTCCTTTTTCAAGTAAAATGTGCAAATCAAGTTTGACTTTTACAAACAAAGTTGCATTAGTTTGATTTGATTTTTGATAAATTATTTGAATATTTTGATTTAATAATTCAAATTTTGGAGGGAAAGTGTCGTAATTAAATTATTATGATTTAATAATTCAATTAACTTAGAGGAATACGGTGTTTTAGCGGCATAATTAAATATTTGGTGCTATTTAATCAATCAAGACAAAATAAAGTGGGATTAGGACTTCATTAAATAAATGTAATTTATTTAATTGGTCGAAACGATAAAAATGTGAATTTATTAAATAATGTTGTTTTATTTAATTAATAGCAAAATTAGGGTTTTCAAGACTTTATTAAATAAATCCGTCAGAATTGATGAAAAAGTGAATTAATTAAATAATATTGTATTATTCAATTAGTAGAGGAAATTAGGATTTTGGATGTTGTTTGATGTCATGCAATGTTTTTGAGATGTTTTGGGACATTGCGAGATGATTTTGAGACATTGTGAGATGATTATGAGATGTTGTGAGTTGATTCTGAGATGTTCTGAGATGTTCCAAGGCATTTTGGGAATGTTTTGAGATGTTTAAGGATGATTCCAAGATGTTTCAAGATGTTCTGAGAATGTTCCAAGATGTTTTGGGATGATTCTGAGATGTTCCAAGACATTTCGGGAATGTTCTGAGATGTTCCAAGATGATTTCAAGATGTTTTGAGATGTTTCAAGACATTCCAAGAATGTTTTGAGATGTTTCGGGATGATTCTAAGATGTTCTAAGATGTTCTAGGAATGTTCTGAGATGTTCTGAGATGATTTTGAGATTTTCTGAGGCATGTTAGGATGATTCTAAGATGTTCTGAGACATTTTGGTAATGTTTCGAGATGTTTTGGGATAATTCCAAGACATTTCAAGAATGTGATAGGTGTTAGGTCAATTTTTCATGTCTACATTTTTCCCCTCTTTGATACAAAGTGTTGGTTGCTTTGTTTCAAAGATTCTTTTTTTTAAGATCAAGTTTTTTGAAAAAAAAAAAATTATGCCCCACCATGCCCCAACATTTAGTGGAATGATGGTTTAACTCTGTGTTTCCTGCTTGATAGGTTGACCAAAAATTTTGAGGTTAGGCTCACAAACATGTTCTTATTTCAATTCTAATGTGTTTAGGATGAAGAATTAGGTCTATAGGTCCCTCGTTTGTCATTTTGATGTTTTTGGGAGTTTCTAATTTTAAAGTAGGAAGGTTTCCTAAGTCAAAATTAGGGTTTCGTAGGTGAAATTAGGGTTTGTTGAGGGTTAATATAGGAAATTATGCTTCTAATTGGCTCATTTGTGCTTTGACCCTATAGCTAATTCTTGTCTCTAGATTTCTCTTTCTGTCAGTTGTCGAGGAGCAATGCAAAGAATTCAGGGTTCCCCACATTGTTCAAATCTGGTTAGGGTGTTTGGACTGCCCTTAGGCATCGGTGGCCCGATATGTACCTTGGTGCTTCTTGTTTTCATCTTGTTACATTCTCATTATGCGTGTACCAAATTTCTTGAGTCAATAGCGGATTTCTGGTGATTTTTGAGCACTTGCATCATTTTCCTTTCATTTTCTAGGTCAAAATCTCACCTTTGACCTTAAAACCCTCGCACTTGCTTAAACCCTTGCACTTTCTTAAGAACCTCATTTTTGTTTCATGCAATTGACCTAAAACCTTGCTTTTGTTTTCTTTGGAGTTGTTTCCTTGCCCTTACTTAAGAAGCTTGCACTTGCCTTAAAGTCTTGCATCTGAAAACCTCGCACTTGCTCTAAATGCTTGCACTTGCTCCTAAAAGCTCGCACTTGCTCCTGAAACCTCACTTTTGTTTGTTGTTTGACTGTAATCAGGACATTTTTTACCTTATCAAACGACCATATCTTGGTCATATAGAATTATTTTTCAGTGCTTTTTTTTAAATGGGGTATAATTTCATGATCTTTGCAATGGTGTAGGTGGTTTTCACTTTTTGTACAGTTAAATTTTCTATTGGTGTCATGATCTTGCATTTTCTAGGTCAGGAAGCTCGCACTTGACCTCAAAACCCTCGCCTTTGACCTAAAACCTTGCATTTGTTTCATGCACTTGATCTAAAACCTTGCATTGGATTGTTGTTTTCTAAGCATCTGCTTTAAACCCTTGCATTTTCTCTAAATCCTTGCATTTCATTTTAGCATTTTCTCTAAACTTGTGCACTTGCTCACTTTTGCATGCTTGCAACTCTAAGTCTCGGTTTTCATCATTTTTGTATTGTTTTGCACATTCAGAGTTAAACCATAACATCGTGAGTTAAAATGATTATAGGTGGTCATTATGTTAGACAACTAGGTCTAGATGGTGGTTTGCAGCCTGGTCTATAGAGTGTTTCCATTTTGTTGGGCAGCGTACTTGATGTTTATTATGTTTTTTTTTAGAGACATATTGCAGTCATGATTTTTGTATATTTATTCATCACCCATTCGAGGCCTTGTATATATGTATCATTTTATATTATCCTATCATACTTTGTTTCATTGATGATGATGTACTATGACATTCTCCCTTTTTTTATGATGATATCTTTATGGTATACCTTCTTCAATTTGACACATTTTATATGTTCATGGATGATGATGTATGATGATGTATGCATATGATATGGATGGATGGACCATACTTTGTTTCATATGATGTTTTATTATGGATGATCAATACATTGTCATGATATATGTTGTTTATGTGGTGTTTATATATGATGGATGAATGCCCCATACATGATGCATGATGTTTTTATTAGTTTATTATCATCATGATATGTATTGATGACACTATGGATGTAGGATGGATGTTAGTTAGAAGAAATATTATGATGATGGATATAAATTTTGATGTTTGTTAGTAGTGATGAGTTGTCTTCGCTTTGCTTGGAGACTTCGCAGTTTTTGAACAATCTTGTTTGATGTAGCAAATAGATATGATGCACCAGGGTATTAATGACCAAGGTGACTTTGTATCTATTGCGTGGACTTTGACTCTATAAACAAAGACTATTTTTGTTCATACCAGACATACAAAAAATTTGTTTAAAATATATGGGTGGGTTGTGTTAAAAAATTTCAGACCATTTACACAAAGAGGTATGGAACACCTAACATGCAAGTGCTACACGAATTTTAGAACATTTACACAGAGGTATGAAATACCTAACATGCAATTGCTACACGAATTTTGGACCATTTACATAGAGAGGTATGAAATACCTAAGATGCAACTGCTACATGAATTGTTTCAACATACTTCCATACACTTAATAAAGTAAGTATTCGCCATGAATATAGTATCACAAAAACATATTAAAAACAACAAACCAAAATGGCATTGAGTCTCCCCCATTCCTTCTTCTCTAAATCCTTATGGACATCCTTGAGAGATCCTGGGAATGATTCAATAATGTAAATCACAAAAATAAGACTATAAAAAAGATAAAATGCAAAGTTGTAGTATCACTTGCCATATCTATTTGGGGTGGGGCTATATCCGATGTTGAACATGTTTATCGTAGGAATGGATCCATTAAGGCATATCTCAAGATGTTGTTGGGACTTATCAAAAAGATAGGTAGTTGATACTTTGGATTTGTTTCCATCTGTTTATAGTTAGAAATTTGTGATTGTGTGCTTGAAAGTTCTAGCTTTTGTTGTTTGCTTTATTTTTTTGTTTGTGGTGAGTGTGATGATTTGTTTATTATGGGTGAAAAATTTATTAAGGATTGTGATGACAGGATGGGTCTTTTTTATTTTTCTAATTTTTTATGATTTTTTTTTTGTTTTTAGGGGATTGTCCTAGGGCCTCATGGGTTCATCAAAGATAAGCCTTCCCTACATTGTACACGCAAAGGCTTGTAGTTCGCTTAGTTTGAGTGTTTTTGACCTTTTTTGTTTTGTGAATGTTTTTGGATTTTGTATGTTGTATATGTTTTTGAATTTTTTTGTTTTTTTTACTAAGATGAAAATAAAGCATGTTGGAAACCTAAGGGGACTAACCTAAGGTCTCGGGGGCTAATAATCCTTGCCTATGTTGTACATGTAGAGACCACGTAGTTCGACCATTTGACTTCAAAGCATAAAATGTTTCTGGATAAACAACATTGACAATCTGGACTGATATTCCACTTGTGTGTCTAGAGGATATGTTGTGGGAAATCTACTTGAACTAATTGTGAGATTCAAGAAAATGTTGATATCTTAGACTATTTGTGTGAAGGAATAACCCAACAATGTTTTTTTTTTTTTATTGTTTTCTCATGTTTTTTATCTTTGCTATTTTTTGATGTGATGTTTTTGGAATTTTGTTGGTATTTATGACCATGATAGGATGGTAAAAGATCTAACCCATGACCAGCTTCGAGAAGTTTCCCCTAGTTGGAGACAAAACGCTTTCCTTAATCAATGACAAGCCATGGTTGGATACATGTTTTATTATGAAATGGATGGGTGGATGTTGTGGATAGTACCAATAGATAATGATGCAAGTTTTATTCAAACATAGCACTTTTTTGCCAATTTTTCACTACAGTACCTATTCTAGGAGCACCACAAAGTGGTTTTCACTCAAAGAACGTTTGATTTCTCTTTACTATTTTTCTTGCTTTTTATTTATTTATTTATTTATTTGTATTTTATATTTTTTTTGGATTTTTTACCCTCTTTCCTAGGGTATTCTGACATACTTCATGTGTAGAAATTCTTGAGGTGGTTGTTGTTTAGTGATTTGGCTAAGGGTTCTCCTTCAGGAGTAGCCAACTGATATGCCCCAAAGCGGTAGCTCACCGTGATGGCAAACGGGCCTAACTAGTTGGGTTCAAATTTTCCTTTTTCGTCTTGATTTATTTGTACTTTTTGATTCTCTTTGAGGACTAAGTCACCAACTTGAAAGTTCCTATCCTTGATCTTTTTTTCATATTTTCGTTTGAGCCGATTTTGATAAACCTACAGATGGTTTAACGTGCTCAAACATTTTTCATCTAGGAGCTCTAATTCATTTAATCTAGCTACCTTGTATTCTTCATTGCTTACCATTTAGTGAGACTCGCAACAAGAGGATTTTGACCTCAATAGGTAAGACAACCTCTAATCCATAGACCAAGGAAAATGGTGTGGCACTAGTAGGTGTTTGAATGCTGGTTTGATAATCCCATAGGACTAGGTTTAACTACAAATGTCTATCATGTATGGCTTCATTAACAGTCTTTTTGAGTATTTTTAATATGGTTTTGTTAGATGCCTCAACCTGACCGTTTCCTTGGGGATAGTAGACTATGGAAAATCTATGTTGGATAGAAAATTGGTAACAGAGCTCTTGGACATCCTGATTCTTGAATGGAGTTCCATTATCTATTATTATCATTTGGGGAATTCCATAGCTGAAGATTAGATAATTCAAAATGAACTTTGATATCTATTTTCTAGTGATATAGGTCAATGGAATTTCCTCTATCTATTTAATGAAATACTTTGTTGTTGTGATAATGAATTTGTGCCCATTGGATGAGGCGGGTGATACCTTACCTACCAAGTCTAATCCCCATTGCAAAAAAGAACATAGTGTGATGATGGGTCTCAGTTCCTATGTTGTTGCATGAACAAGATCGTTGTGGTGCTGACATTTCTGACACTTTCTGGAGTATTGTATGCATTCTTGTTCCATGGAGGGCCAGTAGTATCGTGTTCTTAGTAACTTTTGGACTAGGTTAAGTCCACTAGAGTGGGATCTGTAAATACCTTCATGTACCTATTGTAAGGTTTTTTGTGCTTCTTCTATGTTAAGGCACTAGAGTAACATACCATCTAGACTAAGACAGTATAAGGTATCTCCTAGGATGGTAAATCAAGAAGTTCTACAGGTGAAGGTTTTCTTTTGATTGGTTGTTAAGTCAGGTGGTATGATACCGTGTTGGATATAATCAAAAGTATCTTGCTACCATGGGGTGTTAGGACCAACAACAACACATACCAATTTTGATTTTGGGATGTTAAATGTAGGCACAAGCAGTTGTTCCACAAGGAACTCTTACTTAGGCACATTTTATGGAATATCAAGAAGTGAGCCTATTGTTTCCATTGCATTGACAGCTCTATTGTTGATCCGTGGAACTTGCTCAAAAGTTATTTTGACAAAGTAATCCTTGAAGTTGTCCACCATCCTTTTATATGGAATCAATTTGTCATCTTTGGTCTGGTACTCATCATTCACTTTTCTAATTACTAGCTGAGAGTCTCTGAAGACATGTAGCTCCTTTATTTTCCATTTAATAGCCATTTTTAGCCTTGTGATCAAAGCTTCATATTCTAAGATTTTTCTTGTGCAAGGGAAAGCAATCCTATAGGCCTTGAGTATAATATCTCCCTGTGGTGTAAGAAATAAGATACCTGCTCCAGAGCCATGTTGAGTGTGGTATCTATCGAAGTAGATAGTCCAATGGTCTATTTATTCTATCAACAAGATGCTCTTATTTGGAAAGTCCATTGTGAGAGGTTTGTGATCATCTATGGGTGCTTTGGCCAGCTATTCTGCTATGATTTGTCCCTTGATAGCTCTCCTATCCACATAATTTATGTCGAATTCACTCAAGATCATTACCCATTTGGTGATTTAGCTTGCTAGGGATGATTTTGCTAGTAGGTACTTGAATGGGTCTACCTTGGAAATCATCTTGACTTTTCTGTTCAGGATGTAGTGTCTTAGCTTTTGTGTTGCAAATACAACTGAGAGACATGATCTTTCTATGGGTGAGTAGTTTAGTTCATATCCCACCAATGTTCTGCTAATGTAGTAGACTACCCTTTCTTTATTGTCATCATCTAGTTGGGCTAGGAGAGATCCCATCATTGCTTGTGTGGTAGACACATATAATATCATTCCCTTGTCTAGAATAGGTGGCATGAGTACGGGAGGAGTGAGTAAGTATTCCTTGACTTGCTAAAATATCGAGTCACATCTTCTATCCCATTTGAAGGTGACATCTTTGTGGAGGAGATGAGTAAAAGGGTGACATTTTTCTACTAGTTGTGCAATAAATCGCTCGATGGACTACAAATTTCCTTGTAAACTCCTTAGTTGTTTCAATGTTTTTGGTGGAGGCATCTCTAGAATAGCTTTTACCTTTGCAAGATCCACTTCAATCCCCCTTCTTGATACTATGTACCCTAACAGCTTATCGAATGTTATTCTAAATATGCATTTCTTAGGGTTGAATCTAGTTGGGCTAGGAGAGCTCCCATCATTGCTTGTGCGGTAGAAACATATAATATCATTCCCTTGTCTCGAATAGGTGGCATGAGTACGGGAGGAGTGAGTAAGTATTCCCTGATTTGCTAAAATACCAGGTCACATCTTCTATCCCATTTGAAGGTGACATCTTTGTGGAGGAAATGAGTAAAAGGGTGACATTTTTCTACTAGTTGTGCAATAAATCGCTTGATGGACTACAGATTTCCTTGTAAACTCCTTAGTTGTTTCAATTTTTTTGGTGGAGACGTCTCTAGAATAGCTTTTACCTTTGTAGGATCCACTTCAATCCCCCTTCTTGATACTATGTACCCTAACAGCTTACCGGATGTTACTCCGAATACACATTTCTTAGGGTTGAGCCTTAGATTATATTGTTCAAGAAGATCAAACACCCTTGCAAAATTAATTCCATCACTCATAAAATGAACAATCTAAGATATTGAAATTATTTAATGAAATCCTAAGATTAACCAATGAATTCAAAGCAAAGTAGAGGTTACCATCCCATTTTGGAGTGTGTTTGCATGATGTTGGGTTGTATGTATCACTATGAATCCTCCATTGTTGTGTTGTGAAATCTTGAAGAACGATGTTGACGTTGGTTGACCGAAGGTATTTTGAAGCTCTATCAATGGTGATCTTGACAACACTTCATTGCATAAGGTATGTTGATTCTTCAATCTTTCTCTGTGAGGAAAGATGTTTGTTATATAGAAAATGAGATTTGAAATAGGCGATCAAGATTGTGATAGAGAATATCTAGATCAACGGTCAAAAGGTGTTGAGAGGATTTAGGCATGAGAAGATTGTGCAAAGTTGATTGCACAATTTGTGTGATTGAGGAATAGATTTCCTAGTCAAGAATTAGATTGATCAGTCAAGATTTAGATTGCTTAGTTAGGAAATTGATTGATTAGTTAGCAAATAGATTGATTAGTCAGCAAATTAGATTACTCAGTTAGCAGTCATAATTTGCTCAATCAGAAAGTGGGTGAGGAATATGAATTAATTTATTTAATTAATTAATTCCTTTTTGGAGTTGAACGTGCAAATCAAGTCTGACTTTTGCAAACAAAGTTGCATTAGTTTTATTTGATTTTTGATAAATTATTTGAATAGTTTGATTTAATTATTTAAATTTTGGAGGGAAAGTGTTTTAATTAAATTAGTGATTTAATAATTCAATTAACTTAGAGGAATAAGGTGTTTTAGTGACGTAATTAAATATTTATTGTTATTTAATCAATCAGAACAAAATAAAGTGGGATTAGGACTTCATTAAATAAATGTAATTTATTTAATTGGTTAAAATGATAGAAATTTGAATTAATTAAATAATGTTGTTTTATTTAATTAATAGTAGAATTAGGGTTTTCGAGAATTTATTAAATAAATGGAATTTATTTAATCCATCAGAAATGATGAAAAAAGTGAATTAATTAAATAATATTGTATTATTCAATTAATAGAGGAAATTAGGTTTTTGGATGTTGTTTGATGTCATGCAATGTTTTCGAGATGTTGCGGGATGTTGCGGGATGATTCCAAGATATCGTGAGATGATTCTGAGATGTGAGATGATTTTGAGATGTTTTGAGATGTTTTGGGATGATTCTGAGGTGTTCCAAGGCGTTTTGGGAATGTTCCAAGATATTTCGGGATGATTTTGATATGTTCTGAGATGCTCCGTGAATGTTCTGAGATGTTTCAAGATGATTCTAAGATGTTCTGAGACATTTTGGGAATGTTTCAAGATGTTCCAAGATGATTTTGAGATTTTTTGAGACATTTTGGGATGATTCCAAAATGTTTTGAGATGTTTTGGGAGTGTTCTGAGATGATTCTGAGATGTTCTGAGACGTTCTGGGAATTTTTTGAGATGTTTTGAGATTATTTTGATATGTTCTGAGACATTTCAGGATGATTTTGAGATGTTCTGAGACATTCTGGGAATGTTCTAACATGTTTCAAGATGATTTCAAGAAGTTTCAAGAATGTGATAGGTGTTAGGTCAACTTTACATGTCTACAGGTTTAATATTTATTGGCTATTTCATAGGCATAGGGGCAAGGAGGCAATGGTGGAGATCAAGTGGAATTGGTAACATCAAATATGGATAGAGCCAATTTTTAGTGGGATCTAGTGATTGTAGAGCAAGATGCATTTTGTATTTAGCAACAAAGAGCATAGGTCGAGGCAACTCAATTAATATATGAGAAAGATACATAGAGTGGGATGATAGGAGCATAGGGTATAACATTTGGTTTTGTGGATATGTTATAAGTTTAAAGGGATATAGCACAAGTACAAGAGGCCCATTATTACCACTTTCTATATGTAGGGGTAGTACTAGTTGATCAAAGGATGTTGAGTTTTATAGAGAGAATCGGATCAGGGGCATCAAGGTCTATGTGATTGGGTACTTTTGTAGGCATGGAGCCACCACCATCACCATTACTAAGTGCTTTAGAGGGGGGTAACACTACTTAGCATTTTTGATGAATTATGTATCACATTCCTTTTGGATCATTGATTTATATGTATATATTAGTGTTTACAAAGGCTTTATACAAAAATTTATTGATGACACTACTCTATCATGACCTTATTATTTATTTTTTGTGTATATACAATATGAGATTATTTTGGCAACTATCATTATGATTGTTTAATTTTATTATGGTTAGGATGTCATGGATATGATTTTTTTTATGTATATGATGGATGATGATTATATCATGAATGTTAGGAGATGTGTATGATGGTTTTGTATGTTGATGCCTAAAACTTTCACACTCAGAAAATAATGTCCTATGGGAAGCTTTATAGGCATGGGATCGAATTTGTTGTCTTTGAAGCGACCTCTGGGATTTTAGTAACTAGCTCTTCAAACATTTGGGGAGAAAAGGGGAAAAAGGTAAAGCAAACAAAACTGAAATAAAACTATCTAAGGTGATGCACCAGAATTATTAGTGTATTTATCTCCTTATCTTATATAATACAGCCTAAAAATTCTCTAAAATGTTACAAATAATGTTAAAAGAGCATAAGCATGATTTAACCCTACAACACAAATAAAATCCTAGCACTATAAAAGCATGAAATAGAAATAGCAAACAATAAATGAATCCACACATTTAGACACAAAATACCACATCCTCCTTATTGTTCAGTGGACAAAAAATTACAAAGGCCATAAATAGTATAGTATAGGATATTCAATCCTTCTCGCAAGGGGCACCTATTAAGGTCTAAGAATGGAAAACAAGAACTTCAGCTATTTCTATTCAAAATTAAAACTAATACAAAAATTATTCTCCTGGTAACAGTTGTGAAAAAGAACCATCCAACATAACCCTTTACAAAAGATAGGACCTCATAATATATAGGCCCAACAACCTTGGCACAGTGAAGTTTACAAGACAAAATAAAGCTACCCCTAGAGCCTAGCACTCATCTTGATGATGATTTCATTGTAACTGAAAGGGAGTGCTTCGATTCATATGTGCAGACAATCTTTGAATCTCAAATATGGTGCAACCTTAACACCTGATGATTCTCATGAGTTAACACATGCCTCTCGAACTATCTTGACACTCCTACTAGAAATGAGGCTCATCCTCCTTGAAAAATGGTGCGACATTCCTCTATAAAGGGACTTCCCTTGCTCTCAAGTGTGTGGGGATATCACGTGGGGGATCACTTTCTTTTAAGCTCCTTTTATTTTTTGTGCTGAAATCACTAGAACCATACATGGCATCTTGGTGCTATTCCTAAAAGGAGTTAGTAATTATTTTTCAAAGGATGAGTGTGGGGGTGCCACGTGGTGTGAGCGAGAGGATTTGATACTTAGCAAAAATTTCCTAAGGAGCTCGAAGGAAAAAAGAGGCCAATATATAATCCACTTAATTCTTCATGCATTTCCATGGCTAAAAGCCAATTGCCCAAAAGCTCAAAAATGTGGATCTAATCCATAGTCCTAGTGACTTGTAGGGGAATCCACCTATACATGGAAAAATCCAAAATATCTTCCCTTGCACAAAAAGAAGTAAAACTGCAAAAAGGAAGGCCCAAAAAACTTACAAATGTTGAAGAGTGGCCCTCAAAGGCACCCACTCTTCCTCTGAAGGCTAAGCTTTCTTTTTTAGAGCTTCAAAAGCTTTTTCCAGAGGATATTATATCCTTGAAGAAGAAGCTACCTTGTACTACCACCTACATATGAAATTCAAGCTGGGAAAGAGGTTGCATAATATCCTCCACTTCTGAGACATTTGGCATTTGACCCAAGGTTGTAAAGATAGTTTGGTCATTCTTCTTTGCAACCAAAAAATCTTTGATCTCATCCTCAAATAGGACCATGTTGTTAGAGAGGAATGGGGAGGGGAGTCCTAATCAGACCAGCTATTCAATGTGTCCCTTCATGGAGAGGCCAATATATAATCCGCTTAATTCTTCGTGCATTTCCATGGCTAAAAGCCAATTTCCCAAAAGCTCAAAAATGTGGATCTGATCCATAGTCCTAGTGACTTGTAGGGGAATCCACTAGCAGATGGAAAAACCCAAAATATCTATCCTTGCACAAAAATAAGTAAAACTGCAAAAAGAAAGGCCCAAAAAACTTACAAATTTTGAAGAGTAGCCCTCAAAGGCACACACTCTTCCTCTAAAGGATAAGATTTCTTTTTTAGAGCTTCAAAAGCTTTTTCCAGAGGTTATTATATCCTTCAAGAAGAAGCTACCCTGTATTACTGCCTACATATGAAATTCAAGCTGGGAAAGAGGTTGCATAATATCCTCCACTTCTGAGACATTTGGCATTTGACCCAAGGCTGTAAAGATAGTTTGTTCATTCTTCTTTGCAACCAACAACTCTTTGATCTCATCCTCAAATAGGACTGTGTTTTTAGAGAGGAATGGGGAGGGGATTCCTAATCGAACCAGCTATTCAATGTGTCCCTCCATGGAGAGGCCAATATATAATCCGCTTAATCCTTCGTCCATTTCCATGGCTAAAAGCCAATTTCCCAAAAGCTCAAAAATGTGGATCTGATCCATAGTCCTAGTGACTTGTAGGGGAATCCACCTGTAGATGGAAAAACCTAAAATATCTTCCCTTGCACAAAAAGAAGTAAAACTACAAAAAGGAAGGCCCAAAAAACTTACAAATTTTGAAGAGTGGCCCTCAAAGGCACCCACTCTTCCTCTGAAGGCTAAGAATTCTTTTTTGGAGCTTCAAAAGCTTTTTCCAGAGGCTATTATATCCTTGAAGAAGAAGCTACCCTATACTACTGCCTACATATGAAATTCAATTTGGGAAAGAGGTTGCATAATATATTCCACTTCTGAGGCATTTGGCATTTGACCCAAGGTTGTAAAGATAGTTTGGTCATTCTTCTTTGCAACCAACAACTCTTTGATCTCATCCTCAAGTAGGACCATGTTGATAGAGAGGAATGGGGAGGGGAGTCCTAATCGGACTAGCTATTCAATGTGTCCCTTCATGGCCTGAACCACTTGCTAAAGGCATTCAAATATGCCTTGCACTTTGATGTTGCCTTGTTGTAGCTTAGGAAATCATTGACCTTCACCATTGTCTACCTTCAATTGGAAACCCCTACTACCTGGAGGGTCTCATTTGTAGCACCGTACAACCTCTAAACTAGAAGTTGTGAATACTAGACCTTGTGGGAGACAAAGGTAAGAACCTACTCCACAAACATTCTCACTTGTGCACTTAAGCATTGTGAGTCAACAATGAATCCAAGAGCAAGTTTCAAGTGAGAGGCCATGATCTTTATCCTTGCCCACTATGAAATATATAGTTTTTGGATCATTGGGAGGATGTCTATGGTCTGGGAGCGAGTGATGAGGTCGTTCTTCAACTACTGGATCTCTTGGTCCCTAGCTTGGGACTCTTGCTGCATTTGCTACCACATCTATTATTGCATATTCATAGAGTCTAAGAGACTCTTCTAAGCCTATGCAAGCTCCAGCTCTTTCTCCTACAACTTATTCTATGTGGCTTATTTTTCCTTCTCCAGTATCTCTACTTAAGCCTTTAATTCTATCACTCATACTTGTAGTTGTTCGCTTTGGCTAGATTATAATTGGAAGCTTTTGATGGTGACATGACTAAAATTTAGACCTCATTTTATTGAGCTTCGTGTCTTTGGCCTTGGCCTCTACATTCAAACGGTCGATAGTGGCTTTTAATTTTGCAAGTTCTTATTTATTCTTCCTCAGTCAATGACCTGCCTTGAGATAGTTCATTATCATGGACTTCTATGTTTCTTCCATAAATTTCACTCTATCATGTGGCCTTGCTTGGCTGAGACTCAAGCTGATGGCTTGGATTGAGTAATCCCCTGGCTGCATCTACTCTTGGGGCTTGATTATTTCTAGTTTCATTTACACAATCATTAGGACCTATTGTGTGGGTAAGAGAAAGATTGTATGTGTGGTACCGTAGGGGCTTTTGTTGCTTTTCCTCTTCTTTTCTCTACCCAAACTTCTTGAGTCTTCCTTGCAATTTCCAACTATTGATGGAACTGATCTTGAGACTAAATAATTTCCCCCATGAAGGGGGATCCTTATGGAGATCCTAAACGAATGGCCACTTGATACTTAAAGAAGTGGACATTGTTCCTATGAAGATGAGCTAATGAATGAACAATGTGGAACATGAGAAGGGTAGGAGGCCATAGAGAGGGATGGAAAGTGATTGTGCCATGATGGATGTATGTGTGGAGGATGAAGATGGAGGGGTGGAAACTGGTGCAATTATGGTGGGTAGCTAGGTGGTGACCGAAGTAGAAACAATGGAAGGCATAAGAGTAAACAATGAAGATAGAGGGGAAAAGAGAGGAGTAAATCATACCTAATATTTGGTGATCGAGGGTGGTTGCATGATGCTAGAGGGTGGTTGTGTGAAGCTTGCTTTGGATTCCTTTATCTCTTCTCTTGTCTCACCATCTCTCCCTTTTTAGACATCCTCCTCTTTTTCTTTTAGATTTGGAGGGGGAGCTAAAGTGTTATGCCTCAACATTGGGTTGGATGCCCCCTGCCCCTTATTGCCTTGAAGTGGCCTGTTGCTACTAGGCTACCACATGGAGAAGAAGAGGCCATATTGGAGGTCTCTAAATTTCATATATTTCATCCTCTTTTTTTAAAGGGGTGTCCTCTTCTTCTTCCAACTCCAACTCTTTGGCCTAAGCCTCCTCTTCATGGTATTCATCCCAAATCTTCTCAAATTTCTCATTAGTTTTGATAGTGTCAATATTGGGCTTTGTTTAGTTGATCTCCTACCTATACTTCCAATAGGCTTCCATATTTTCCCTAGTTCAACCCCTTTCACCAAGCTATGTTCTAAGATTTTTGTTCATGTTTCTTGTGGGATCAAAATCTTGGACTGGCTTGTATAAAGATTCTCATGGTTGGTGGGTGTCTGAGGGGATCTTCAATAAATCAACATAATATTTTATGCCATCCTCCCTTAGTTATTTCTTCCCCTCAAAGTATGGCCAAGGCTCATGGATGAAGGGGGTGGGAGTCTTTAGGGTGGCTATGTGATCAACCAAGTCATCACTCCAATGATCATTGATTTTATCCAAACCAAGTTCCACTAGTTTGAGCATAAGTAGATGCTCCAATGACCTCTTCAAAATTGTAATCCACCCTCTTGAAAAGGGGACGTCATATAGGTCTTTCTTCTTTCGGCTCATGCCATATACTAAGTCCACACATCAAGTTGGTGGGATAACTCCACGGACAAGGTCATGTCTATAAGCATGCACAAGAGCTATAATGGCTCCTCCTTGAAACCATGGACCTTGATGAAGGTAAAGTGGGCCTCTAAGAACCAGTCACATTGAATTTTATAGCTAGTGATCCATTCTCTCCAGCGATCTATCATGTGAAAGGTGATGGCTTCTTGACTAAGTTCGATCAGGATTGGGAACATGATGCACTATTTTTAGTCATGGTAATCTAATGTGACTGATAGGATGTGGGTCCACATAGAAACGGGGATCACCATATGTGGATATGCTCCCATCTAAGTCAAGTTGATAGTGAAGTATGGTGAAAGGGACTTAATACCTTGGTAGAGAGTCAAGTGGAGAAGGAAAGAAGAATTCTTGAAGGCACTCTGAGCTAAAAAAATTACCAGTTGATCATGAATGACATCAACAATGGTGTTTGTAAAGTCCATCTTGTAAGCCTTCTCCCTACTTACTGTCTTCAGGTGGAAGAATGTACCCAATTGGAAGTCATAGAAATTAGTGTCTAAATCTAACCTAAAGATGAACGCCAACATAGAGAGGGAATCTCTCATATCTTGTGCCAAAAAGCTTGAAAGATCGATGGGTAGATGTGGCACTTCTATGTAATTGGGGTAGAGATTTGAGTTCAAGAAACCTAGCTTCCAGAGATGGGTGTCCCATACGCTATTAGCAGTGTACATATTTGTGTTGGAGTTATAAGGGAGCCAAAGCATCTCCCTCACTTTTGTTGTGTTGATCTCCATATTCAGGTGGTGACCTATGATAACTCCTTTATTGGTGTCATATTTTTCTACACAAAGATCAATAAGCTCTAGGCATGGGTGCATGAGAGGAACCATACATTGTGCCAAGTTAAAGCTCCATAATCTAAATCTGAATGACTCATAGTCATCCTTGTGAACCTTTGTGAGCATGCAGGTATGAGCTCCCTCTCTTAGATTCTTTAATTTTTTTTCCAACTTGGGATCAAAAATCCCATCTCCAAAGTCTAAGACTAGTGTGGGATCGCTGCAATGTCCCTTTGAGATATTTTTTATATTTGGTATTATGGGATTTGGCTGTGCAGGGGTCGAAGCATATGATTTTCTCCTTACATATTGAGGAGGGAGCTCTTTGCGACCACTTGGACTACAAGATCTTCATTTTCTTAGATGTCCACCACTAGTTGAGGACCCAAAAGTCTCCATCTTATGACTCTTCTCAAATTATTCTTCACTTGCCTTCAAGGGGCACCAAGTCACTAAATTCTTCTTCCAATTTTGCACACAACTCTTCATTGAATATTTTTTGCTTAGCTCAGTGCTCTTGGAAACTTAGAGTGTTTAAATTTTTTTTTGGCAAGGAAGTGGGTATTTATCGGTCATCACTTTTAATGTAACCATCATGCAACTTTTTGAGTTTAGTTGCAATTAATGGAAAGGACGACACACATGCTTGAGGAGTTTCTCCCAAAATATTTGGAGAGATTTTTGTGGGAGGTCATGTAAATGTGGTGCTTGAGCATTAGTTTTAGGGGGAGTGGGAGTAGATAACCATTCATAAGAGAGGATTTCAAAATGAGGGGAGCCAAGGTGCAGACACTTGGTAGTGGCCAAGGGGTGGCAAAAAATTGTGTCAATGAATATTAGCAAAAGGGGAAACAACAACAAAAGAATAAACTAGCTATGTACAAAGCAAGACTGATAAATTAGCTAAAGTGCTTCAAGTGGATTTCATTAATCAAAATATCTAAGGCATTTCCTTCTTCATCTTCCAATTCAAACGCATTTCCCTACCTATTGTCAATGATGTGAAAAGGCCCCCTCCATAGGGAGTCAAATTTTGCATGTTGACCTAGATTCATGACCCTTTCCTCATACTTCAAAACCAATTCTCTAGGATTGATGCCAAGTTCGAATGATTTCTTATCAAACCACCTCTTCACTACTTGTTTTCAATTGACCATAGTATCATTGGCCTTCTTTCTTGCTTCTTGAAGGTCAAGTAATTTTTCCAATCTTACCTCCATTGCTTTATTTTCCACTATTTCACAAGATTTTAGAAATTATAAAGTGAGAATATCTATTGAAATGGTTATGATCACTTCCTTCCCATATACCAAATCATATAAGGAATTCTTCATAATCTACTTGGGAGTTATTCGATCTACCCACAAAGCTATCTTCAAATGTGTATGCCACTCCCTCTATCAATCAACACCCATTCTCTTAATTAACCTTATGAGGTTCTTGTTGGTCAATTCATCCAACCCATTCTCTTACAGGTAGTAGTTGGATGAGGTATTTAAAAAGATGTCATTCCTTAGCACAAATTTTAAAATCTTAGAACCAAGAAATTCCTTTACATTATCAGATATGATTTTCTTCGAAGGGTTGAACCTCGTCACTAGTTCTTCTAGGAAGTTGAGGATTACCTTTTTAGTAGCTTCTTTTAAAGGGACAACTTTGGTCCATATTTTGAAGTATTCCATGGCCATAAGTATCCACTTATGGCACATGTTGTACATGGAATTGATCATCCAAATGAAATCCAATCCCAATTACATGAAAATGTCATCAATCATGATCAAGTTCAATAGTATTGTTGAATTCTTCCACTTTCCTACAAAAAGCTGGAATTGCTAGCATTTCTTCACCACCTAAAAAATAGTTTGAAAACAAGGTCAGCCAATAGTTCTCAGCACACATAATCTTAATTGTAGTTGTTTTTTCCAAGAAATGACCACTCAGGGGGGTTGAAATGCATTTCTTGTAAAATTCTACTCGCTTGAGTATCATCAAAACACCTGAGTAGTACCCCATCAAAGTTCCTTTTGAAGAGGAATCCCTAAACTAGCATATATCTAGCTCCTCACAACCTATAGAATCTCCTCTTGTGTACAAGGAGAGCACCTGAGTACTAGACAGTCTCCATAAAGTGGATCCTATCAACAACCTAGGTCTTGGCCTCTTCATATTGGCTCACTAATAGTATTTCTAGTGTATCTTTCTCATCTATCAAGACATCCATTCATTGGGCCAAATACTCGTAGAGTCCTCTCCCTTGGGTCACCTTGTTTAGTCTAACTTCAATGTTGTATTCCAAGATCTTAGTGATCCAGTTGTACCACTTCTCATTGATTTCACCCTCCATGATGTATTCTAACACTAGAATGCACCACGTATATCATTACCTTACTTCTCGCCATCAGATGTCTAAACTTCTTGAGATCCTTGACGATGGTGAAAACTTACTTCTCAATGAAATTGTATTTGGTATCATATCCTCATAGGGTCCTTGAGTAGAATGCAATAGTATTTTCACCCTTTCCTTCATCTTCCAAGCTATGTTCACTCTCGTAAACATACTTGAAAAAATCTTTAGAGAAGTCGGTATTGAATAGCATGGAAGTGGTTGATATTACTTGATCTTGTCCAACGCTATCCCTCTTTTAGTGGTCCATTTGAAAGCATGTTCCTTCAACATTAATGCAATTGGCCTTACTAGCCCTATAAAATCATATATGAATCAACTAACGAAGTTGATCTTCCCTAGGAAGGACTGGAATCCCTTTTTGTTAACTGGTAAGGTCAAGTCCCTGATGGCCTTCACTCTATCTGGATTATTAGAAATTCCTTCTTTGGATACCACATATCGTAGCAACTTTCCTTATGGGATGCCAAAGACATATTTCTTGGGATTTAAAGATACCCCAAACTCTTGGAACCTTTGAAAAATATTCTCCAAATGGTCAAAATGGTCTTCTTTTTTCTTGGAGAACACTGTAATATCATCCAGATATATGAGGATGGCTATGTTGATTAAGCCTTGGAAGGATATTTCTATGGCCTATTGGAAAGTAGCCCCTACATTAGAGAGGCCAAAGGGCATGTTTGCATATGCAAGGGTTCCCCACTTTGTAGTGGAAGTATTTTTATGTTGATCCTCCTTAACCCATACCTGGCTATAGCCTGAGAATCCATCGAGTAAAGAGAACATCTCCGCACTCATAACTATTTGGAGGATCTGCTCCATGGAGGGAAGGGGATAATGGTATTTCAGAGATGCTTTGTTCAAGTCTCTAAAGTCTATGTAGAGTCTCATTTCTCCATTTTTCTTCCTTACCAGAACCAAGTTGGATACCCAGGTAGAATGTTTCATTGGATATATAATCCTTGAATCAATTAATTTCCTTAGTTCCTAAGCCATAAAAGACTCAATTTTGGATTTAATGGCCTTTTCTTTTGGTAGACCGACTTGGATTCCTTGACTAGATCTATGGTATGTTGGATCACCTCATGGTCATACCCTTTCAGTTCATCATAGGTCTAGGACATAACCCCTTCATGATTGTTACAAAAGGATACCAGCCAATCTTTATCCTTTTGGGAAACTTCCTTCTATACATTCATTTTTTTCCCATCTCTTACATCAAGCTTGGAGTAGTTACTCTTGTTTGCAACAAACTTCCTTTTTCATTTCTTACATCATCAAAATTGAAAAGATTCTCTAGAGCGATTAGTCCCTTTGGAAGCTTATTGGACTTCAATTGGATAATTTGGTCTCCATAAGCTTCTTCAATCTTTAGTTGTAACTGTTCTACAAACTTGCATGATTGCTAAAGAAACATAGTGATTTGGTCATCACTCTCGAACACTTGTTAGTTCTAATCATTGTTTGGGATATCAGTTATGATAATCACCCAAACTACATGCTTACTTGTTAGTAAATAAGTTATTGGGTCAAACTAAGAACCAATTATTGTCATCCTACCCACCTCCACATTCCTAGATCTTTGGATGATTTGAATTTTTAAGGCTTCAAATGTTTCAATTATGTCTCCTAACTAATAGTAATAAGACCTCATGTAGACATTCTTCGCAGCCACAATTCCTCTTACTTGTTTCACTACTAGTTCAAAGTCTCTGAATACTTTTAACTACTTCACACCCACATGCTCGAAAGGTTGAGGCTATGGACCAAGGTTTCATACCCAGCTTCATTATTTATGCAAATAAACTAGAAGTGGAAGGCCTTGAGGGTATCTTTCTTGAAAAAATATTCCAAATGGATGTTAGCACTAAAACCAATCTTACATTTTGCATCATCAAAATGTAGAGTCCAAAAACTAGACTCATTTTCAGGTTCATGGCTTTGATCTTCCTTTTTCTTCATGAATCTAGGGGTAATTTGGTCCTCATCCTGGATTAAATAAGTCTCGAGGTTGGTGGCATCAAAATTACTGAACGGATCATTCCTCATAAATTCTTTTATAAGGACCTTCTCTTCTAAACTCCTGTCGTTGGCTACTCCTTCCTCTTCAATCATTTCTATGCAATATATTTCTTTCTTTAAGAAATATTTGTGCACCGCCTCAAAATTCATCATGGTGTCATTAGCTATGTGCTTTGGGTGTATCAGTTTAGATAGCACCTTCATTTTTTAGTCATATTTGGTCCTCAAGGCCAAGCTAGACCAATATAAAGACAAGTATCCACCTATCTTGGCTATGAAATCTATTGACAAACATACCCAAAGACTAGTGTGTTGAAAGAATGAAGAAGGTTGCCATTAATGAGTTATCATTGATGTCAACACCACATCACAACACATGATGAATGATAGATGTCTACATAAATTTCAATTTTGCAAAAGGTTCTTTTGGCTAAGTGTTTATACTGGTAGTTTCAGCACACAATGCCCTCAAGTATTTTGGTCCGCATTTGTTCGCATTTTTAGATATACCTATGCAGTTCTAGTATGTTGTTTATAGATATCTTTGGCATCTTATTTTAGAATTAAATTTTTTTTTGTTAAGTGGTTCAAGAGTTGCAAGTAATAGAAGTTCAAATGATATGGTTTACACAATTTTTTGTGTACTAGACCTTACTTAACTAGTTCACATTCCTTCACGGATTTGAGTTAGATGTTGCAGTTTTGGGAGAAGGTTTACAGGTGTCATTACATTGTACTTTTCAATCGGCATGACATTTTTTGGCCCATGTATTCCTTTGTGTTGATCAGTTGGAGTATTCTACTTTTTGGTTTTATGCTTGGCTGACCTAAGATATGTGAAGTGTTGAGAAGATTAAATACTTGATGTGAATGGAAAGAGGAGTTGTTATAAGTCCTTGCCAACCTATATTTCTTATTTTTTTAGGATGAAGGAATTTTGATTTGAATTGGGTGTTGACAAGGAACATTTTGCATAATTCAAGGCTACATCTAATTAGGTCAACCTAATTAATGTTTGTGATCATGTTCAATATATACATGGTTGATTTGAGTTTTAAGAGAGAGAGATGAGAGAATGATATGATCTTAATGCAAGCAGTGATGTGAATATTGTAGAATTGTGTGAATAGGTTGGATATTGAGTGAGTGGTATATGAAGATAGAGTGAAGCAGAGACTAGTAATTTGAGTTAATTGCAATATGTGTAATGAGCTTCAAAGGAATTGAATTCAGCATAAGTTAGATGCATTTCTCTCAATGCAAACTCTGGTTGTGAAGCCGCTTCTCTTGTATCTTTCTTTTCTCTATGAATAGTGAGTTCACTTGGATAGTGAGTCCTCCTAGTAGTGATCCTTTTTGTAATATCTTATAACTGGTTATAACATATTGTGATTTAATCCTCACCGTGGTTTTTTCCTTTTTGGGTTTTCCACATAAAAGTCTTGGTGTTCATGTGTTGTGTGTGTTATGGGTTATTTATGATTACATTTATTATAATTGTTAAATATGCTTTGGAAATTGGATGTTTGCTAATTGAATGGTATAGTAGAATACTGATTCACCCTCCCTCTCAATATTTCATGTGTTCAATAATTTGTATCAGAGCTTGGTTCTTTGGAAGAAGTTTGACCACTTTGGGAAGATCTTAGAATTTGAACACATGGCTTTGAAAGTGTTTCCTACTAATGGATACATAGAGGAAGACTGCATATTTGACAAATATGGAGAACTCAAAGTTGCTCTTGAAGCCCTAGATAAAATTGAAGTTCAAAATAGAGATCTAAAAGAAACTATTAGAGAAGTAGATGAATGCATCAAAAAATTGAGAGAGAAAATCAAAAAATTTAGAGAAAGACATAAGAAGGTCAATGAACAATTGAAACAAGTAAATGAGAACATCACCAAATTGAAAGTGTAAGTGGAAGAAAATAAAAGAATTGAGGAATACCTTAATGCAATGGTAAAAAGCAAGACTGATTAATTCATGAGGACAAATTCAAAACAAGTTCTATAATGCTTGATGAACTAATTGCAGGTCAGAAAGCATGTAAAGATAAAGGAGGTTTAGGACTTGAAAAAGGAGAAAGCTCAAAAGGTCTAACATCTAATGCAAAGAAGATCAGTGAACCAACAAAAGTTGAAGGCAAGAAGAATAATGACATGTTTCAGAAGCAAAGAAGCAATGTTAGAACCCCTATCAGACAACCAAATTCTCAAAGTTACCCATATTTTAATGGTATTTGCTATTTTTTCAATAAATTTGGACATAAAGCAATGGAATGTAGAAGAAAAATGAATCAAAATGTTCCATCCTTTACTGGTCAATGTTTTACATGCAAAAGATTTGGGCATAGAGCAAGTGAATGCAAAAGTCAAATGATGAATGCATATAACAATGGTAGAATGATTCAATCCTTAATGGTTACTGCTATATATGTTATGGATTTGGTCATAAGGCTAATCAATGCAGATCTAGAATGAATGAAAGGAATAATGCTCAAAGAAATATTGTATGCAACAATTGCAGTAGACTTGGACATATTGCTAGATTTTGTAGAAGCAGAAATTCAAAGGATAATCCAAAAAATAGAAATGAACCAGTCAAAAGGGTTGATCCTACTGAAGTAAAGAAGGAAATGGAAAATATTTGGAGAAAGAAAGAAGAGCCTAAGAACAAGGAAGAATCATACATCACAAATGAATATGTACCACCCTTTGGTGTTGATAATTCCTCTAGGAATTGGCTTAGGGCGAGAAATAACTGAAAATCATGTACCCCCTATCAATATGAAGTGTCATGGCTTGGCATGAAGATATGAGATGGAGATGGATATTATGGATTTGTTGAAGAAAATTGGAAGAATAAATGCAAATGCAGAGATTTGTGGAGCGATTTATGGTTTGTTGTTGCACAAAGAAGGTTTTACCAGCTTTATTGTTTGATGAATTAAATGCAGATTAGGGCAGAATCGAAAGTATTATATATCTATCCCTTGTCGATTTTATCTCACTTTTATGCAATTGGAGCGAGTAGTGTGAGTTGAAGTGAATTCAAGAGTCTGAAGGTGATTTAAGTAGAGTACCTGAACCCTAACTTCGGTTGAGCAAGAAAAAGGTATTTATCATTATCCAAGGATTTTTTTTTTTAAGTATTTAAATTCAAGATGGAACCTATAGTGGTTAGTGTGACTGATAAACCCCAACCCAAGTTCAATAAATATCCCATGAAAGTGTTTGAGAATGACCCCCCTAGGAGCATTTTCAAGTATACCATACAGGGTTTTACCTATTGAGGATGTTAACGACATATATTCATGCAAAGATGGAAGATTACAACCATGTGAAACTTATAGACCTATGGACAAAATATTTATTGGAGATGATTTTAGTATTAAGCCCGAATATGAAAACCTAGTAAAGAAGAAGTTGAATGTTTGGTAGTGGTTTCCATCCTTCACCCATGATGATGAGCTCAAATATGTGACAATAGCACTAAGAAGAGTGCATGATAAATTCCTATGGACTAATATGCCAGGATTGATAAACAAAGAAGTCACAAGGGAGGTTAATGGACTATGTGACACTGGGCTTGTACCTGTGCTAAAATCTATAAAGAAAAAGGATGTAATGGAGCTAACATGAGAAAAATTTGACTAGAGGGCTCTCACTATAAACACCATATGGAATCCAAAAGTAAAGTATGTTGCTATGGTTATTGGCTACAAAATTTACTACACCAATAGAGAGAATTGTGTGTATGCCATATCAATTCATGTATCACATGAAATGGTAGAGAAAGGAAAAGATTATGATCTGTGTGAGTTGCTCTAGCAACAACTATTTGATAATTTGAAGCAGACTAAGGACAAGAAATACCCATTCAAATTTAGTTCCCTAGTAGTTTTCTTTCTATTCTATTTTCTGAGGGAGCTTCTAGGAAGCAGCAATATTGTATGCAGTAAGGACAAATTGGTATCCCATAAAATATTTGAATATCTACACACCTTGGAGACATGAAAGCACAAGATAAGGAAATTACTACTTTCTTTGTAGTATTTCAAAAATGAATGCTTGAAAGGAAAAAGTATCCATAAATCTATTGTGGAGAAATGTTGAGATGATATTACATTTTTGGTTAAAATCGATGAATGTATCATTGAAGATGTGGAACCGAGAACTATCTAGCTACAACCACTTGGATATGAGGTCACTAAAAATGAAGTTGATGGCTATGTTGCTATGTTATTGAATAGTCCTAAAGACCATACTCAGAAAAGAAATGGAACTTATGAAGAGAAATCCAAAAAAATTACATGTGAAATTGACAAAGCCCGAGACAAAAAGAAATGTGGATAAAGCGGTACACAAACATTTCAAGGATAGAGGGCTCTCAGATGAACAAATAAGAGTGTTAAGAGCATGTGTAGCAAGAGAATCGAGCACAACAAGTGGATCCCCCGAACCTAGAAGATCTAGAAGAACATCGTCCACTATTTCCCCTGGTATTCAACAGCCATCTGGATCGGTTTCTCCCTCCAACAAAACAAAGAGAATGGGGACCAATGCTCTAGTTATGGAAGAAACTAAGGTGGAAGAGGTCACAAAACCTGGAAAAAGAACAAAGACTACTCCAATAGCTTCTACGGCTAGGAGAGAAAAGGACTTAAGTGTACAATTTGAAGAAGAAGAAGAAGAGGATGAGGATTCCCCACTAATCATGAAAAGAAAAGGAAATATTCCAAAGAGATAAAGAATAGTTATTTCTAATACTTAAGAGGAATTTGAGAAAGAAAAAATATATTTTGGGTACAACTACATAAGGAGGTGAAGAAAAAGAAGTCAGATACACGAGAACTAGATAAGGAAAAGAAAAAGAAGAACAACAAAAAGAAGACATATCTGGAAAGACAGCTCAGTCTAATGAAGTTGGACTCACTATATGAAGGTATGTTACATCATGAGGTGTTAGAAGAAATGGATGCATCATATGGAAAAGAGAATGCAGAGAATAGAGCCACAATAATAGAAGTAATTTCCAAATTCACTATTACAATTGAAGCTAATGTGAAGAACATTAGCAAGAGAGTTCTTGATTATGTATGGAAAATATTAATGGAGAGAATAATAGAAGAAAATGAAAGGGAAGAGAAGCTCGGATCAGATGTTGTGGAGAAAATTGGTTTCTCCTTATCTGATCCTAACAAGGCCACTTTGGCCCAAGTACTTAATAAGTAATTCAAAACAAAGTGAAGGGTTACACTCCTAATGGGAAGAGATCGGGATCAAATTGATAGAATACAAAAGGATACAGAAAATAAGTTTACTAATATAGCTCAGAAATATGGAATGATTCATATTTCCTCTAGCAATAAGAACCAAGATTCAAAAATTGAAGACACATAGGCTACTGATATAGAAGAAATTCTTGATAATATTCCTTCAGATATAGATGAACCAATGCAAGAAGTTGTTGAAGATAAGGATTTTTTTGGGACTAAAAAGGAAACTACAAAAGATGATACTTTTATTCCTTATGTAACTCAGGAGACTACAAATCAGGTCCACTCAGAGATACATGTTCCTCTGGAAGATAAAGAATAGAACACTGGTGAAGGTGAGAAGCATGATGAGAAAAGGAATGAGGGTAAAGAGAATCAAGAAGAAGTGAATGACGATGAAAAGGAAGGAGAAGGATTTAAAAATGAAGATAAGGAGCAAGGAGAGAAGGACAAGGGTGAAGGAGATAAAGACAAATACAAAGAGAAGATTTATGGTGAGGAAGAAGAAAAGGTAGAAGAATAAGAAAAGTCTAATACTAGAAAGAATGAAGAAGCTAAGAAGTCTAAGGATTTACCCAAGCCATCTGGTTAATCCTCGTCTAAGAATCCTTTTGGCTTGTTGCCTAAACAATTAAATGTTCAACCAATTGTTTCTTCTCAATTGTTGCAGTTGCCCATGCAACAGGGTAATGTTGATATGGATAAGATATCTCTTATACACAAGTTACAAATGAGTGTTGTGTTTAGTGCATCGACACGAAAATAAATTATTGAAACACATTAAAAGAGTAGTGAATTGATAGATGAGGTATTGAAAGCATTGCAAGAGATCATTCCAAGTACTAACCTTGACACATCTCTTTCTATAGTGGAGAATTTCAAATTGTTGTTTACTTCCTTTAAGGAATATGCCTCTGAGATTAAAAGACAAGATGAAACGAAGATTGAGATAAGGATTACAGGAAATAATTTGATGGATATTACAAAAAAATGTGCATCTATGCATACAAAAGTTGAAGAATTCTTGAAAGAAGTGTTATCCTATGAGGAAGGTGCAAAGGAACTATTTTTATATTGCATGAAGTGGTCGGATGCCACTCAAGGAATAAAAGTTGAAATGGACTCGATTGAGTCTCAAATAGCTAATGCATCAAAATCTTATGATTTGGAATTGGATAGAGACAATAAAACTAAAAGTGCTATAGTGGACTTGGTAAAAATAGAGCAAAAACCAATCTCAAGTGCCCTTGCCAGTTCCAACAAAGTTTCAAAGATCAATCTTACACCCAGTACTGTAGAAGAAGGAGAAGAGCCATTGATAGAGCTTGATTCTCTGCACATAATGCTTGTAGTAGTGAGGAAGAGTTGGGAAGAAGGAAAATTTTCTTGAAAAGCCATTCTTCAAAAGCTTCAAGGGTCAACATCTTCGAGTTGGCAATTTCTATCTTTATGCACATTTTCAATTTTTATTTTTCAAATTTTTTGTATATATGTGGACATTTTTAGGAGTTTTTGGTTAGCTTCCTAAGGGAATCCAGTTCAATTTTTACATATGTGTGTGGTCTAGCACCCTTTTCCCTTGATGTTAAAAGGGGAGAGATGTTTGGAGAGAAATTTTTGTTTTGGCACATGTTTCCATCAATGAAAAAGGGGGAGATTGTTAAAAGAATGAAGAAGATTATCATTAATGAGTTGTCATTGATGTCAACACCACATCACACCACATGATGAATGACATAATGTCTATAGAAATGACAATTTTGTAAAAGGTTCTTTTGGATAAGTGTTTATACCGGTAGTTTCAACACAGTGCCCTCTAGTATTTTGGTTCATGTTTTTTCATGTTTTCAGATATACCTATGTGATTCTAGTATGTTGTTTATAGATATCTTTGGCATCTTATTTCAAAAAAATTGTTTTTTTTGTTAAGTGGTTCAAGAGTTGCAAGTAAACAAGTTTAGCATATATGGTTTACACAGTTTTTTGTGTACTAGACCTTACCTAACTAGTCCACATTCCTCCACAGATTTGAGTTAGATGTTGCAGTTTTATGAGAAGGTTTGCAGGTGTCATTACATTGTATTTTTTAGTTGGCATGATATTTTTTGGTCTATGTATTCCTTTGTGTTGATCATTTGGAGTATTCTACTTTTTGGTTTTATGCTTGGCTGACCTAAGATATGTGAAGTGTTGAGAAGATTAAATACTTGATGTAAATGGAAACATGAGTTTTAATAGGTCCATTCCAACCTATATTGCTTATTTTTTGAGCATGAAGGAATTTTGATTTGAATTGGGTGATGACAAGGCACATTTTGCATAATTTGAGGCTACATCTAATTAGGCCAACCTAATTGATGTTTGCAATGGAGTTCAATATATACACAAGGTTGAGTTGAGTTGTAAGAGAGATGAGAGAATGGTATGATCTAAATGCAAAAAGTGATGCAAATATTGCAAAATTGTGTGAATAGGTTGGATATTGAGTGAGTGGTGTACGAAGACGGAGAAAAGTAGAGATTGGTAATTAGAGTTAATTGTGATATGTGTAATGAGCTTCAAAGGGACTAAATTCGGCATAAGTTAGATGCATTTCTCTCAGTTCAAAATCTATTTCTAAAACCACTTCTCTTGTATCTTTCTTTTCTCTATGAATAGTGATTTCACTTAGATAGTGAGCCTTCCTAGTAGTGAGTCTTTTTGCAATATCTTATAACCAGTTATAACATATTGTGAGTTAATCCTCACCATGGTTTTTCCTTTTTGGGTTTTCCACGTAAAAATCTTGTTGTTCATGTGTTGTGTGTGCTATGGGTTATTTATGCTTACATTTCTTATAACTATCAAATATGCTTTGCAAATTGGATGGTTGATAATTGTATGGTTTGGTAGACTACTGATTCACCCCCCCTCTCAGTATTCTATGTGTTCAACATAGTGGAATTTCAATTACTACTACTTCTTGGGACAATGTGATATTGGGGAAAGAGTATAGGGTCAAATGGAGAGCCTTAATAATACCTATGTTTTGAACCTTCTTTCTATCTAATTGCATTACCCCTTTATCTAAAGGTTTGTATTGAAGTTGCAATGTGTATACATTTTTTTTGGGCATCATTATGGTGTTGGTGCTAGAATCAATCATAGAATTGTGCAAAACTTATCCCCCATAATGAGAGTTAAATAAATGGGGTGGGTTTACATTTACTTACCCCTGCTTTGGATTTTATGAAAACAGATGGTTCATGGGGTTGTGCATTCCCACTGGTTTCTTTCTCCTTAGTTTGTCTTGGCTTTGTGGTCAGATCACTTTGCACATTTCGCTTTTGGTCCTCCAAAGCCTCTCATAGGAGAGATTTCTTCTCATGGATTGACAAGACATCCCAAAGAGAGACATTATTTGGGGCCTTCTTCATCTACTCAACCACATTTAGCAACCCTTTAGTTCGGACCTTGAGCTCTTTTATCTTGTTCTACACTATTTCACCCTATTTTTTGTATACTATAGATGATGGTTGAGGCCTTGAATTCTTCTCGGAAGTTACTTTAGGCCTTGTGAAATTTTTTGGAATCTTGTTTAGCCTCTTCTTAGAGTGGGTTTAATAGTTTTATTGGACTTATAGGGCTTTCAACATGGGGATCTTGTTCAAATAAATTGCATCCTCACCTTCCACCCATGATAACAACACATGTTCTAAGGATGTCTCCTCTTCCTACTCTAGGGACATATATTTCACCTAAGCCATCAGTACAATGATCTCAACACCCATGGAATGGTATGTGTAAGGAGATGAATCAAGTGTGCTCCCTTTTCTTTGTTTCTTGGTGACTCTTTACCATAGATTACTTCTTGGGAAATTTTAGGGTGTATGTGCATCATTGCACAAAAAATACCATGAATTTGAGTCGTCTGCCAAGTTATTTTGGCTGGAAACTAATTCCTTGTGTGTATTTAGTGGAACTATTTGTAAAGGAGTGGGAACTAGCATGATCTAATTTACAGGATGCATTTGATGATTTGACCTTTTCCCTCCTTCATACTGGTTGTGCTAATATGGAAACCACTTTCCTTGATAATTTTGTAAAGGGGACTTCAAGGGCATATCATTTTTCCTTTTGAGATTTATGATCTCATTTGACAAGTTTCATAGTATACTCTTCATGTCATTCATCTTCACAACTAACATTGATGAAGTTCACATGATTGTTTGAGAAACAAGATATACACACATGGGAGAAGCTACTTGCAAGGTGCTCGACAATTCTTCTTGTGGAGGCATTGGTAACTTTAGAAACATAAGCATTGGAGGCTGTGGGGAGATTTCTCGACATCGATTAAGTTGTTCTCTTCTCTAATAGCTAGTGCATACACATCCAACATCGTCTAGCCTCCAAGAAATTGAATCATCACAACTATGTTTGAGTTGAAGGCCTTAAGATAGAATACAATGGCCATACTTGTGGGAGGTCAAACCGCTAATAGGATCCTTTGCAAAATTTTATGAAACCTAGTATTAAATTCTATAAGAGCCTCTTGTGGGAATCTTTTGATAGTAATTAGTTGTTGGAGGAGAGACAACTAATCTCCCTTCTTATTGAATTGGTCAAAGAATTTGTTGCCCAATTCATCCCAGGTGGTGATGGAGTTGGGAAAAAAAGATCAATACTAGTTGAGAGTCCTCCCTTTGAAATAGGTGGCCAATAACCTCAAGGCCATGTTCTTCTTCGTGACATGGTGCACATTACAAACATTCACAACATCTTGAAGATGTTTTGCAACATTCTTAAAATACTCCCCTGTGAACTTAGGGAGAGCCTTCAAGGTGTTAGTAGGAATAGGATCCCACATAGTTGGGGCTACTAGAGGGATGAATGGACTATTCCATACCACAAAGTTTCTTGTTGGTTCTGGAGCAGACATCTACTATGGTTTTTGTGTTGCACTATGCCTTGTGGTCCATTGATGGGTTATAGCCACCAAAGGTGGTAGTAGCAAGCTTCAATTTTGTGCTACTAGTAACCTTCCGATGGGCCTCTAGCTCATAAACTCTAACTTCTAATCAGGTGATTATGAGAAGACTATTCCCACCAGGCATGCCAGAAAAGGAAACTATTGATTCCTAAAACTTCTACTCTCAGAAAACAACATCATATGGGAAGCTTTACAGGTGTGGGACCAAATTTTTTATCTTTGAAGTGACCTTCGAGATTTTATAAGTTGGATCTTCAAACATTTGAGAAGAAAAGGGGAAAAAGGAAAAGAAAAAGAAACTGAAATAAAACTAAGGAAATTCCCTCATGAACACCCACCCCTTTTTGTAGTAAGGGTTGACGATGCCTACGGGGCCCCTTAGAATAGTAGGGCTAGTCGAAACCATAGCCTCCCCCCCAACATAGATAGTTGATAGTTGATAGTTGATAGCTGGGGGGGAACTGTAGTTGTGAATTGGCCCTTAGATAAGTAGGGGCTAGTTTGAATAGTTATCTATCCACATATTGAAAACTATGATTCCAACCAAAAGAAGAAAAAAAACAAGTTGAGCTAAGCCAAACCCTTTTTCCAATCAAATGCTCACTTTTGCACATATGTCTAGTATTCAAAGTCTTGCTCTTTAGTCATTTTTCTTATTCATAAAGGGTTGTGTAAGACCCAACCACCTAGGGCAAGTATGGATGGTGGGGTCAGCCTTAGGTGGGAGGAACCTACTATTCTAAGGGGAATTGTTGCTATATGAAAAAAAAATTGTCACACAAATCTGGGCCTTGAATTTAGCCCCCTACCTTGCATGTGTCAAGCTATAATTTTCTTGGGGTTCCCCCAACCCAAGACCCCCCACCCTATTTTCCTTGGGGGAAATAGTGGGAAATTAGTTCATGAAATTTTATAGCTATATCCAATAGAATTTGAATGAGAATTTTGGGCCTCAACTAAGTGATTTCCCATTCCTATATTTCTTACCTATATGGATATTGATTTGTCATGAGAAGCCAGGGCCTTTCCCTAATCAAAACCATGGGTACAACAAAGCATTGAAATCCTATTAGGGCTTTCATCAAGATGTGGAAGGCTCTTTCCTATTATTGAGGAACCAAGCTAATACTTGGAAATCATCTGTGGGTGTGAAAGCATGAATTACATTGCAAGAAACTGAAACAACCATCTTAGGATCATCAGCTCCAACTTTCAAGGTTGATTTTTTCTCCAAATATCTAGAGACCAGTACTGATACAACTAGTGGAGCAGGATAATAAAAAATTCCATGGCTTATCTTCCCTTTCAAGTGATTTTCATTCTCCTTTCTCCATATATAAGCTTCAAGCTACCAACTGTGTCAAATATGTGTCCAAGCCCCGAAAATTGGGAACATAAGAATGTGTCGTTCCTTCTAAATATTTGTGGGGACTCAGTCAGAGTTGAACCAATAGATAGCTAACCAACATATTCTAGGGACAAAGGGAGAAGTTTTCTCATTAATCAAGACCTTGAGGCAAGCATCGAAGAGCCATGGACCGATTGATCTGACAAAGCATCCATCGAGCTTCCACTCGTTGGGGCATGGGGGGTACCCACTTTCATAAATTCATACAAGATCACCCACTTTTTCTATATTCTCGAGGAGATACAACAATTGAAACCCAAAAGCATCAAACCAAATCCACCCATTTGGTTTGAAGTTCCTCTAAGCCTGTTGATTATATCTCCCTACTATGATGGGTGGTTAAATAGTAGGGGCCCCATTGAAGCCTACGAGGCCTCACGCCTAGCCCTAAAGTCCTCCCACCGTAAGGAGAATATGATAGATGGGGTACGAATGGCCCCACCATCCAAAAGGCAGACCCCATTATTCGTTGGTGGGTATATTAGTGTATTTATCTCCTTATCTTGTATAGTATAGCCTAAAACTTCTCTAAAATGTTACATATAATATTAAAATAGCATAAGCATGATTAACCCTACAACAAAAATAAAATCCTAGCACTATAACTTGCATGAAATAGAAATAAAAGACAACAAATGAATCCACACATTTAGACACAGAATACCACATCCTCCTCATTGTTGGGTGGAGGAAAATTACAAAGGCCATAAACTAAATAGTATAGGATATTCAATCCCTCCCACAAGGGGAACCTATTAAGGTCTAAGAATGGAAAATAAGAACTTATGCTATTTCTATTCGAAATTAAAACTATTACAAAAACTGTTCTCCTGGTAACAGTCATGAACAAGAACCAACCGACAGAACCCTTTACAAAAGATAGGACCTCAGAATATATAGGCCTAATGTCCTTGGCATGATAGAGATTACAAGATAAAATAAAGTGACCTCTGGAGCTTGGCACTCATCCTAATGATGAGGTCATTGCAACTAAAAGGGAATGTTTTGACTCGTACATGCAAATGGTCTATGAATCTCGAATATGGTGCAACCTTAATGCTTGATTATTCCCATGAGTTGACACATGTCTCTCAAACTTCTCTTGAAGCTCCTTCTAGAAATAGGTTTCATCTTCCTTGACCAATGGTGTAGCATTCCTCTATAAAGGGACTTCCCTTGTTCTCGAGGCGTGCAAGGATGCCACATGGGGGATTTCTTTCTTTTAAGATCCTTTTATTTTTTATGTTTCTATAGCATCAAAACCACTACATGGTGTCTTGGCATTTTTCTTGAAGGGATTTAGGAATTATTTTCCAAAGGATGAGTGTAGGGGCATCACATGGTGTGAGCAGGAGGAGTCGATACTTAGCCAAAATTTCCTAAAGGGCCCAAAGTAAAAAGGAGGCCAATATATAATCCATCCAATTCTTCATGCAAGTCTATGGCTAAAAGCTAACTTCCCAAAAACTCAAAAACTTGGATCTGATCCACAATGTAGATGTTACATTTTTTATAGATTGTTTGTATGGTTTGTGGATAGGTGCTATAATTTTCATGTATGATTATGATAGATGTGTATGAGATGGATTATGTGTATATATGTCATGGGTGGGTTGATCTTATTATGATTTTTGTCCTTACAATAGACTTATTCACTCCCACATATTGCACTATTGAAATGTTTTTCCTATAGCTTATATTTATGCTCGGCCTTTGGTTGCAACTTTTGAGGATTAACCTTATGGAATCTTCAAGCCGTAGCATTCTCTTTTTTCTCTTTCTTTGAATGAGTGCCCTGTAAATTATGGTGGACATCATTTCTCACTGCATGTTGCCTTTTGACTATAACTTTATGAACAAATTTGTGCATTATAATTTTGGTTGTCCACTCAATAGCTATTTTAAAACTCATGAATCCTAGATTTTTTTTTAGTTTCCAAGTTCAATGAAATGCAAGAACATTACAAGTAGTAGATCCATTTGAAAAGGTCTCATTTATGTGATATGTTAATCCATCCTCATGTTCACTGCCATGCTTGCAATTGACTATTATCTACCCTATAGATTATACACATGTATGACAAATTCATTACAATACTACACCTTTATTATTTATTGATTCCATTAACTGTTATCTCAAAACATTAACTATCATAACCCCTTTGGTTGCATTTTGTATTTTTCAATCTACATACACCTTTATGGCTGCTCCATGATATGCCACTGTATTTTCACAGACTTATAGCTTCACTGTACATTAGGCTTTGATAAATTGCTTTCTTATTCACATATTCTATGCTTTCCTAGATTAAGCTGATCAATGAATCCCTATAATCTGCTTCATTCACTTGTTATTAAATTCATCCTCTCTTCTTATTTTCTTGAGCAAGTATATGTCACTTAAGACAGTGACAAATAACTCCCTCTCTTAACTGATATATACTTGATTGAGTAGGTCAGAAAGAGATGAATTATCTGATGAGTGTCTTTCAATGCCTCTTAAAAGCACATCAAAGCAGCACATCAATCTCAACCCTTGTGGGAGTCACATTTTAACACACGTGTTGGAAATTGACAAAAAAACATCATTACTTTTCCTACACCTGCACATGAAGCAAACAAGTTAGAAAAAACATGTGCACATGACTGATGTGCTTGATGGTCCTAATGCTTTCTTGGACATTTGCAGTTTACATGCTTGTTTAATGCACTTGAGGATCATTTTATATGTTCACGGGTGCATGTACATGTAATGTGAGAGACACTCATTACTTAGAGTACTAGTCTAACATCATTGTTATTGCCAGATGCAGGAACTAGGAGCAAGGAGCTAGGGAGGACACAAGGAAATTGGAGATAGAGGACAAAGCAAGCCAACACACATCAAACTAGTCATCAGGAAATGACTACCTCTTTCCTTACATGTGTATTTAGTTTTCTTTATCCATCAATGTATAAACTTTTCTTCATTGCATTGAATAAGTTACTCTCATGACTTGTGTGAGACAAATATGCACTTTTGTATAAATAGGGATTACTTTTCAGAAAGATTTGTGCAAATCTTTTCTATGTTGCATGCACTTGTGTAAATGCAATGATCTGTTACTATAATCTTTTAATCTATCTATTTTTTTTTGTATACAATTGAATGCAATATAGGAAAGATAAATATGAAATGTACCTCTCTTTTCAATTTGTAAATTATTTAGCTCAATCAACTTAAGCAAGTAAAAAAAATGGGTAACATTTCTAGCGACATCTGTTATATGTTTGCATGCTAAACATTAAGACCAGTTTCCTAGGTTATCCATTGGGCATGGGGTCACTCAGAAACTCAAAATAGATCTAAAAGCAACTTTATTCAATGTTGTAACTCAACAGAAATGACTCAGAACACCTTGGAAACTTATTGAAAATAAAACTACAGAAAGAAAACTATCTAACTGTGCTGAAAAACACTTAGGGAATTTGAAAACAACAACTAAACTAAGGTGTAGCAGCACTTATTGAAAGAAAAACTTCTAAACTAGCAAATGTAATATAGATCAAACCTCAAAGAAATGCTTGAGGTGTATCCCATTGATTGGAATAGGCAGAATATCTCCATCCATCGTGGACAACTGGAATGCATTGTGCTCCTTGCACTCTATGATAACAAATGGGCCACTCCAGAAGTTATCAAACTTGGTGTGCTTTCCAGGCCTTCTTTTCAACTCATCCCATTTGATTACAACATCACCCTCTCTAAAAACTCTGGAAGTTTCCCTCTTATCAAAAACTCTTTTAGTTTAGAGTTGATGATACTCCAAAGACTTCATAGCTTTGTTTTTTGTCTCCTCCAACTCCATGAGTTGAGCATATCTAACTGCTAATGGTTCTTTTTCTTCAAACATTTCCAATTGATGCATAATATCAAGAGCTAGTAGTTCTACAGACAAAGGAAATCTAGCTTCCTTTCCATAAACCAGTACATATGAAGAATTTGCAATAGACCACTTGGGATTTATTCTATTTTCCCATAAGGCATATTTCAGCTTGGTGTGCCAAGCTCTCTGATTATCCTCCATTATTCTTTTAATGATTCTTATTAGGTTCTTATTTGTCCATTCATCCAAACCATTACCTTGAGGTTAATAGTTTGATGAAGTGTTCAAGTATATGCCATTCTTAACTGCCCAATCACTCACTCTGAGTCCTACAAATGCTAAGGCATTATTTGAAATGATTGATTCTGGAACACCAAACTTGGTTACTATATCATCATAAAAGTTCAAAACAAATGACTCATTGGCTTCTTTCAAAGCCACTGCCTCAGTCAACCTTGTGAAATAATCGGTAGTAGTGAGTACCCACCTATGACTTGCACTAGAAGGTGGGTTTATGGGTCCAATAAAGTCAATGCCCCATCTCATAAAGGGTTGTTCCACTTGAATTGGTTGCAAAGGTAATGTTACCAACTTTTCTTTTCCTACAAAAATTGCACACTTTACACATTTCCTAGCCCACACATGGGCATCTTTAAACATGCTTGGTCAATAATAGCCAGCTCTCATAATTTTCAATGCAAATGTTCTTGGGGAAAAATGACCCCTTGCAATTCCATCATGGAACTCATGAAGTACTTTATCTACCTAATCTTGATCAATACATCTTAACAGCACACCATTAAGGTCTTTTCTGAATAAAACATTGTCAATCAACACATAAAGGATGGACTATAGTCTGAAGTATCTCCTCTTTGCCTTATCTAAACCTAGTGGACACTCACCAATCTACAAAAAATGAGTCATGTCATGGACCCAACTTGCACCTAATGTAGGTGCAACATTCTGATCCTGATCATTACTGACTAAAACAACCTTTGTTTATGTTTTCCCTTCATTTTTAGATCTTGCAGCCAACTGCTCACACAATCCCTTCCCCCTTACAAGTTTAGTGACCTTAATATCTATATCATATTCCATCACCTTCATGAACCAACCAACCCTCTTCTCATTCAAACCCTTGCTCAGTAGAAATTCCTTCACACTTGGGTGGGCAACCATCAAATGTACCTTATTATTGGAAATCAAAGGTTTAAATTTTTTCAAACTTCTAATTACAGCTAGAACATGTTTCTCCACAAATGAATACCTCTCTTCATAATCTACCAAACCTTGGCTAAAAAAGCAATGGGTTGTTCTAAGCCTTCATTATTTTGTCGTACTAGCATTGCAGAAATAAAATCTATACTACCAAAAGCATACAGAATAAAGTATTTTGAAAAATCTGGGTTTACCAGTTTGGGAGCTAATGCTAAAGCCTCCTTAATAGCTTCAAAACTATGATTAGCTTCTCTAGTCCAGCTGAAAGTTGCATTCTTTTTTAACATAGCAGTCAACGATCTCAAAAGGTTTGCAACATGTGGGATAAATCTTCTCAGAAAATTAATTCTGCCAAGGAAGCTTTGCAACCCTTTTTTGTGATTGGGTAATGGCAACTCTAAAATGGCTTTCACTCTCTCAAGATCAATAGTAATTCCCTGTTTTGACACTATGTGTCCTAACAGCTTACCCTCATGGATAGAAAAGATACTTTTCTTAGAATTAAGGGATATTCCATATTCCCTACATCTTTCAAACACTTATTTTAAATGCAGCAGATGTTCACCAACATCTTTTGAGAATAATGTTACATCATCTAGATAAATGAGCACAATTTTATTAATTAATCCCTGAAACACCATGTTCGTAACCCTTTCAAAAGTGGATCCAGCGTTGGATAGGCCAAAAGGCATTCTCTTGTAGGCCATAGTGCCCCATTTTTTTGTAAATACAGTCTTGTATTGGTCCTCTTCTCTGACCAATAACTGGTTATAACCAGAATATTCATCAAGCAGGAAAAATATCTTAGAACCAGCAACAACTTGAAGGATCTACTCCATAGAGGGTATTGGGTAATGATCCTTCAAAGAAGCCCTATTAAGGTTTCTAAAATATACACAAAGCCTAATTTCCCTATTTTTCTTTCTAACCAGAAATAGTTTAGAAACCTAGGAGGTGTGTTTGATTGGAAATATAATGCATCCTTCAATTAGTTTGGTTAACTCCTTAATCATAAGAGGTTCTAGTTTTGGGTTTAAAGGCCTTTGTTTTTGTCTTGCAAGCTTTGCATTGGGTTCTAGTTCTATTGTATGCTGAGTAATCCTAGGATCAAATCCTTTCAAATCAGAATAATCCCAAGCAAAAACATCCTGAAACTCTTGACATAAAGCAACAAAAGCCTGTTTATCTGATTGTGAATAGATTTTTCCTATCTTGAGAAGCTTACCTTTAAAAATCTCCAGCTCTTCGTAATGCTCCTCTTTAATATGAATGTTGGTTTTATTCCTTTTAAGTTGTTCATCAGTGCTGAAAATGAACTCTAATGTGACCAGGACCCTAGGTAGCTTATTTGTCCTCAGCTAGATAATCTAATCCTCATATTGTTGTTTAAGTTTCTCTTGATTTACAACAGAAAATTGATCTTCCTCGAGCATAAATCTTAATACCTACTCATCACTTTCAAAGACTTGTCAGTGAACATTATTGTTAGGAATTGAGGGCCTAATAACTACCTTAACATATTGTTGTACCTTCTCTTTTCTAATCTCATTGGGTATGTCAAACTGAGCACCAATTGCAGCTAATTTGTCTGCGTGTTTCTTTTGACTCCTAGGAATTGAAATTAGATTAAAGGCATCAAACTCCTCTATCATATCCCATACCCTATGCTTATAAGATTCCAAAGCATCATTTTTTGTCAAATTTAACTCTCTCACCTGATTATCAATCAATTCACTATCCACAAATACTTGCAAGCAGCTTATCCCTCTTCTCCTTGCCCATTCTAAGCCCTGGATCAAACCTTCATACTCAACAGTATTGTTAGAATAGGAAAAACTAAATCTGAAAGCAGCATAATATTTATCACCTTGTGGAGAGACCAAAATAGCACCTCCACTAGCTCCATTTATGCTTTTGGAGCCATCAAAAAACATCTGCCATAGCTCATCTTGTTGTGGTAATTGTTGTTCTACCTTATTTTCAAGGTTTGGCATTTCTGTTTCTGGTTCATGAAGCACATAAATACCCAAACCAGCCTCCTAAATTATTTCATTTGGATTATCCACAATATTTTCTACTACCCACTCATTTAGTAGCACCTCTGGTATACTTTCAGCTTGCAACTCCTGAGCTGCAGCAAGCTCACTATCTTCAAAAACAACACAGTTAGCATTAATTGCACTTGGTACATAAGGTTCAATGTGATCCTTTACTAGTGACTCTAGATTTATTGTCACTTTTGTCCCATACCTAGTCCTAAAAAGCATGAGACCAATCAAAGGATAGATAACCTCCTATTTTAGTAGTGAAGTCCCTCGATAAACACAAGGAAAAAAATGGAGGTAAATCAATGACAAAGACATCTTGGGGAATTGAAAATTTTGGGCAGGAATGTAATGTGAGACCCAAATCTTTAATAACACTCACAGTATTAACTGTTGTTCCATCTAACTAAAGTACTCCTTTCTCAAGGGGTTGGTATTTCAGTCCTAATTAGTCTACAATCTTTTTTGGCATGACTGAACTACTGGCTCCACTGTCAACCATACAATTATGTACCAATTTTTCACCTACAATCAGAATCACATAGAAAGGAGGGGGCTTAACACCTTTTCCTAGCTCTTTACTTGGTTGTTTACTTTGTTGCTTATCACTATCCTGGGGTATATTTGTGAAAACAACCTTTACTGAATCAACTGAGGCTTCACTAGACACTGTCTTTTCAGTCAAAGTAGATTTTAACAACTCTTTTTGGCCTAGGATTGCAAAAGAGTCCCACATAGACATTGTCACATTCATTTTTTTCATATTTTCAACAATATTAAAGGGGGCGGCAAAATTTACCTTCTGTTGTATCCTTGCAGCAGCAGGTTCTATCTGCAAGTGAGGTTGCTCCTTGACAGCAACTTGTGTATTTCTTTGCAAAATGTGGGGTACTTGTGATGTAGATGGTTCTACAACTCCTTTTCCTTTATTATTTGACTGCTCAAGTTCAAAATCCCTTTTCTTGGCTCTTGTGTTTGCTGCAATCGAAGAATCATCATTGTATACTCCACAGAATTCTTCAGCCTGCCAATTTAGAAAGGTAGCATCACTTGTAGATTGACTTTGTTGCTATAGGGATCCATCATTGGGTTCATTAAGCTATGAACTTGAAGCATTTTGAACCATTAATGCTTGGTTGATGACCCCATTCAAACAAGTGGCTTGGTTGTGGGGTTGATTGCAAGGAGAACACCATTCATAATCTATTGCAAGATTGTTCTAAACAAGAACAAGCTCCTTAACAACACTAATTGGAGCTGGGTTATATGGCTGAAAAGGTCTTGGATTCACATTTTTTCTTTGACCCTAATAATTTCCATGATAAGGTTGCCTATTTCCTTGATATTACTTCCCTTGACCTTGATTCTGCTGAAAAGGTTGTCTATTTTGAGATTGTTGCTTCTCTATGTTCACTAGTTTGTTACCAAAAGTCTATAATAGGCTTTTGATCTCTTGAAGCTCTTGAGATGAGCTTGGAGTAGTAGTTCCTTAATTGATAGTAGGTTGGGAAGCATCTGGTAATGTTGGTACAACTGGTAAAGGTGCAAAAGGTGGTATTTGTAAAGGCATGGAAAGTTGAATATTTGGAAAAAATTGCATTGGGGGTCTGGGAGATATCCTTCTAGCCTGAATAAGATTTTTTTCAACCCTAATAGCTATGTCATATGCTTGATGCAATGTGTTTCCACCCATAGACTAAATCATGACAGCAATTTCACTGTGTAAGCCCTTAAATAGTATAGAAAAGCATAATCAGGAGAAGGCCTTACTGTTTCAGGTATTCTAAACCATGTCTTCTAAAAATTAAAATTAAAATCAGTCATTTGCTCCTGAGGAACCCTTTTGATGGTTGTAAGTTGTTCAACCAGTGATAAATGGTTTGACTTGTCTCAAAATTGCTTGTGTAACTGATCTCCCAATTCATCCCAGGTTGCAATAGACCCAACTTCCAAACCTCTAAACCATTGCAAAGCCTTACCTTTCAATGAACCTACAAGTAATCTAATAGCTACACTCTCTTGGGTTATATGATGAACCCCACACAAGGATGCTACATCTTTGATGTGTTCAATAGGGGTTGTTTGATCCTCCCTTGTAAAAAATGGTAAACTTTTCAAGGCATCTACAGGAATATCATCATGTTGGGCTAAATTTAATGGATTGTCTCCATTAAATGGCACAAAAGGTTGATTTCTAGCCATTTGAGGTGGCTGAGGTGGATTAACCTAAACTAGAACAATGGGGATTGAAGTTGCAGGTACAGCTAAAGTGGCTATTAAAGTTGGTCTGAAACTTGGTGGGGTTGATTGAACCCTCTTTGAGATAGGAGTTCTTTTTATAGACCTATTTTTCCTTCTAGGTGGAGACAACTGTAAGTACTCAAAGGAATTTGAACTCCTTATTTGAATCTTTTTCATATAAAACTACATAGCACTGGTCTTTTAATTCTACTCTCAATGGAAGTCACCAGATATGCAAAACTATCTCTCAAAGGCTTAAAAATGTTGGCAGCATATCAGAACTAGTAATTACTTGTAATTTCCTAAATTGTTTGATTCGATAGTCCCACCGGGCATGCCAAAATTGTTATCTCACATAAATGCACCCTTGCTAAGTTTTAGAACTCAGCTTTCTGGAGAAACATGGAAACGCTCCTACTAGGCTATGGGTAACGTAATGATCAGAGTGAATCTCTGGATGAGGCCGGCTCCTAGCTTGTATATCACTTAAAGCTACTAATTTTCTTTATTGAGGAAAAGGTGAGAAAGAAGAAAAACTTCAAAATGAAACTGGAAAAACACTACTCTATGGTGATACACCAAACTGACTATAAGACATGTAAACACAACTTAACTACACAATTCAATTAATAGCTGAGAAAAATCTCACACAACTCATTTTCTGCATATTGCTCACATAAGTACTTTATAAGAAGGTGTTGACACAAATTCCTAGAAGGAAAAGAATATCTCACAACTTGAAATTTTTCATTTAACACACAACTTATAACTTGTAATAATATACTTTCTAGCAACAAGGTGCTTTGAGTGAGACAAAAATACTAGGAAAAGCAGATTTCACAAGCAGGCCGATCAATCACCATAAAAGTATGCACACAAGAAAGCAAGTAATGAGAAGGAAAAAATACTAAATGCTATTAACATCCAAGGTACTCACTATTTCACATGGCAATATGAGTTACAAAGCATGCTAAAATCTGATGAAGGACTGTAGAAACCACTATTTCCATAAAACTACATATTCAGAACTAACTCCAAAATGAGTCCTCAAGAGAATAAAATACTCAACCCAAGTAGTTGCACCAAAATAGGAGCCACCAACTAACTTGGGTCGGATCCTAGAAAAGAGACTAAAAATGAGGCACTAGATTCCCCCCAAAACTATCTCCATCATGTGGGGAAAGTGGTTTTGACCATGCCAAGCATCTAAGCATGCAAAACCACTTCTGGATTCTTGCAAAACCTCCAACAAGATGCATAAATGCTCCTATATACATGGGTACATGTCTCCAAACTGTCACAACTACCCCTATATGATAGCAAAAGCATAACTCCAAGCATATTCCTCATCTCCCTCCATGATATATTTGAAAGCTTCACTTTGTTTTGCATTAAAGTAACATTCATACTTTAAGTGATTTATAATTATCACAAAAAGTAAAATGTTTTACACTTCAAAGAATGGAAAACTTACAATAAGCAATCAATACAAATGTTCTAAAGTCATAAAGACTTATTACATGGAAAATACAATAAAATTTAGCCCGAAGGCATAAGACATAAGTCTTATCCCATGGCCTCCATTAGTTTGGCATTGTATTTATAAAAATATAGGAAAAAATGCCTAACTCCCATCGGCCTTCACTTAGGTTAAAAACCCTAAAGAGAAAAAGGAAAAAAATTGAAAGAAAAATCCATTCATTTTACCTCAAAGCTTCAGGAAGAAGCTTGATACCACCGACCTAGGGTTTCATCTGCGACTCTCATGAAGGATTTCACAACTTCTGAGGCTTAACACTTGCATTTTCATGTTGATTCTCCCCAAAGATAAACTGGTAAGTCACTTTCTAGAAACAATACTAAGAGAAAAATCTTCATTTTCACTAATATGAGCCATCATGGCCGCGGCTTTTCTATAGCCTTTCTCAATTTTTTGTGTTTCATTTCTCTGTGATCTTTCCTGTGCATTCAGCCACCATGTATGCCTCTTATCGAGCCTCTTTGAAGATTATAATGGATCATGTTGCAAGAGCTTAATTGGGTAAGTGACTATGCATTTTTTCCATGGCCATGCTTCATTCTAAGAAGACATTTTTTTTTCTCTTTACCCTATGCCAATTACTTTTATTTGCAAAAAATGCAGTATCATTTGCTTTTATGGCCAATCTGGGTCTATCTTCATTTATCATCTTGCTCTGATATGTATGGTTGCGGCCAAGCATGTTATAAACACTTGTTTTTCAGCATATCCATGTGAAAACTCCATAAACATTTCAAGGTTTTTCTGTTTCTGTAGGATCTTTTCATTATTTTGAAGAACAAAGTGCTTGAACTGAGCCATCACTATATTGAAACTTTGATAAAAACCCAAATGAATATCTAAGCTTGTCTTCCTCAAACTTTGAAAACCCTAGCTAACCATCTTCTAGGTATTTCATTTTCATACCAGCTAAGGATTTTGCTTTTGTAATAGAATAAAATGAAAACAATGGTTTTCTTTCCATATAGCCTTCATTTCTATATTTCAATGGCTGAAACTAAAAACTTTTAAGAATATGGGGACTCTATTTTCTACAGTTAATGGAAACCCTAATTATCTCCTTTGTCTTTTGGATGTGGCCACTGCATTGTTCATGGCCATGTGCATATCTTGTAGAAACTATCAATGAATGAAAATTCATGAAAGATTGAAAAACTTTTAACTCACAGAACTACCTCCGTTTATTCTAATATTTGAAATATAGCTTCATTTATGTTAAAAATCCTAGCTCGAGGGTTTACACTTCTCTGTATTTTTCACTTTACCATTCCTCTATTTTACACTCAAAGCATCTCTCAGGAAACGTGACCCTATTTCTTTTAATCTGGGTTTTTGGGTTGAAGGCTTCTTTCTGAAGCTTTACATTTTTATTGGAAAATAATAAAGCTTGGCCTCTACAGAAATTTCTGAACATTTTCATCTTTGGATTTTTGAAGATTGCTTTTCTTCTTACTTAAATTTTCTACATTTATCACATGAAGGAAAAACCAAAATAGGTTTTTTATGCAAATGTCCTCTTGCATTCATATATGTGTTGTCATGTCACAAGACCCTCCTGAAAACTATCACGACAATGTTTTTGAGACTCGTCCATTATTGAACTTAAACTGCCACCATTATGTTTCTCAAACTTCCCCAGGTTGTATGATATTCCAATTCATTGAATAGGGCATTATCCTTAAATGAAACATGTCATACAATTCCATTATCTACATTTAAGTCTACAAATGGTTTCTTGTTTGTACATGTATCACCAAACTTACAACTTTTTTATATGTAGTGAATGTAATGAATCTTAATCATATTGATGCTAGGGTCATATATTTATTTTGTTGTCCTTACAAAACACTTATTCACTCCCACATATTGCACTATTGGAATGTTTTTCCTGTAGCTTATAATTATGCTTAGTCTCTGGTTGCAACTTTTGAGGATTAACCTTATGTAATCTTCAAGCCATAGCATTCTCTTTATGCTCTTTCTTTGAATGAGTGCACTATAAATTATGGTGGACATCATACTAACATTATGGTTGGATGATGATGAATCTCTAGCACATAGAATAAAATAATTAGAGAAATTGGATGAGAATAGGTTCACCATATACAACCAACAAGTGGAGCAGAAAAGATAAAAATCTTAGCATGATAGAAATCTCCAGAAAAAACTTTTAAAATACGAGATTTAGTCCATTAAATGAAAACAAATTAAAAAGGAAAGGAAAGCTAAATGTACAGTGGTTGGGTCTCTACTACATACATGAAATTTAAAAATGTGAAGTAGTAAGTTTAAGAAATCTAGATGAAGATCACATCAAATGGTATGTGAATGATGCAAGACTTAAACACTATCACCAACCAAAAGGGTGAAGATCATAAAGAAAAAAAATACATATATTGTAAAATATGTATTAGAAACCAATAAACAATAGAATCAAACTGTTAGTAGTCAAGGGATACAAATGGCTAGAAAATCCCACAAAACTCAACGGGAAAAGACATAAATACCACCAACTAGCCCCAAACCTATTTAAACACCACTACACTCGCTCCATTCTCACTTTGCACTCAAATACTCTTGTGAAAAATGCTAACTGATCTCTATTATTCCTATAAGAAAATATAGCTGGAAAAAGGGCCACACCAACCCTGGTAAACATCACAGAGAAGTTGCACCTAAAATAGTACAAGAAATTTCCATTCAAGACAATGGAGGTGGAAAAAGATAGAGAATTCTCAAGAATCCCCATAGATGCGGTTTATACAGAAGATGTAAGGAAATACATCCATGAGCCCATAGAAAAAATTAATCACACAAAGTTTGAGGAGCTTTGAAAAACACTACTAACCCTAGACCACAACACATATCAACCATAGTACCAAGAGGTAGGACAAAAATTATTGGATGAGTGTAAAGACTACCCAAATTTTTGTGATGAACATGAATGGGTTAAGCTAGTCCTTAGTAGAGTGGATTATGAATTTATCTACCTTGAAAAACCCTATTATATTATAAAGGAGGAAATTCATGTGACAACTGGACTGATATAGTAGGAGAAATTCTATCCAAAAAATCTACTATGTGAATAGAGAGGACTCCACAATAGAAATGGCAATCCACATCACATATTAAATGGTGTTTGATGGGAATGATTTATACCTATACGAGGTGATGACAAAATAGCTCATGGAAAATCTTCAAAAAATCAAAACCTCCCGGTATAACTTTTGATAGAGTACATTGCTAATATGCCTAGTATTTTACTTCTTAAACAAATTACCCACATTCAAAGAAAAATTATGGTAGATTAATCTACTAGTAGCAACACAAACAAATATATATACTCTATAGTTCAAGGAAAAACCAACATATACCACTGCATATTGGGGATCCTTCAAAAGCGTCCAACAACAATTATAGGTTGGGGAGCAGATACCATATGATTATGTCAATAAATATATCAATACCATCACTTTTCTAGTGGATAAAGATTATACATTTATGGAGATGGTGGATCCAAGGAAAACATGGATTCCCCAACTCCCCTATGATGTATCACAGCAGTAAGTAGACACATATGCTACCAACATCCTTAGCAAACCAAAAGACCCAAATATGAAGATATTTGGGACATACAAAAAAATTATGGATCAAATCCATAAGAAGAATGCAAAGGAGAAGTTCAAAAATAATAAAGAACAACTTCATAAGTAATGGGAATCCCACCAAGAGGGCCAACACAACCCTCCTCCTACACACCACTTCTAAAAACTAGCACACCAACAATATTAAGAAGGTCTAGAGGATAAATTCTAATGACACAATGGAACTGAGCTCAAGGTGTGGGACCTTGAAGATGAGGTCCAAGCAATGGAGAAGGCTAGATTCCTCTTGAAAACTGGATGCAATCAATACTGGTCCAACCCAACACTAAATAACTCTATAATAATCCTAATCCTAATCTATCAAGCTACAAAAGGAAAAGGGATAAGAGAATGTTGAAAATTGAAAATATGATGATGCACCAATATTAAAGATATTTCTTCCTACCTATGATTGCATAGGGTATCAACAAAACTACCAAATAAATTCATGCAACTCTCTGTTATACTAGTTCCTAGGAAGTTGCAGGAAGGTTAGGGTTTAACATACACTAAGATGGAAAATATTTCTCCATTATTAGCTTCTTATACCACATATAACACAACATTCAATCTTAGGAACATAGAAACAATCATTCAATATGAAGAAAAGAGTATTTCACAATACATTCAAGGTGAGAGAGGGTAAGATAGAAATTTTAATAATAGAGAGGCATAGGCCAGTGTCACAATTGCAAAAAATGTAGTTCACATACATGTATCTACAAGATAAATCAGGGAAGAACCCTTAAAATGAGCACAAAAGTGCTTTATATTCATCTGTAGGTCATAGGAGAGAGATAGGGCATGTGACTGGATAAGAAACCCTAGCCAAAACCCTACAAATTAGGTGCAAACATGTTTCTATCCCAAAACCAAAATAAAATCCTACCATAATAGCCCTAACACCATATTCATGCATCCATATTGATGAATCCATGGACAAAGAGAAGAAACCCCCTTAAAATTTGTAGCAAAATCACAATTAGGGATGGCCCTCTAATAGAAAAGTGGTCTGTAAACAATAAATGAAGCATTGGCGCCATTTTTCCACTTAAATTTGGTGAAAAATACATTTAAAAAAAATATTGTATCTCCAAGAATCACATCTTGTATTTGGGGAATTCGTTGCAACATTAATGGAAATTCTAGGTTGAAACATGAAAATCTAGCCAAATCATAGGAAAGAGATAGGGCATGTGACTGGACAAGAAACCCTAGCCAAAACCCTGCAAATCAGGTGCAGACATGTTTCTATCCCAAAACCAAACTAAAATCCTACCATAATATCCCTAACACCATATTCATGCCTCCATATTGATGAATCCATGGACAAAGAGTATAAACCCCCATAAAATTTGTAGCAAAATCGTGGTTAGGGATGGCCCTTTGACAAAAAAGTGGTCTGTAAACAATAAATGAAGCATGGGTGCCATTTTTCCACTTAAATTTGGTGAAAAATACATTTAAAAAAATTATTGTAGGTCCAAGAATCAGATCTTGAAATTGGGGAATTCGTTGCAACATTAATGGCAATTCTAGGTTGAAACATGAAAATCTAGCCAATTTGTCCAAAATTTCCAACAGGATTTAAAGTCCTGACAAGACTAAAGGTAATTGAAACATGGAAAAAATAATGGACTTGGACATTTGTACTTTTCTCGAATGTACTTTCGAGACCCAAAATCTCGAAAGGACCAAAATGTCCAATGGGAACAAAAAATCCTAACATGATATTTTCAAGAAAAAGGGAAATGGAGAATCAGGAAAGGACTTGGATATTTGTGTTGAACACCTATAGTACTAAGAGGGGGGTGAATCAATATTATTTTAAACCACTTAAACATTTAAACATTCATTCCACATAGCATATTCAATTTTTAGTAGGAAAGGAACGTATGAAAGAAACCATCAAAGCACATAACACATGAACACCAATTTTTTACGTGGAAAACCTAAAATGGGAAAAACCATGGTGAGGATTAGCTCACAATATATTATAACCTATTATAATATATTATATAATTTCTCACTATAGGTGGACTCACTTCCCATTGAAAGAAGAAAAGATAGAAGAGAGTGGTGGCACACAACCAAGATTTGAATTGTTACAAGTGCATCTAAAACATGTTGGAATATAGTTCCATTGAAGCTCAATGTACTGACTCTACACTTCATATTGATCTGCACTCTCTCTTTTTTCTTCTCTTCATTCACCTTATACTCATACAATTCACATCAATTATACTTTTGTATTCACCAACTTCATTTTTACAACACTGAAATGAACTCATACTTATACCAATTTCATCCCAACATCAATTAGGTCAGCCTAATTAAATATTCCTTGTTGGCTCAACATACACATATACATACTTCACACTAAGATCCAAAACTCATAACAAATCAAAATAGGTCAGCATGGACCTATAATAGCTCCCACATAATGGATTAGTACTTATTAAAACTCTGCAATACACAAAACTTATTAGGTCGGCACTGGTAATGACATAATAGAATTTGCCAACTATACATCCAAAAATTGACATGTGAACCTCCAAACTTCATGCAACTTGGAATTCACACTCTACTAACACCTATCAATATCTCCATTAATCCACAAAGCCAGATACCAATCAATGAAGAAGTGCAGATTCACCAAAACATACATACAATATTGGTAACATTGTAACTTCCAAACTAGAACTTCGGCCATTCATATCTTCAACACCAGCTATCAAAACACTATGAAACTCTAAATATAAACTCCTCATTCATCTCTTTTCTGATCTTCGGAGTCATCCTTAATCTTTGTGCTAACTTTGTAACCTTCTCCATAGTCTCGTTTTGAAGCCTTTCTAGATCATTTTGATATTTTCTCATGAGAGTGGTCACCCTTTGCTTTGTTCGAAACTCCTTGTTGTACAACTTAGCCAATGTGGCTTTATTTTCTTCGGAGAGAGGTGCATAGATCTTTTCTAAAGAAAAATATTTTAACTTTGATTCTTTCTCAATAGCCTCCTTCCTTTTGGCAAATGATACATTCTTTAAGTCTTTTGGCAACTACTTTTCAATGTTCTACATGCTAACCTCAAATGCAACAATATACTTGATAATTGCTTCTACAATGATGACCTTTTCTACCTCATCAGCATCAGTATACAATGCAACAGTCTCTTCTAGCATCTCATGCTCCATAATCTTATTAATTAGAGCATCCAACTTCATGGGACTATGAGTATTTACCCAATCCTTTTTCTTCTTCTTTTTCTTATCTTTTGGTGACTTTTTTGCTTTACCAGGATTTTCTTTCTTTTCTCTCATTTGCATTTTGTATCCTTCATTCTCTTTCTTGACCTCTACCTCACTTTTCATGTCAACAATATCAAATCTTACTTTCTTTTCACTAGCTTCTCCTTGTGTTGCTTCAAGCTTCCTTTTCCAGACCAATTGTGTTCCTTCTTCTTCTTCATCATCTTCAACATTCACTCCCAAGTATTGTTACCATGTAGCTTTTGTTTTTACTCTCCTTCTTGTAGGGCCAGTTGTTTGTTGTGCTATCAGAGTAACCTTTTCCTTTTCAAGCCTCTCTATTGTTTAACCAGAGGTGTTGTATCCTTTACTGGAGTACTTATAGGCTCTTTCCTTTTCTCTCATGCAGCAGTCTTAGTCCCAGAGGACTTTGGGGAAAATTAAGGATTGGTAGTTATTCTACCAGATCTCCTAACGCTTGATGATCCTCCCAATGAGCTATACATGGATTTTTTCTTCTCAACTTGTTCTTTTCTTAGGCCCATTACCTCCACAAATGTTGCAATCATCTTGTCAATGGTCTTCTTTATTTGTGATTGCCTTTGATCCATGTGCACCTCCATGGATTTCTCTTCATATGTACCATATCTCTCTTCAAAGGTGCCTTTTGGCTTGCTTAGCATAAATTCCACTAAGTCAGTGATTTCATCCTCTGTGACTTCATATCCCATCTCTGGGATCCAAACAATTCTAGGCTCAACTGCCAGTATGATGCAACTATCTTTTGTTCCAAGAAAGGTGATGTCACTCTTGTAACTTTCAACCATGCTTTTAGGTATCCTTTGTATTGCCTACATCTTTTCTTGGAAATTTTTGAAGAACCCACAAAGATCATTCTTCTATGCATCTAAGTCTCCCAACCTCATCAAATGATCTTTGATATGGTGGGCTACAAGCCTAACCTTTAGCCACACTATGTTCTTTGTTCCAGGTACTTCATTTAGAAAGTAGAATAGTAAACAGATGATAAAAGTTACAAACTTAAAAGAATACTTAAAATCTTTTGTCTTTTGCAGGTTTTCCAAAAGCTACAATCTCAACAACTCACATAAATCATAGTCTTCACCCTTCTCAACTATCTCATATGTTGTATTGATGGCAGTAGTTGACACTAAATTCTCTTTGTTGGTGAAGTAAATTGTGTATTCAATCATCATTGAAGAAGATTTAACTATCAATTTCCTGATTTCCTTAATGTTCAAGGCTCTGTTTTCATACTTTACACTCATTCGCTCCATCAGTATTTCATTTTTCACTGATTTGAGCACCAGAGCTAGTTTGGTTGAGCACAATCTTGTCACAACCATAATTGCCTCTTTGTTTATCAAATGAGGTATGTCTAACTAGAGGAATTTATCATGAATTTTTCTTATTGTGTATCTCACCCACTCATCCACATAGAAAAATATGGGAAAATTGTTCTAGACATTGATTTTCTTCTCTGTCAAACTCTCAAATTTTGATTTCAACTCAAAATCATCTTCGATGAGCTCTTTGTACCACACATCACTCAATTTTGTATGATTATATATTTCCAATTTAATGTGAATGTATTCCCTAACATCTTTTGTGTGCAAAACTCCATATGGGATGTGTGAAAATGGACCATCTGGATCATCCACCAACGATTTTTCAAGATGTCATTTAAATTTAGGGTGAGGATACTTTATAACCTCTACCACTTGTGGTGTCTACATATTTATAGTAAATTGAAATTTCTTTCTAAAACTAGGGTAAATGGAAACTATAAATACCTTTTAACTTGCTCTCTAGTTAAGGTTTCACTTGCACTAAATCTCAACTACTTCGATCACTTCATTTTGCTCTTTGTTTTCTCATCTCTCCTTGAATGTTTGTTTGCAAATTATTTTTTATTTAATGAAGTTGCTTATAAACCCTTTATATATTGACCTAATTCTACATTGAATGCTTCATTCGATAAAGTTGTCAAACCCTAATTGTATGCACAATCAACTTTAAATGCTCTGCAATTTTTGCAATTCAATATTTTCCACCGGTTCTTTCTCCAATAGGTCAAGCCTATTAAACCACACATCATATCCATGTACTGAAGCATCAACACAATTTCTCTAGTAGGGGATAAAGAATCTTCTATTAATTCTCCCCCTAAGCCAAAGCTTTCATCTTAGTTTCTAGAGGAAACATCTACACTAGATGTTGCTACAAACTCAGGCTTAGTCTCACTGGCTTCCTTCTTTTTCCAATCTCTTTCTTCATCTCAATTAGATCATCCTTTTTCAACGAATCATTCTTCTTTACCAAATTGTTCTTCACATTCTTGCTTCTGAAAAACTTAGAGATATGTCTAGGTCTACTACAATTGTAACATATGAAATTCTTTTGAACAAGCTTACCTCCATTCATTCTAGATCTACATTGATTAGCTTTATACCCAAATCCATTGCATACATAATAATAGCCATTAAAAGATTGAAACCTCATACCACTATTATAGTAATTAATCATTGAATTTATACATTCACTAACTCTATGACCAAATATTTTGCATGTAAAAGAATGACTAGGAAAAGATTGAACATTCTGATTCATTCTACTTCTACATTCCATAGCCTTATGTCTAGATTTATTGCAAGAATAATAGAAACCACTAAAATATGGGTACCTTTGTGTATTTAGTTGTATGACCGGTGGTCTTTTGAAGTCTTTCCTTTTATTTCGAACCTATTTTCTATTTCTCTTCTTATCCTCATCTTGTTTTGGATTTTGATATGTCTTTTGCTTTCTCCTATCTCAAACCCTAATCCACCTTTGTTTTTAGATCCTTTTTTATTTGCAATCATTTCAACAAGATTTGTAGAACTCATCTTGAATTTGTCTTCATGACTCTTTGCTTTCTCAAGATCTACTCTTAAGGTCACAACTTCTTCTTCAAGTTTGGAACATTCCTCATATTTTCTTTTCATCTTTGCATTTAGACATTCCTTAACTCCTTTTCCTTCTTTAACTTCCACCTTCAAACTGGTAATTTTCTCATTTTCTTGCTCCAGCTGCTCATTGACCTCCTTATGTCTTTCCCTGAATTTCTTGATTTGCTCTCTCAACTTTCTGATACATTCATCTATTTCTTTAATATTTTTCTTCAAATATTTGTTCTCACTTTTAGTCTTTTCCATATCTTCAAGGGAAATTTTGAGCTCTCCATTCATGTCAACCATGCACTCTTCTTCTGTAAATCCAATAGTAGGTATCTTTTCTAGAGGAATGGGAAATATTCCAACAACCGTGTGTTCAACCTCCAAGATCTTCCCTAAGAGGTTAAGCTTCTTCCAAGGAACCAAGCTTTGACACCAATTGTTGAACACCCAAAATACTGAGAGGGGGTTGAATCAACATTCTTTTACACCACTTAAACATTTATTCATTCCACATAGCATATACAATTTGCAGCAAGAAAGGAAAGTATGAAAGCAACCATCAAAGAACATAACACATGAACACCATATTTTTACGTGGAAAACCCAAAATGGGAAAAACCACGGTGGGGATTAGCTCACAATATATTATAACTGGTTATAAGATATTACAAAAGTGCTCAATATAGGTGGACTCACTATCCAAGTGGACTCACTACTCACTAAAAGAAGAAAATATAGAAGAGAGTGGTGGAACACAATCAGGATTTGAACGGTTACAAGTGCATCTACAACATGTTGGAATATAGTTCCATTGAAGTTGAATATATTGACTTTACAATTCATACTTATTTTCAATAGCTCTCTATTCTACTCTACATTCACCTTATACTCACACAATTTGCATCGATTATACTTGTGTATTCACCAACTTCAGTTTTACAACACTAAAATGAACTCATACTTATACTAATTTCATCCCAACATCAATTAGGTCAGCCTAATTAGATGTATCATATAAAATATTCCTTGTTAGCTCAACATACAAATATACATACTTCACACTAAGATTAAAAACTCATAACAAATCAAAATAGGTCAAAATGGACCTATAATAGCTCCCACATAATGGACCAGTACTTATTAAAACTCTGCAATACACAAAACTTATTAGGTTGGCACCGGTAATGACCTAGTAACAGAATTCGCCAATTGTACATCCAAAAATTGACACACAGACCTCCAAACTTCATGCCACTTGGAATTCACACTCTATTGGCACCTGTCAATATCTCCATAAATTTTCAAAGCCAAATACCAATCAATAGAGAAGTGTTGATTCACCAAAACATACATACAGTACTGGTAACATTGTAACTACTAGACCAGAACTTTTTTCATTCATATCTTCAATACTAGAGACCGAAACACTATGAAACTTTTAATATAAACTCCTCTAACATCCAAGAAAATTATATTAAAACCATTGAGAAATATTCTACACAACGGACCAATGCAAACCAGAATATTGGATGTCTTGTACATTAAAAACATTGTTTTGATACTTAGTCAATTTCTCATTTCAAATGTCTTCACCAAATCAAACCTTCTTACAAATATCCACTGAATAACCATCTTCAAATATGTTCAATTTGTACAAATTGATCTACATGAATATCTCCATACCAAAATACAATGTTGACATCAATGACAACACTGAACAACATATTTTACAATGTATACTTATACTCCATGCTCATGTTATCGGTAAGCATATCAATGATAATCTTCTTATTCTTCCAACAATTTAGAATTTTTCCAAATTTTCTTTCGTGACTTGAAATCTTGAAAGGACCAAAATATCCAAAGAGAACAAAAATTCTGGAAAATACATTTTGAAGAAAAAGGGGAATGGGGAATTGAGAACGAACTTGGACATTTGGACTTTGTCCAAATGTCTTTCTAGGATTTGATACTCTGACAAGACCAAAAGATAAAGTGGGGACTCAGAAAGAAAATAGATATTTTGGATTGGTCCAAATGTCCTTTTGAGACCTAATACTCTGACGAGATCGAAAGAGGGAGCAAGGACTCAAAAAGAAAATGGACATTTGGGCTTGATCCAAATGTCCCTTCAGGATGTGATACTCTAACGGGACTGAAACAAGAAGCAGGGACTCAAAAAGAGATTTTTTTATGTCATGATACATGGATAAAATGGTTAGTGTGATGAGTAGGATAAAATAAGTGATGTAGGACGATGATGGGTATATGAATCATGCTGATCAAATATCAATAAAAGTTATAGTTATTGGAATTATTTAGGATTTTTATTAAAAAATAAGATGGAAAAATGAATTTTATATTGCTATTGGTTATGTTAAAAAATGTAGGGAGAAATCCTTATTTTGATATAATAAATAGATACTATGCACCAATGTATAAATAACTAAGGTGGAATCATATCTAATGCATGGAATTTGACTATGAAAAAAATAGAATTATCCTTATTCATACCAGACATAGAGAAACCTTGTTTGAATGTGTGAGAGAATAAGACTTAGAGCATAATACCTACCTATTCACAAAATGATAAGAAATAAATAAATTCTTATAACAATTGTTGGGAAATTCAATCTCTATCCAACCATGACTTCAATGGATGAGATTAAAGGCTTGGACTACAACAACATGAAAATATGAAACTTATATACAAATATGAAAATTAAGTTGTCTTATTATGGAATTACCCTGATTGGATCCATCTTCTTTATGATGCCAAAAAGTAGTCAACATAAAATGCTTATAAAAACTACCTTATGTGAATTTATAACAATAATATATAAAGAATAACATCACCATAATATAGTATCAATGAGGCATAAATCAGCAACATAAGAGCATTACATAACATAATATTTATGTGGAGAAACCCTTGGGGAAAAAACTCCACCAAGAAGAGAGGAAAGTATGTATTATCTATAAATAAATTAGATTACAATACATTCACTTCCATTCTCCTCTTTTCATCAACCATGGAAGCACCTATGCACATGTGAACAACCTCCTTATGCCTCAACCTATCCTTGTTCTTACAATGAAACTCTACATCCAAGAGGCTAAATTTATAGATGTGTGAAGGCATCTTGAGCCCCAAACATGCCTCCCAAAGATGGCCCTTCATTTCAAACATCCCCAACCCTTGGAATACCTCCTCAAAATGTGAAAGGACATCAGTTTTGGCTCCAATACTTTCCCTCCAACTTGGGAGATAAACATTACATTAAATGCAATAAATGATGGAATAACAAGACACTTGTTGCCTCTTTCCAAGCTCTCACTTGGAGAATACCAACAATCACTCATTTGTTCTTTCCCTATATTTTATTATCCCATTCTATGTGTCCACATGTGGGAAAAACAATATTGAATATTTATGTCCACAACTCACCTTTATCGAGCTACTAGTGGGCCCATCACCCTTTATGAATATATTACAAACAATGGTGAGAATTTTAATATTACAAAATATCTTCCCCATACACCCTAAGTGTCTAGAGACACTTTACAAGGATATTGGAACCATACAATATGACATAGGATTTACAAGGTAGATGGAACCTTAATCCTAACACAAAAGGTATGAATAATCTAATATGCAAAGTTTGTTTGTTATGCAAAAAGCTACCTCGATGTACACAAGGCAAATATTTTCCATGGTCATACTATAAGAATATCCCACAAGCACAACATACAAAAGAAATTACCATGCCCCATTTTATGCTCCTCTATACACACCAAGATATTGAAAGATCAAGGTGGCTTCAAGTAAGTGATGGAAGGATACAAAAGATAAGTCAAAAGAAAAGACTAACTCATAAAACATATCACAGCCATCCTATCTCTTACCAAAGAGATTGTAATTGTTATCCTAGATTATACCTATTATAGGAAATATATATCCATTAAGGCATTGATTGGGATGATGAATTAAATTATTTAGGAAATAGGTATGTAGGTAGTGGGTTCTTTCAATAGTGATCCTAGCTTGCAATTTTTCATGAGTGCTCTAGATTTTGATTTATGCACCATTTTATTTTATCTACTTTGTCAAGGTGATTGTGATGATGATTTTATTATTGATAATGATTTTATTATGGATGGGTGAATTTGTGTAGGTGTTGATTTGTTTTTCTTGGATTTTTGAGATATTTAATATTTTGTGGGTTTATTTGAATATTTAATGTTTTTGAAACTTTTTGGAATATTTGATGTTGTTAGAGTTTTTAAATATTTGATGGTTTTGGATTTTTTGGAATATTTGATTTTTTTTCAATTTTGGAATATTTAATGTTTTTAGATTTTCAATATTTAATGTTTCTATATTTTTGGAATATTTAATGTTTTTGAATTTTTTGGAATATTTAATGTTTTTGGATTTTTGGAATATCTACTTTTTTTAGATTTTTGGAATATTTAAGGCAATAACAAGGATCCAATATGATGACTAGGTTTAAGAAAAATTCCCCCAATTAAGCGTAGAATCATTTTATTATGGACTAAATGGATTGATTTTATTATGATACTATGGATAACACTAGACACTAGTAAATTACTAAGCCATGGTAGGTATATAAGTGAAAATATGGTAGGTAGGTGGATATGGATGGAATTTTGACTATATTATGAATGGAATGGATGAGAACCTAATATATGGTAGATGGTGATTACTACAAATGGTTCATGTAAATAGGTTGTTACCATGGTACTTATCCAAAGCACCACCAAAGTGGTTTTCACTAGAGGAAAAATTTTATCTTTGCTATATTTTATATTATTACATAACACCTGTAAATAGGTTTTCATCATGGTACTTTCCCAAGGCACCACCAAAGTGGTTTTCACCATTGAAAGGATTATTCCTCCATACTTTTTTTCCCTTGGGATACCTCAAGGACCTAAAACTTCTGAGGTGGCTATTGTTGATGGGCTCTTGTAAGGGCTCACCTTCAAGTGTTGCAAGTTGGTAAGCTCCTAAACCATAACTCATTGTGATGACAAATGGTCCCAACCAATTAGGTTCAAATTTTCCCTTGTTATCCTAATCTATTTGGTTCTTCTAGTTTTCTCTTAGGACTAGATCACCTACGAAGATGATTTTGATATGCATGTAAATGATTTAGTGTACTAAAATATCATTCATCTAGCAACTCTAGCTCATGTGACTTGGATACTTGGTACTCTTTGTTGTTGACAAGATGTTGCAATAATACCCTCAAACAAGGGATTTCGACATCAATAGGAAATATTTCTTCAATGTCATAGACTAGGGAATATGGTGTAGCATCTATAGGTGTTTGAATGCTAGGATGATAAGCTCGTACGGGAAAATTAATTTAGATGTGCCAATCATGGCCAATGTCATTAACTATCATCTTTATGATCTTGAGTATGGTTTTGTTATATGCCTCTACTTGATTGTTGCCCTAAGGGAAGTATGGTGTAGAAAAGTGTTGTTGGATGTGGAATTATGAAAAAGACTACAAACATCCTAATTTTTAAAGAGTGTACCATTGTGTGTGACGATGGCATGGGGAACACCATACAAGAAAATTTAGTTAAAGATGAACTTCACTATCTATTTGTTGGTGATGTAGGTTAATGGGATGGCTTCAATCCACTTTGTAAAGTACTTAGTGGTAGTGATAATGAACTTATGGACTTTGGATGAGGTAGAATAAATATTTCCTATGAGGTTGAGTTCCCATTGTGAAAAGGGCCATGGTGTAGTAATGAGTTGCAACACTTGGGCTGGTGTGTGAATGAGATCTCCATGTTGTTGATGTTGTAGACATTTCTTCACAAATTGGTGTGTCTCTTGATCCATGATATGCCAATAGTACCCTATTCTCACTAGCCTTTTAGCAAGGACAGGGCCACTAGAATGGGACCCACAAACACCTTTATGTACCTCATGTAGGGAACTCTTAGCCTTTTTCAAGTTTAGACATCTAAATAATGTACCATCAAGACACTTTATGTATAGTGTGTCACCAAGAATGGTGAAATGGGGTGAGAGGAGGATAAAAGTTTTCTTTTTGTTAGTGGTTAGGATGGGTGGGATGGTGTTATCATTTAGGTAGGCATAAATTTTGACTTTAGGACATCGAAGGCAGAAACTTTCAACTAGGAATTCATATTTTTTACTATTATGTGGCATATCTAAGAGAGATCCAATAGTTTCCATAACATATACAACCATACTATTCAATCTAGGTATTTTTTCAAAGGAGATAGTGGAAAAATATTGTTTGAAGTTGTTGACCATTCTCTTATATGGTAAAAATTGATCATCCTTTGTCTGATAATAATCATTAACCTGTGTAACAACTAACTATGAATCACCGTAGACCTATAACTCTTTGATTTTCCATTGGATTGTTATTCTAAGTACTATAATAAGTGTTTCATATTTAACAATGTTATTAGTACATGGAAATTCTAATCGATATGCTTTTGGAATACAATCACCTTGAGGAGTGATGAATATGACTCCTACATTTGAACCATGATGTGTGTGTGACCCATAGAAGTAAAATTTCCATTGATTTATAAGGGTGATGGTGAAAACTGCTTCATCTAGAAAGTATGATATGAGAGGATTATCATCATATAAAGGTTCTTCAACTAATTGATTTGCAATGATCTATCCCTTATTTCCTTTTGATCTACATACTCTATGTCGAACTTGCTTAATATCATAACCTACTTAGATATGTGACAATTTTGAGTGTTGCTTTGGATAATAGATGTTAGAAAAAGGTATGTTATCCACCTTGCATAATATTTAATGTATATTTTAGTATTACTTGTGATGTACCTAGGGGATCTAGGGATGTGTGCATCACATGGGTTAGCATTCTTGGGGGCACTTTATGTGTTGTATATAACATTGTGATAAATATTTACTGTGGGGTTGCACATTGTGATAATATTTAATATTAGGAAAACTTAGTACCTGTAAGATGGGGTAAAACAGTTCTAGCCTAGATAAAGTGACAACCAAACACTTCTAAGCTATAAACCTCATCTAAACAAGAGAATACAAAAAAAAAGAGGAATAAAATGAAAGCATTTGAATAAAAACACTCCCCATATTGTAGTTGATTCACTTCTCTTGTCTCTCCTTATTCTTTTGCAAATATTCCCTTAGATTTGCTGTCTCACTTGTGCAAATACCTACAAATAGTAAGCAAGAAGGTTGGAGATAATGGTTGTTAAGGAAAAAATGGAGGAGGAAGGCTACTTTTATAGACAGCCATTCGAATGGATGAATGAGATTAAACTTCGATAAAGATGCCAAGATCAATGGTGGAGGATTGATGCACCAAGAATATGTTATTCATGTGAGGGCTATTGATGGTTATGACACCTACCGCTATGACATAGATGGCTATCACAAGGATTAATGAGCAAGTGGAGGAAAAGAAATGAATTAAAAATTGACAAATAATTAATTCATGAGAAGAGAATATTTGACCAAATGGAAAATAAATAATTCATTCAAATTATTTAATTGAGAAAAAGAGGAAATAGGAATTTAATAAAAATGATTATGCAACCATTTTAATTAAATAAAATAAAATGGAAAAGTGACATTAAATAATTAACTTGGATTAATTATTTAATGGGAGAGAAAATGGCAAGGGATAATTAAATAATTTTGACAATTATTTAACTACAAAAGAATTAAAGGACAAAATGAATAGATAAATAATTAATAATTATTATTTAACTATAGACGAATGATGAAAGACAAATAATTAAATAGATAATATTTTATTTAATTATCGAAGAAAGGGATGTTAGTGACGCGATTAAATTTATTTAATCAATTAGGCTAGAATAAAGAATAGAAAGTGAATTAATGAAATAATTAAAATTATTTAATTAATAGAGGAATACAATTAAGGATAATCAAATAAATAAAATTACTCAATTATCGGAAAACAACGACCAAGAAAAAAGATGCTCGTAGACTAGGACATTTTTCAGTGTCTACATTTTTCTCCTCTTTCACATAATGCAGTTCATCATGTTGTGTCAAAGAAATTCAATCAAAGGATGCCCCAACAAAGTCAAGGTATAGGTATGCCCCTCAGGAAAATTTTACAAATTTCCAAAAAGTTTCAAAAAATTTAAAAAAATTTCTCAATAAAACAAGTTGATGGCCAAGAAGTCGATGGCGAAGATGGAAATGAGTTTCGAAGGCATTATGGGGGTCAAATTTGGATTCAAAGTCATCAAAAGGTGCGCTCAATAGACAAGGAAAGTTGAAAAACCCCTAATTTTGGACCTATAAATAGCAACTTGAGTTTGAAAAAGGGTCATTTGTGCATACCTAATATAGAAATTTCTAGAGCTTTGAGTGATTTTTCGACAAGGATGTCTCCAATTCTAGAGGCTGCCCACCGTGCATATCGGATCTAAGGGTACCACCAACCTAAGGGAGCGCCTGCCCCGGTATGTACTACTAACCCCCTTTGTAATTTTTTCAATTTGCATGCATTTAGTTAGGGAAAAAAATTAGCAAGCAATTGTGTAACAGAATTTTGCAATGCAATTGTGTGCGCGTTCGACGCAAATGATAAGCGGTTCACTGCAATCATCTCATTGCAACACAATTTCACTAGGGTTAGGGTAGGGGCACTTGCATTGCGATGCACAAAATTATGCAATGTAGCTCAATTTTTGAGTCGCATATGCGATCGAGAAGATTGCAACTTATAGGCTATGATGCAAGTGATGTATGGAATGACGCATGTGATAGGCAAGCGAAACAATTGCAGTTGCGAGCTAGTTAAAAATTGTGTGTGACGCATTTGTCAGAACTGCGACACAATTGCCTAGTTAAAAAATTTCCCCATATTAGGAAGTTTTGACTTGGTCAACTTAGGTCTGATAGGTCAACTAAAGGTTTTAGATTGACATAATGGTGTGCTTGATGATTGCAAGAGAATGTACCTCTTATTTATACATGAGATTCTAGACTAGATGTGTTCTGACTACAGGATCAATTGAGCGAGGAGGAGAGACAGGCATTGTTGGATTTGGGGTTGTTCTACGTCACATACATGCTCATGATTAGGGCAAATAGGGGGATTCTCACAGCATTGGAAAAGTGGTGGCACTCTGAGATGAGCAGCTTCCATTTGTTGATAGGGGAGGTGACAGTCACCCTAGAGGATGTTTATAGGATTTCATGGTTGTCGATTCGCGGTGAGCGAGTACGCTATGATCTCACTCGAGGACTGCAGGCCCTATATGAATACTATGAGTGTGATGACAATGCAAAGCTCAAGATCTAGGGCTATGATATCAAATGGGAGACCTTGGTAGAGACATATGACAAATATGACTACGTGTTGTGTGCATTGATAGCAGATGTGATGATTCCTGACCGCAGGGGGCATGGTTTCCCAGTGGGCTGGGGGGAGATGCTCGAATCGATGGTTCAATTCGAGATAGTTTATGTGTGGGGGTTATGTCTATTGGCCATTCTCTACTTTCAGTTACATGACATCGCATATAGGGGCAAGTAGAGTTTGAGCTACGATGTTACACTATTGACAGTATGGGCTTGGGAGCACATAGCAATGTTTCAACCTTATGTGGTGCGATAGTTGGCTATAGATGCTCCATACACATATTTGTACTAGGGGGCCCTAACACAAACACATGTGGGGGATGTTGGTTACTGTTGGCATGGTCTGGATACATTGGTCAATTTCATTTGGAGGCTATATAGAGCATGTGATTTATGGATCAGGGAGGATGATCATTTTACATGGTGCCAACAATCGAGATATCTCATCGGACGCATAGTATAGACGTACCATATCATCAAGATGTATCTCTAGGAGAGAGTTAGATGAAAGTTTTGGGAGAGACAGGATGTTCTAGTTGGCATAGCAGAGTATGGATAGTCATCCCGAGAGGTGCATCCATGGGGTCCTCAGATCGTAGTTACCACTATGGAGCAAGAGATAGATGCTTTACAGGCATTGAATTGGGAGTGGAGAGGAGGGGATGCCAATGCAGGGATGACACTAGAGTATGATGCCTAGTGGTTGATACATAGATCCATTCCTTTGATAGATCCATTGTAGCCAGCGCTAGTGGAGCGTAGAGGTAGGGACCCAAGAGGCCGGCGAGGAGACAGGGGTCAGAGGGGTGGAGGGAGAGGAGACAAAGGATGAGGAGACGATGGAGGATGGGAAGATGATGGAGGAGATGGACAAGGAGGGTGGGGGGAGACCAATGGAGGAGGGATGGAGGATGATGGGTGGCCAGATAGCTACCACCTATTAGGGAGGAGGAGGAAGAGATGGAGGAGGAACAGCCAGAGTAGAGTGTAGTGATGAAGGTGGCAAGGCAGGAGGGGGAGCAACACGCAGGGGTGCCAGTAGTAGAGGTTGCACAACCAAAGGTAGTGGCAATGGAGGTTGAGGTAGGAGGAGAGGAAGAGGAAAAGATGGATGGGGTGAAGAGAGCCCTCCATGAGAGGATTATTATGGGAGCTAAGGAGGTGGGGGAGGAGGGCCAGGTAGGTGAGGGCACTGCAAACTAGAGGATAGCTACCCTATAGGAATGTGTGTAGACACTAGAGGTAGAGTTGAGGACCATTACTATAGAGAGAGACGGCCTTGAGGTTGTGAGGTATTATTTCCAGGTGGAGAGGGACCTAGCAGTGATCAGTCAATAGCAGACCGACCAACGCATGATAGATTTTATAGCTACATGCAGTGGGTCTATAGTGGAGGTTGCATGGGAGTATGCCAGGGTGAGCTAAGCTAGCCAGTATTATAGAGATTTGTATGAGAGACTGGTACCTCCAGAGAGGAGGGAGCCCTCCTTTTTAGAGATTGACAGTGGCTCACAGGGCAAGTCACATAGCAGGACTCATAGTCAGCGCACGCAGAGCAGGTCTAAGGGTGAGACTTCAAATTCCAGATGGGCTACTGCATATGACAAGCCTCCCTCCATAGAGCACAAATTTAGGGAGTCACCACATAGAGAGGATAGGGATGCCCCAACGAAAGGGGATCAGGGAGATTCGAGCTAGGGCACCTTTTATTTATCAGGTTGTTATATGGACACTAATATTTTTATTATCAATCCTACGAGCTCCACTTTTATTGGACACATCTTGACATTGTACCTATGACACATTATTTTGAGCAATATATAAATGATATGATTTTGGCGGTAGTTGATACTATGCATTGGTATATGATTATTCTTTTCTATTTATGATGACGCTATGCTATGTTATGGATGGTTTATGTTGTGATTATGATGTTTATTGATGCATTCTATATGGTTATGTGATGGATTAATATGCTTTATGGTTATGCTTAGATGACTATGTTATGAATTTTTATGCCCCTTGTGATATGTGTGGATGATAAGTGCAATGTGAGTAACCTAATTTGATGAATGTAATGTGCTATACAAATGTATTAATGCGATGGAATGTTTACATGATAATGCAAAATGTAATGATGGGAAAATGTTAAATGAAAAATGTATTTATTTAGAATGTCTAATATGAATGCAAAATGTGATGCATAATGTGATATATTATGATATTATTAATGTGTTGTAATATGTACGGAATGCAATGCTAGGTGATATGGAATATTTTGTGATGTAAAGGATTATGATGTGAAATGAAATGTGATATGAAATGCAATGCTATGTGATATGGAATGCAATGCTAGGTGATATGGAATGTACAATGCAATAAAATGTACTAATATGATGAGGCTAATATGATAATAAGATGTTTATTCTATATGGATGATCTCTATGTTTTTGTATTTTCTTATGGAAATATATGTATGTGACTTAATATGATAATGTTTCCTATGATGAAAATGCTTTCTATGATGATTTCTAGCGTGATTATGTATGTGGGATGTTTTTGTGTGCACAGGACTCTATCAAGATGCAAATGGAAGAAATGTTGGTGTGGAAGAGATGGAAGTTAGCATGAAAGAGGGGAAAGGAGATGGAGATGGAAAGTCAGATGGGAAATGACAAGGGACCAACTTTCATGCTTTCATTTTTATATTTATCATCATTGAGCATCAAAAGTGTCGCAAATGGAACACAAACACCATGGTATGACATAGACCAAGGTGTGCAAGGTGACCATTTGTGAGAGACAAGCAATCAAAAGACACAATTAAAAGACAAGGAATGTCTTGACTCATACTAAGGACCTAATTGTCCCAGTATTTTTTCCAAGACAAACCATAGATAGCAAGCAAAGAAAAGAGGTCATGATCCATCATCATCCCTCTAAATCCCTTAATAAGACATCCTCGAGCTAACTAGTAACATGATTGAAGACCAATCAAAAAGATAAGACAAGTTTAGATTAACAAATTGCTTTCCAATAGAGATAGTGTTTTCCAATGATACTGATAAGATTGTTTGAGATGATTAAGTTGACCAAGATGACCAAATTGATTGATAGGTTGACAAGGATTGATTGGTAAGTTGGAAAAATGTTGACTGGTTGATTTGATTGATTGGGCATAGTTTCAAGGACACATCCTAATTAAGGCAAGATTGGTTGACAAGGTTGACAAGATTGATTGATTTTGACAAAGGTTGATTGATAAGGTTGACAAGGTTGATTGATTGCATCTAATTTCAGGAAAGACACATCCTGATTAAGGCAAGATTGATTGACAATGTTGACAAGACTAATTGTGTGTTTGACAAAGATTGATTGATATGACCAAGCAATGTGACAATACCTAACGTTAGGAAAGACATATCATGTTTAAGGCAAGGAGCACATCTGATAAAGTTGACCAAGTGACAAGTGTTGACAAGGCACCTAACTGCAAGAAAGACACATCTTGCTTAAGGTGAATGACCAAATTGACCAAAGACAAAGTCTAATCTTAGGAAGGACGCATCTTAATAAAAGACAAGAGATAGGACCAAATGAGACAAATGACATGATGCCCCATTCTGATTGAATGACCAGATTGATTGATTGATGATTGGATAATTGATCGATTGAAGATGAAAGATTTTGGTGATTATGTTTTCCTATTGATGCATGATTTGGTTTGAACGATGATTTCTTGGAGACCCAGAATACGACCAAACTCAACAAACCCTAAAGGACTGACCTAGGTAGCCTCGGGAGCTCATCGATTAATGGACTTTCCTACGTTATACATGCAAAGACCTTGTAGTTCGACATGACTTGACTTTGTTTTATTTGACAAAAGACTAAGTCATGATTTTATTTGGACAACCTAAAAGGACTGACCTAATGTCTCGGGGGCCCATTTAAGATGAGCCTTTCCTACATAGCAAAGGTGCGAAGACAACGTAGTTTAACCCTATTAACACAAATTGAATCAAAAGTTGATTTTGACTCTGTTTTTGGAAATTTTGAAGTCTTCTGATGTTTTTGGATTTTTTATGTTTTCTGATTTTTTTGGATTTTTGAAGTTTTATGATTATTTTTTTTGGATTTTGAAGTTTTAAAAGAGTCGATACCATGTGTTATTTCCCATGAAGACATGAGTCAAGGAATTTCCCCCAGTCAAGTATAGGACCACTATATTATTCATGAGGGGAAGTGGTGAATGCAGAGGATGACCATGAAGGAAAAGGATGCTAAATGTCAGTGGTTCTCAGGCCATGGAGAGGATGACGAAGCTTTATTATAAAGGATTGACATGTGCAAAGGGATGAGTAGAAGGATGAAAAAGACCAAATGGAGTGATAGTAGACGGAGGAGCATAGACTAACTACACATGGTGCTTGTTTGCTAGGTTTTCACCATGGTACTTATCCAAAGCACCACCGAAGTGGTTTTCACTTTTGGACGAATTATTTCTCTTTACTATTTTTTTCATTTTTTTGGTTTTTTTGTATTTTTCATATTTCTATATGGCCTTGATGCTTTAGATGATCACTGATTGTTCTAAATCCTTCAAAGGTGTTGATGTAGAGATTGGTGTCATGATATGCCAATAATGACCTTGATGGATTAGTTTCCTTGTTAGGATCATAGTGCTTGCATACAACTGATTGATGTCATTGTGATCCTTGATGATACTAAAGTTGTCCTTATCATAATACACACATCGTGATAGAGTGTCATGAGAGTTCTTACAATAAAGAGTTACTGCCAAGATGTGATAGATTTGTGATATGGGATTTTTGAAATTTAGGCAAGATGTGGGATTATGATGGATGATGGTAGACATGAAAGGATTGTTTAGAAATTTAGATGTATCACTTTTTATTTTCCAAACTTGGGATGTTGGATGGTAGAGTTTGGAATTTTGATTGGGATAGCATTCGGAACCAACACTTTTATCTATCTTGCTCGATGACCATTTTGAGGGAGGTGGACATTTATTATATGTGGGAGTCCTCTTATCTTGTGGCTCCACATTTTGATTGAATTTTTTATTTGGAATATTTTCTTTGCATGGTCCATTTTTCTTTGGGATCCATTTTAACTATATTTGTCCACTTGGATTTTTGCATTCAATGGCCCTTGATATTTGATTTTGGACTTAATTATGTTGGAATGATGGTTTATGGTGTGGATGGAAGGATTGTTGGAAACAACCTTATGATAGGGACTACTCATAGCCCCCATTTTGATGTTTGTATTGGATAAAGTTTCCCCTAATATTGTTGAGGTATCACTAACATCATTTGATTTTTTGATTGAAGAATAACCAAGACCTTGATGTCTAGGATTTTCATAAAACTGTATTGGTTCCCAAATGCCTTGCTCATGTAGGCCTATTCCTTTTCCTTGATACTGCATGCTCTGACAGATTCTATTTGTGATGGGGTATTTGTTGTTTTGAAAGAAATATGTAAACCCATCATTGTGTATGTGGAAATTGCTACTTGGAATCTTCTCATCTATGAGAAAGCCTGCTTTGATAAAGGTGGATGCTCCTAGTTGATAGGATGTTTTCACTTTATCATTTGTCATGCTTGTTTCTTCTTGGTCATTTGGGATGTCGATTTGATCCATGGTAGATTTTGTATCTTCTTCTTTGACTTGATCAATAGTAACTCCCTTATGCTCTTCTTTAATGTTATCTGTATCATTTATTTGTTTATCTATGTGTCCAAAGGAGGAAAGTATCTCATCTTGAGAAATGGAGGTGTTTGGAGTTTGGATAGGACCAACTTCAAATGTTTGATCATGGATGGTATAAAGGTCAATGAGAGGATCATTTTGGATTTCTTGTTCAATGGTAGGATTTGGATCAAAGATAGGTTTATCTTGGATTACATGATTTAGAATGGGATCTTGATTAGAGATGGAGTTCATTTCATCATGCTTTGGTCTTTTATTTGGACGTATATCCCAAGGTTTAGGTAAAGGAATGTGATTATGGGAAATGATAGGATTTTCTTTGATAGACTCAGGATTTTGACATGGCAATAATGGATTTTAAATAGCAAGATATTTTTTTGGTATTGGAAAGCAATGGAGGAAATGATGGTGAAAAATGGTTGGATGGTGTAGGATTAGCAATGTTATTGGATCACTTAACTTTGTTTTCATTTAGGAGTCGAAAAAGTTCCTTTGCTAGTTGTCCTTGGAGAGCATTAATTAATGTACTTTTATTGGATGGTATTATAGTTTGGGATGGAATAGATAGCAATGGATTAGTGGATTGTGGATTAGGATAAGATGTGGAGGATTGGAATGGACTTGTGGAAGGTTGGTTTCCCTTGTCAAGGTTAGGATAAGGATGATTAATGGACATTTTTTGGGGATTAATGGTATGGATTGTGTTAACTGGTTCTTGATAAGGAGGATAGATGAATGGGGGACTAGAGCTTACGGATTGTTGGTAAGATGGGTAGATAGATGGTTGACTCGAGACTGTGGGTGATTTGTATTGACGATTGAGGATGGATTGGTATTCGGCTTGACTACAAAGAAGATCAAGGTAAAGCAAAGACATGGTCATGAATTTGGATTAGGATGAATAAGGAAAACTTAGTAAGGACAATACAAAACTTGTGACCTTTAGATGACAATGCAAAAGGGATATGATACTATGCTATGTTTTTGTATTTTTTGTAGATATAAGGATGCACCTAAGACCAAGATTAAGGAATGGTAGAATGATAATAACCCTATGACCAAAGGATATGATATGCAAGGATAATGATGACCAAATGATATGGTATGATAATGAATCTAAAGTGAGGTTAAAGGATGTCAAATGATACTAAGGATGTGGACCTCAAGGTTTAAGATAAAGGATACTAACCAGTCTATGTTATTGTGATTTTTTTGGATATACAAGGATGCAAGATGACCATGCAAGGATAATGATGACCCTAAGATCAAAGGATGAAGCTAAATGAAGCTAAATGAGACCAATGGATGCCAAATGATACCAAAGGAAGACTAATCTATGATCAATGATGATGATATGGAGGCTATATAATGCAAAATCAATTATCAAAGGTAGTGATGCAACTAAGTCTAAGATAAGATTAAGCTATTTTTTTGGGATTTTTGGGATATATAAGGATGCAAAATAATGCAATCTAAGTCCAATACTAAGGATTGATAGGATGATAATGAATCTATGGTCAAAGGGTATGATATGAATCTAAATGAAACTAAGGTAATGCTAAGGATATGAATCCTAAAATTTAAGACAAAGGATGGTAACCAAGCTAATGTAGGTCCAAGATAACAAACCCAAGTGTCATTGACCTTTGTGATAACCAAGATGATATTTTTGACAAGGTAAGTCTAAACTAGGACACAAGCTTGAGACTCGAGTTTGACCAAGATGACAATGACAAAGGTTGATAAGGTAAAAGATGAAGGTCAATGATAAATTGGATAGGAAACCATGGACTATCCAAAGGCTTGATAGTATTCCTAGTTTGAAATATAAAAGGTATATGCAACCTAAGATCTAGGATTAATTATGCAAGGCAAAGGTGACTTAAGGTGCAATCTAAAATGTAATGCAATCCTAAATGAGGATGGTGGAATTAACTGGGAAAGCTTTGCAAGTCTCTGGTTTGGAAGTCAAGATCACTGTTATGATGAATTTGTTTAGTTTTGGACAAGGATTTTGTGAATTTTGGCTATCAGTTAGTTGTGGCTTTGTTTCAAGTAGTTGCGGTGATAGAATGTTGATTTTGCAGTTTTGATGGTTTTGACCTAGTTTTTGAATGAAGTTTTGACTATTTTTATTTATGGATTTTGACTTGGAAAACATAGAATACAGTCTCAAGCACTTTTTTTTTCTTTGTTTGGTTTGAATGTGTAAGATGTTTAAATGTGTAAAAGAAACTTGCAAACACACTTCACAACCTATGGCTTCTCAATACATACCACCCGCTAGATCCCCACTCACGACACTCACTTCTTGGGCTCACCAAGTCTCAATTCCCCAAAGAGGAATTTCGACCTCTACACATGCTTAGTGAAGATGTGGGGTGGCTTCAGAACGAATGTTCATGTTGTTGCAAGTATGAGCAAGTTTGGTGGTTTTGTCATTAATATTGTCATTGATGTCAACACAGTACAAGATGTTGTAGATTGTGCATGTATAGTTTATATGTTATTGAGATGTAAGTACATGGAGCTATCTTAATGATGTTGCAAATGTGCTGAAATAATGGGTTAGCAAGTGCTTTTGAGAAAATTAATAAAGAGTGAAGTCAAAGTTATGTATGTGTTTAGAATGTGCTTTGGTATGTGCTCCATGTTTCTTTTGTGTTGATCCTATGCTTGTGTGGATCTAAAGGGTTGTTTATGGGCATTTTTTGGTGACATCTCCTAGTTTTTAGCTTCTAGTTTGATGGAGTGTGAAAGTTGTGTTCACCGGTGTGTGAACTGGTTTGACAGAGCTATTTGTCTATGGACTAGGAGAAATATTTATGCTCCGCAGTCCTCTTCTGATTTGTTTCATGTCTTATGGATCTAGAATATGTCTTGTAATGGTGGTCTTTGTGTTTTGGCGAAGGTGTTAGTGATTTGGTGCTCTGGAAGATGAGTTCCAGAGCTTCTATGTGTATCTTTGTAGTCTGGTTGGACTAATGGAAGGTGTTCTATGTTTGAAGGTTGTTTCAAATGATGTGGATGTATCTGAAGGTATCTGAGATGTGTCATCATGCATATTGAAGTGTGCTACATCATCCGTCTGTTATCTTCTTGTTGGAAAGCGTGTACTTCAATGTTCATTTGTGTTTTCATTAGGTTTGTTCAACCTAGTGTTTACACTTCATATAAAGGATTAAAGATTTAATTAAGGAAGCACATTTGATCCAAGACATTGTTTTGGGTCACAGTTAAGTATTGGTGTGGTCCACTCCCATTCCTTTCCACTGAAGGAATGTTGAGTTGCCGACCTAATTTGAATTTATGAAATGAAGCGTATGTAGCCAACCTTGGAGAAATTTTCTAAGATTGAAGTTGGTATAAATGCAAGTCGAGACGTGAAATATTAAATCATACAAAGTAACGAAGTAAGCCACAAGTGAGAAGCAGAGTTGTGTGAAAGTGAGTTGAGGTAGCAATACTTTATTGTGTTAGATTCCTGAAAGTAGTGAGCTGAAGGTTTCTACAATCTTCTAATCAAGGTTGTGGATGTGTGTAAATTGTTGTGGTGGATCTTTTTGTTATCTTTTGTATCTATAGGCAATGAGCCTCCCTTTTGGACAGCGACCCTTTTTTTTTGGGCAGTGAGCCTCTTGTATTCAGTTTTCTATTACTTTAAATTGTGAGTTAATCCTCACCATGGTTTTTCCCTCATTGGGTTTTCCATGAAAAATCTGGTGTTCATTGTGTTGATTTTCTTTTCTGTTACTGCATTGCATGTTCATACTCAATAACAGAATTGTGTGGTTGTGAAGTTGATAAGTGTTGTAAGTTTTGAGTTTGAATTTTGTAAAAACTAATTCAACCCCCCCTCTTAGTTGTCCTACACCTTTTAACAATTGCAATCAAATATTTGGTTCCTTGCTGAAGGGTTTAACCACTAAATGTAGATCCGATGGCGCATAAATTGGTGATCCCTATGTTCGATGGATCTGATTACAGTGACTGGAAAGTGCATATGAGAGGTTACATTATCTCTCTTGGTTGCAAGACTTAGAAGGCTATTGAGATGAAGTATGTTGCACCGGAAAGTGGTCCTACCACTATAGATAAGGTTTTTGCTTATGAGGAGAATGAGAAAGAGAGGTATGCAGTCTACAGTGCTTTATCTAAGACAGAGAAAACTAAAGTTATTTCTTTGGGCACTGCTTATGAAGTTTGATAGAAGTTGGAAGATATTTATGAAGGAAATGATAGAGTGAAATTAACAAAGAAGCTAACAGCAAAATGCAGATATGAAAATTTGAAAATGGAAGAAGGTGAAGATATTGCAAGATATTTCTAGAGGGTTGATCTTGCAGCAAATGAAGTTAGGAATCAAGGGGGAACTATGAAAGATGTAGATATAATTGAGAAGATTATAATGCCCTTACCAGAGTGTTATAGTGATAAATTTTTAGTTATTGAGGAAATGTATGATCCTAAGAAATATACTAAAGAATAGCTATTTGGCACCTTGACTGCATTTGAGATGAGAAAGTTTGGAAAGAAAGAGGAAAAGAAAGAAATAGCATTTAAAGCAACAAAGACTGAAGATGATCTGGATAGTGATGGTTCAGATGAGTTGGAAGTGAACTTTACAAGGAAGTTGAAGAAAGGTACTGGTAAGTATAAAGGTATGTTGCCCTTTAAATGTTTTTGTTGTGGTAATATTGGTCATTATGCTTCAAGATGTCTGAATAGAGCTATACATAAGAAGAACAAAGATCATAAAGATAGAAAGGATAATAAATTTAAGAAGTTGTATTATGTTAGAGAAGAATTTGGAATCTCTAATGATGAATCTGATTATGAGGGTGATGATAGTGACTGCTTGTTATTATCTTTTGAGAATAAATTTGTGTATGCTAACTCTAGAAGATGTGCAAGAGAAAGTGATTCAAAAAACAAGAAGGAAGGTACTTTGGTCACTTCATTTCATGCTAGACAGGATGAATACTATTGGGTGATTGCCAGTGGATGTTATAATCACATGACTAGAGTTAAAAGTAAGTTCACTAAACTTGAAAAATATGATGGTGGTTTGGTCATGTTTGGTTATGATTCTGGAGCAAAGATTGTTGGGAAAGGTATAATTAGTTTTGATGGAATATGCAACACTAATGATGTATATTATGTAAAAGGCTTAAGGCATAACCTTTTGAGTGTTGGACAGATGTGTAGCAAAGGTTTTAAACTTGTGTTTTAGGATAATTCCTATGAGATCATAAAAGGGTTTGGAGCTATGGTTGTTGCAGGAAAGAGAACTCATGGAAACATCTATCAGCTTAAGGGTGTTGATGGTCAGTGCCTTGTATCTCAAGTTAATGAAAGTTGGCTATGGAACCGAAGAATGGGACATGTGAACTTTGATAATCTTGTTCAGATTAGTTCAAGAGAGGTTTTATGAGATCTTCCTAAAATCACAAAGCCTGCTAATACTATTTCTAGAAGTTGTTAGTTAGGGAAATAGACAAGATGCAATTTCAAAGGAAAAGAGAAATCTACTACTGGAATGTTGGAATTAATTCATACAGACCTCTATGGTCCTACCATGATAGGAAGCCTAAATGGTGACAGGTATTTCATGCTCCTTATTGATGATTATTCTCAAATGACATGGGTTTCTTTTCTTAGAGAGAAGACTTAGAATCTGGATAGGTTAAAGTGTTCAAGGCAAGAGTAGAAAATGAAGTGAACTTGATAATCAAATGTTTGAGATTTGATAGAGGTGGAGAATTTACTTCTAGTGAGTTTAATGCATTCTATGAAGAGCATGGCATAAAGATACATTTTTCTACTCCTAGAACTCCTCAACAAAATGGAGTTGTTGAGAGAAATAACCGGACTGTGCAGGAGGTCACAAGAACCATGATGAAAGAAGCAAATGTACCTGATGTGTATTGGAGAGAGGCAATACACACTATTGTTTATATTCTCAATAGAGTTCAAATCAGAGGCAACAACACAAAGACTCCTTATGAGTTATGGACCAGTAAGGCTCCAACTATGAAATACTTTAAGGAGTTTGGAAGTATATGTTACATTAAAAGAGATGATGGGAATCTTGGGAAGTTTAATGCTAGATGTGATGAAGGGATTTTCCTTGGATACTCAACTACCAGCAAAGCATATAGATGCTTCAATAAAAGATTTAGGAAGATTGTTGAGAGTGCTAATGTGAAGGTTGATGAGGATATGCACATTGAGATAAGTAAAGTTGAACCAGATGATCCTATTTGTGCACCACCACCTGAAGAGAATAAGGAAGAGGAAGAAGAACAGACTGAAGAAGAAGAAGAAAATGCACTAGAACTTGTTCCTAAGACTCATAAGTATTTCTAGAAGAATCATCCGAAGGAACAGATTGTGTCGCCAAAAAATGTATAGTTGGACATTTTTACGCTCACTTGAGTCTCTCTCATGGATTTTGGCTTGATTTTTCCTAGATTTAATGTTGTAATGTGGTCAACACATTCACATTAGGTCTTGGACCCTTGTGAACCATTAATAATTCTAGGATGTCTTGTAAAAGTGTTGTGAAGTGTTGTAATTGTTGCAAGATGGTGTGTCCCTTGGTCTTCCTTGCAACACAGTGCTTGGGTTTGTGACATGGTCTAACTGCCTCCTGTGGATCTTAACTTACGCTCGTATCGAGCATTAATAGGTTGACCTTTTGGTGCAATGACAAGGCCAACAATTGGTATCAGAGTTGGTCATAGGTTCAAACCTCTCACTTGTGCTAGGGGTGATTGTTGCAAGATGGTGTGTCCCTTGGTCTTCCTTTCAGCATAGCGCTTAGGTTTGTAACATGGTCTAACTACCTCATGTGGATCTTAACTAACACTTGTATCGGGCATTGATAGGTCAACCTTTTGGTGCAACAGCAAGGCCAACAATAACCCACTTTCACACTTTTCTAGGACCCTTTCATTATAATTCACTTAAATAACCCCTTTTTATCACTTACCAAGTCTTATTTCAAAGTGTTCTAAAGAGTTGTAGCAAACTCTCACTTTTCTAGACTTTTCATCACTAGTTCAACCCTTTCTTATGTTTAAATGACCCCTTAATGCACTTTTTGACCCTACTTAAGTGTGTTTTTGAGAATATTCTTGTTAAACCTCATTAAATACACTTCAATCCCCAACACTCAATAAAATTTCCCTGGTGGGACCAAGTCACCACCTAGGGTGACTTAGTCCCACCAGGCACAAAAATCAAAATAATTTTAATTTTTTGGCGGGATTTTATTCTCTTGACCTTAAGGTCAGATTGTGATGTGTTATTTTTGAGAAATTTAGTAAAATCAAGTATAAATAAAGGGTTTTTCTCTCATTTTTAACCCCCATTCATTATTCAAGCAATCCATTCATTTACTTAATCATTCTCAAGCATTCTAAGCACTTTCAACCATCCATTAGAGCATCCACTTGCATATCTTCAGATTTCAACATCAAGGGTTTGGTGAGTTTGTGACATTGCATGTTATTCATTCACCATTCTCTTTCTATTTCATTTCATTTTCTAGGGTTTGTTTACCAAATTTGGGTTTGACGAAGGCAAACCTCTAATCTCTAACCCTTAACCCTTTTCCCCCTCTTTGCATGTGTGTTTTGCAGGTCTTGTATGCAGATTTGTCAAAGAGGAAAGTGTTAAAAAGGTGTTGTCAATCCATCAAAGTCATTCAAGTTAACAAAGCCCTAATTGAAGCTTGGAGACCTCTTTCAACCCGTTTTTTGTAGAATCTAAACCAAACACCTATCAAGAAGGGAAGTACAAACTGAAAGCTACAGATTCTTGTCCTGAATTTATCAAGATTCCCAAGTGGACTAAGTCACCATATATGGTAGATTAGTCCCACTACCAGGCCTGAAAAGTGATTTTTACATTTGTGAGTACCCATTTGGTAGAAACCTGTTCCGTGAGAATCTCCCCAAAATAGGAATAAGTCACCCAGCTTGGCATAAGTGTCCTAGTGGGCTTCAATAGGAATTTTTTTAGAATTTCAAAGCCTCTCTACATCACATTTCAGTTCCCAAGTGCACCTCTCCAATCTTATTCATTTTTGTTATTGTTTACATGCATTCTTAGGTCATTTTTCATACATCACTATGTTTTCAAACAACTTTCATATCTTAGGTTTTGCATCAATAATTCATTTCCTTTTTTAGTTCTCTACATTTAGAGCATTGCATTTAGACATATTTCAATCATACTAGCATTATTCTTTAGTGAAAATCCAAGTTTTTGTGGGATACCTTTCTCCTTTTAGGTGAAAAATCCTAGAAGTGTAAGAGAGAACCCTCCTACAAAAATTTGTTGTTCACAGATAATTGGAGATAAGAGTGAAGGTGTGAAGACAAGAAGTAAAGTAGCAACTAAGGTAAATCTATGTTTACTTTCTAAAATAGAACCTAAGTCTGTATGTGAAGCATGTGAAGATGAGAGTTGGGTTAGAGCTATGAAAGAAGAGTTACAACAAATAGAGAAGAATCAAACATGGGAACTGGTTCCTAGACCTATGAATAAAAATTTCATTGGTTTAAAGTGGGTGTTCAAGAATAAATTGAATGAAAATGCTGAAGTTATAAGAAACAAAGCAAGACTTGTATGCAAAGGATACTGACAAGTTGAAGGCATAGACTTTGAAGAAACATTTTCCCCAATGGCAAGAACGGAAGCTATTAGGATTTTTTGGCATTTTCTACCCACAAGGATTTCAAGGTATATCAGATGGATGTCAAGTTTGCATTCTTGAATGGAGAACTATAAGAAGTATACATGGAACAACTTGAAGGATTTCAGTTATCAGACAAACCATATATGGTTTGTAAGTTGAAAAAGGCATTGTATGGACTGAAACAAGCTCCCAGAGCGTAGTATGCTCGATTGGATAGATACTTGACACAACAAAAATTTAATAAGGTCTTTGTAGACAACAATATTTATTTCAAGATGGAAGGAAACTGAATGTTGATAGTGGTAGTATATGTTGATGATATCATTTTTGGTGGTAATGAAGGTATGTGTAAGAGATTTGCAAAGGAAATGCAAAAATAATTTGAAATGTCCATGATTGGTGAGTTGAATTTATTTCTTGGTTTTCAAGTAAATCAAATTGATAAGGGGATATTCATTTCACAATAAAAATATGTGAAAGATTTGTTAAAGAAGTTTGGAATGGATGAATCCAAACCGGTTAGTACTCCTATGGTGATCGGATGTAAGCTAAGTAAAGATGTTGAATTTGCTAAAGTTGATTAGAGAAAATACATATCTATGATAGGTAGACTATTGTATCTTACTGCTACTAGACCAGATATCATGCATGCAATATGTTTAGTTCTCATATTTCAAGTAGAACCTAAATAAGCACATGTTACAGCTATGAAGAGGATAATCAGATATCTTAAAGGCACATTGGATTATGGCTTATGGTATCCTTAGGATACTGATTTCACTCTAAGTGCTTATACTGATGCAAATTGGGTTGGTTATGTGGATGGCTAGAAGAGTACTAGTGGAGGTGTTTTCTTTCTTGGTGGAAGATTAGTTTCATGGTTAAGTAAGAAATAGGATTTAGTTTCTTTATCCATTGCAGAAGTAGAGTATATTGGTGCAACATCTTGTTGTACACAGGTTTTGTGGATGAAGCAAACACTAAAGGATATTGAAGTGATATGTGATGAGCCTATACCTATCTTCTATGATAATACAAGTGCTATAAACATTTCAAATAATCTAGTAATGCATTCAAGAACAAAACATATATCTATCAGATATCATTTCTTGAGAGAGAAGGTATTGGAGAATAAATTCAGGCCAGAGTATGCGTCTACAAAGGAACAAATTACAGATATATTTACTAAGGATCTTTCGAAGGGTACTTTTGAGTACCTTAGGGAGAAGTTGGGGGTCATTGGCCCTTTGAAGTAGCTGCACATGGAGGTGAATCAGTCCAGTGGATCCATAGATTCTTCATTTATCTGGACTGATGAATGGGTCTACTTTGAAGGGGGAGTATAAAGTTTTCATTGTTGCAGTATGAGTTGTATGGGTGCACTCCTAAGGGGGAGTGATCATAGATTTTGATTTTTTCCATTGATTTCAAAGGGGGGGAGAGAGTCATGTGAAAAATAGTAAAAGAAAGAGAAAGTCTTTCCCTGGAATGTAGGAATGTTGTGCAAATTGTCTAATTTGAAAACAAAGGAGAGTTGTATTTGATGGTTTTTCACATAATGTGTTGCCATCAATGACAAAAGGGGAGATTGTTGCAAGTATGAGCAATTTTGGTGGTGTTTTCATTAATGTTGTCATTGATGTCAACACAGTACATGATGTTGTAGATTGTGCATGTATAGTTGAGATGGTGTGAGTACATGGAGTTATCTTTATGATGTTGCAAATATGTTGAAATGATGGGTTACAGAGTGCTTTTGAGAAAATTAATAAAGAGTGAATTCAAGGTTGAGTATGTGTTTAGAATGTGCTCTGGCATGTACTATGCATTTCTTCTGTGTTGATCCTATGCTTATGCAGATCTGAAGGGTTGCTTATGGGCATCTGTTGGTGACATCTCTTGGGTTTTAGCTTTTTTTTTGATGGAGTGTGAAAGTTGTGTTCACCAGTGTGTGAATTGGTTTGACAGAGTTGTTTTTCTATGGACTGGGAGAAATGTTTTTGCTCTGCAGTCCTCCGCTAATTTGTTTCATATCTTTCAAATCTGGAATATGTCTTGTAATGGTGGTCTTTGTGTTCTGGCAAAGGTGTTTGTGGTTTGGTGCTCCAGAAGATGAGTTCCAGAGCTTCTATGTGTATCTGTGTAATCTGGTTGGACTAATGGAAAATGTTGTGTTTGAATGTTGTTGCAAATGATGTGGATGTATCTGAAGGTATCTGAGATGTGTCATTGTGCATATTGAAGCATACTATGTTTTTTGTGTTTTATCTTCTTGTTGGAAAGTGTGTACTTCAATGTTCATTTGTGTTTTCATTAGGTTTGGTCAACCTGGTGTTTACACTTCATATGAAGGACTAAAAATTTAATTAAGGAAGCATGTGTTTGATCCAAAACATTTTGGGTCGTAGTTAAGTATTGGTGTGGTCCACTCCCATTCCTTTCCACCGCGGGAATGTTGAGTTGCCGACCAAATTTGAATTTATGAAATGAAGCATATGTAGCCGACCTTGGAGAAAGTTTCTAATATTGAAGCTAGTATAAATGCAAGTTGAGATGTGAAAGATTAAATCATACAAAGTAACGAAGTAAGCCACAAGTGAGAAGCATATTTGTATGAAAGTGAGTTGAGGCAGCAGTACTTTATTGTGTTAGATTCTTGAAAGCGGTGAGCTCAAGGTTTCTACAATCTTCTAATCAAGGTTGCGGATGTGTGTAAATTGTTGTGGTGGATATTTTTATTATATTTTGTATCTGTAGGCAGTGAGCCTTTGTTTCTAACCAGTGATCCCTTGGCAGTGAGCCTCTTGTATTCGGTTTGCTATTACTTTATATTGTGAGTTAATCCTCACCGTGGTTTTTCCCTCATTGGTTTTTCCACGTAAATCTGGTGTTCATTATGTTGATTTTCTTTTTTGTTATCTACATTTCATGTTCATACTAAATAATAGAATTGTGTGGTTGTGAAGTTGATAAGTGTTTTGAGTTTTGAGTTTGAATTTGGTGACAATTCATTCACCCCCCCTCTCAATTTTCTTGCGCCACTAAGTGAAAGGGATTTTGGCCACTAAAACAAAGGTTCTTAGTGAATACTCAGGGACACAACTCCCCGCAAGTGTCCAGCAAGCCACTTAAGGCCTTAATCACTCTACTAGGGGCTCTTATACGTTTTATGGTAGGTAACTTGTTTCGAGTGACACTGCACGGCTAGGGAAAAGACCGTCGTGAGGACTTGATGATTTAGTCTTATCATTTTATATACCGGTCTGAGAAAAAAACCAGTTGGAGCCATTCCCTCTTTCGAGGCAAGCCCCTCTAAAGGTAATAAAAGCAAGACAAAGATGCTATTTTTTATCACCCAAGATTGCACGAAGCGCAAGGGGAGTGCATACACAACACCTTTACCTCACACTCGCATGGTGTTCATTTTAAGCTGAAAATCCAAATGTGAGGTGTAATTGTACAAATTTAAAAGAAATGCTTTTGATCCTCAAGATCGCCAAATGGCATGAGAGGAGTGCATATGCACTTCTATGACAGTTTGCAAACCACCAAACACAAAAGACAGCTGTAAATTTTAACCCTTTGCTTATGGTTTGAAGACTCTTGGATTGTTTTTATACTAATGAAGTTTGATGCAAGTTCATTTTAATTCCCATGAGTGAAAGAATGCATTTTGTTGTTCATTTTAACCTTCATGAATGAGATATACAAGTTATTTTTACCCTTATGATCCTAATGCAAGTTTTAGTTGTTCATTTTAGCCTTCATGAGTGACAATGCATGTTCATTTTAAAACCCATGAATGGAATATGCAATTTTTTGTTCATTTTAGCTGTCATGAATGATGATGCATGTTCATTTTAACCTTTATGCGTGTAATGCAATTTTATAGTTGTTTGTAAAATAAAATGAGATAGCAATGATAAAACTAAACTAAGTAAATGAAATGATAGGGCAACAAATGATTATGTTTCAAAAGAAACAGTTTTTTAGAACTCCCTCCAAGTTGTGCCACATGTTGAAAACAAGAGATTAGTAACCCAATAAAAACTTTAATGATAACAACAAATTAAAACAGTGATAACTTTCTCAAAACTTAACAAAATTTAAATCATTTGAATCCATCGAAAGTCGAAACTCAAACCTTCAAAACCTAGAAAGTATTTTGCAAGATTCTGCACAAAAAAATTGTTATAGGCAAAATAAAACACGAGTTTTAACAACTAAATTTAAAAAGCAGTGAATACTAAAATGACCATAACTTTCTCAAATCTTAACAAATTTTAAACCATTTGAAGTTCCAGAAAGTTAAAAGTGAGGCCTACCAAACCTAGTTAATCATTTTTTAAGATTTTATGTGCCCATTTTCTGTGCTCTAAAGAAGATGACAGGATTTTATGTGAATTCTTGACTGTAACCTGCAAAACAACAAAAGCAAATAAGAAAACAAATGAATTTCTCTACAAAATTGTAAGATTTACGTCAGGTTCACTAATGTAAGATGGGGTAAAACAACTCTAACCTAGATAAAGTGGAATCCAAACACTTCTAAGCTATAAACCTCATCTAAACAAGAGAATACAAACAAAAAGAGGAATAAAATGAAAGCATTTAATAAAAACACTACCCATATTGCAGTTGATTCAGTTCTCTTATCTCTCCTTCTTATTTTGCAAATATTCCCTTAGGTTTGTAGTCTCACTTGTGTAAATACCTGCAAATAGTAAGCAAGAAAGTTGAAGATAATGACTGTTAAGGAAAAAATGGAGGAAGGTTGCTTTTATGGACATCCATTCGAACGGACAGATGAGATTAAACTTCTAGAAAGATGCCAAGATCAATGGTGGAGGATTGATGCACCAATAATATGCTATTCATGGGAGGGCTATTGATGGTTATGATGTTGACGGCTATGACAGAGACGGATATGATAGAGACTGCTATGACAGGGATAAATGAGCAAGTGGAGGAAAAGAAATGAATTAAAAATTGACAAATAATTAATTCATGAGAAGAGAATATTTGACCAAATGGAAAATAAATAATTCATTCAAATTATTTATTTGAGAAAAAGAGGAAATGGGCATTTAATAAAAAATGATTATGCAGCCATTTTAATTAAATAAAAGAAAATGGAAAAGTGACATTAAATAATTAACTTAGATTAATTATTTAATGGGAGAGAAAATGACAAGGGATAATTAAATAATTTTGACAATTATTTAACTATAGAAGAATTAAAGGAAAAAATGAATAGATAAATAGTTAATAATAATTATTTCACTATAGATGAATGATGACAGACAAATAATAAATAGATAATATTTTATTTAATTATTGAAGGGATGTTAGCGATGCGATTAAATTGATTTAATCAATCAAGATAGAATAAAGATTAGAAAGTGAATTAATGAAATAATTAAAATGATTTAATTAATAGAGGAATACGGTTAAGGATAATCAAATAATTAAAATTACTCAATTTTCGGAGGATGACGACCAAGAAAAATGACGCTCGCAGACTAGGACATTTTTCAGTGTCTACAGTACCAAAATGTAAATGTGGGGGTTAATGGTTTTGTAAGCTCATGGCATTAGTCACATGGTTTTATGTAATACCACTTGATGGTTTTGTGTGACCTTATGTCTATAAAAGAAATCACATGGGTATTTTTCCAAGGTTGTCTTGTTGGCTAATTGGTCATTTTCACTAAGGGGTTGAGAGCATATCTTATTGGAATTTGTGAGGTTTGAAGCATGGAATGGGATGTGTTGTTACATGCTTGTTCACATGGAGTGCTTGTAGAGGCCTTGATGTTTCAATGGTATTCATAGATAACTCTGAAGATGTATTGTAATCTTTATTGTTGAATAATACACAAGTGATAGATGCTTTTGGAGATTGAGTTTTTTCTAGGGTATATATTGTGTCATCTTTGATGGTATGTTATTATTCTTTTGAATATAGATTTTGAACACTTGTTTGCATAGATTTTTCTATTTGGGTTATGTGGAAATTATCTTTGGTGGATGTATATTTCCTTTAATTTGGTATCAAAGCTATGGTTGTGATTTATATAACCCTTGTTAGATTAGATCTAGTGTATAGTTGAATCCACAGATTCTAAGGAAAGAATGAAGACATTGCAAGGTATGAGGGTTTTGTGCAAGTTATTTTTATATATTTGGAGTTTTAAGATTGCAAATTTGTGGTTATTTTTTACAAATCTATGTTTATGAAGCTTTGTTGGAAAAAGGGTTTTTTCTTGGTGTTCACCTTGAGATTTTTTAGGGTAAATGTTGCATATGACTCCTTGGGACAAAGCAAGCCTCGCCATTGGATCCATGAGACCTGAGAGGTGAAGATTGACATAAAATTTGACATATTTTGGTGACTAGAAAAAATGAAAAAAAAATTGCCCTCCTTGCCCTTGTCGTACAATCATCAATCTTGACTACAAAGAAAAAAAAAATTAAAAATAAATAAATTTTTTACACATTAAAAATTTTAAAAATAATTTGAGTTCCCCTACATGGCTTGGTATGCAGGGTACCCTATGGTACCACTAACAGTGGTGTCGTCAAGGTACCACTATAAGTACCCCTACCAGCCAATGTCAGCCCACAAGAGGTGGTCAAGACTAGTGGGCTTAGATCCCCGGATCTCAGGCCCTTGTCCCATGGGGGACCAACCCTTGTGCCCCACGATTAATAAAACAAAATTTTAAATCCATCAAATAAGACTTTTTCACCTAATTTAAAGTATAAAAATTAAGCCCAATTTTATAATGCAGTTGGGTCTGCCACCATAGGCATTTCCACAACTGGCAAGCTGCAAGGACAATGGAAAGGGGTCATTATCATCTCTTAATTTCTAGGGGCCGAAAGGCCCATAGTCTTTGAACACCATCTGAACTTCTCTATGTTCACAGGCTTAGTCAAAGAATCAACAACATTCATCAGAGTCTCTACTTTAACCAGCTTCACCTTGCCATCTTCGACCATATCTCAAAGAAAATGATATTGTACATCAATGTGCTTGGTCCTGGCATGAAATGTCGAGTTTTTGGCTAGACATATTGCACTCTGATTGTCGCAATAAATTATCATTGCACCTTGTTTTATTCCAATGGGTAAAAGTACAAAGTTATGTCACACTTTTTAAAGGAAATGGCCAACACTGATCCAACTTTTAAACTTGAATCACTAAAAAGTGAAATATATGTTTTGAATTTTGAAATGATGTAAACTAATAAAATATTTCTTTTTTATTATATTTTATGCTTGTATTTTTAAAAAAAATTAAATAATTATTTGAATATAGTTTTTTTATAAATTGACACTATAATTTAGTTGCTAAAAAAATGTTGAAAAATGAAGTTACATGAGACGTCAACCTTTTTATAGTAATTTTTATTTTGTCTCCTTCAATTTTTTGTGTGTTTTTATAACTTGAAACTTTAGTGCATGGATATATTTTTTTCCAATACTAATAAATATATATTTTCAAATAAATATTAAAATGTGCACATATTAAAACATAGTTGTTTCCATTTGAAGTCAACTTTCATATGATATTTATCTAAAATCGAAAACAAATTATACCCTCTTGATATAGATTCTTTTATCTAGTGCATCATATTTTTTTCAAAAAAATTTAATAAGTTTTACTATTTTTCCTTGACATGGTAATCAACCTAATATTTTGTGTTCATAACCTACTTTTAGTAAAAATAAAAAGGAAAATATAAATAATAATTTAATTATTAAAATATATATTTTAAAACTAGACTTATGGATCTACAAAAAGGTATTTTTATATTTTTTTTAAAATGTTATTTACATGAGTAGAAATTGTTGAAACATCATTTTTTTCAAATAAATCTATTTTTTTGGTAAATTGGCCTCACACTGGTGCTACATATGCATTTATCCAACAATTTTAGTAGGAAATTTTTTGGATACATCTAACTTAGCTAGAATGAATCTTACAAGATCATATGTTTGACCAAAATATATTTTTAGTTAGAAATACTTAACTTCACTTGTACCGATAAGTTGGCTGAAAGTGTGACACAGCTTTGTGCATTTACCCCAATATTTGAACACGGTCTCTTAAGCCAAATGGCTTCTTTACAGGCATGAGTAGCTGTCATATACTCTACTTCAGTAGTGGACAAAGCAACCACAACCTATCGCTTACTCATCCAGTTTTAATTGCACCACCAAATAAAATAAACACATAAGCATTAGTGGATCTTCTACTATCAACATCACCTACCCAGTCTAAATACACATAGCCATGAATATCAAGGGAAATATCGTCTTTAGTCATATTACTATGATAAAATAAGGAATAATTTGAGGTACCATGCAAATATCTGAAGACTCTTTTAACTACATCCCAATGAACTCTACCAGGATTAGACATATATCTGGAAAGAAATCCCACTACATGGGAAATGTCTAGTCTAGTACAAACCATAACATACATCAAGCTTCCATCTGCACTTTGGTGAGTCACTCTACTCGTGTCTTCCATCTTTGATGGGGATGTTGGACAATCTAAAATAGATAACTTTGTTCCAGCTGAAATAGGAACACACAATGGTCTACAATCCTGCATATCAAACCTCTGTAAAATTGAATTGACATACTTACTTTGGTCAAGCCATAGCTTTCTATTCACTCTATCTCTTTTGATTTCCATCCCAAGAATGTGCTTAGTTACACCAAGATCTTTCATTTCAAACTTATCAGCAAGTTGAGATTTCAGTTTTGAAACCATACCTTTTCCTTTACCAATGAATAGCATATCATCAACATATAATGCAATAAATAGAAAAAGATCACCATCAGTTTTATAATAAACGCAATGATCTAATTTAGAACGCTCAAATCCCAAACTCAACACATATGTATCAAATTTTTGGTACCACATCCTAGGACTCTATTTTAAACCATACAAATATTTCTTCAATTTGTAAACCAATTTACTTTTACCTTTCACCACATAGTGCTCTAGTTGTGTCATATAAATATCCTCCTCCAAGTCACCATGAAGGAAAGCAGTTTTCACATCCATTTTGTCAACCTCTAAATCATAAGTCGCCGCAATAGAAAGCAAAAATCTAATGGATATCATTTTTGCAATAGGAGAAAATATCTCACCATAATCAACACCCTCAACTTAAGAGTAACCTTTTGCAACCAACCTTGCTTTGTATTTCTCAAAACTTCCATCTAAACCAATCATTTTCTTCAACACCCATTTGCAACCAATAGGTTTTCATCCTTTAGGCAATGGTACAAGATCCCATGTATCATTCTTTTTCAAAGCTGGAATTTCTTCATTCATAGCAATCTTCCAAGATTCTACATCATTCATACCTAATGCCTCTTCTACTAATCCGAACTCATCCATGTTAGTATTTAAAGAAAAAATACATCTCCAATCATCAGGTGAATACCTTTTAGGTAGTTTTATGTGCCTTGTAGACCTACGAGTAAGCTAAGATTTAAGTTTCTTCCTCCTCTTCTAAAGATTCAGAGCTAGATGAGCTCTCCTCAACTTCTTGTCTATCCATGGGCCTTGATTCAAATTTCTCAAGTGTAGAAGGAAATTGTATCACATCTTCTTGTTTACTTTGTTCTAGCTGCAATGTAATAGAAGGGGGCTTAGTTTCTCTAAAAATAACACTTCTACTATGTATTACCTTTTGTACAACAGGATCCCAAAGCTTGTATCCATTCACACCATAATTGTATCCCATCAAGATACATTTCACAACCTTGTTCTCCAACTTTGATCGCTTCTCCCTTGGCACATGTGCATATGCCTCACAACCAAAAACTCTAAGATGTCTTAATGAAGGCTTGTGACCCAACCATGCCTCTATAGGCATCTTATCAACAAGAGCTAATGTAGGAGACATGTTAATCAGGTAACAAGAAGTTGAACTAGCTTCAGCCCAAAACCTTTGTTCTAGGCTAGCACCACTCAACATACTCCTAGCCTTCTCCACTAGTGTCCTGATCATTCTTTCTACAACTCCATTTAGTTGTGAAGAATATGTTGTTGTCTTCTCTCTATGAATACCACAATCTTTATAGAATCTATCAAAATCATTAGAGAAAAATTCACCGCCATTATCGGTTCTTAAACATTTTATTTTATTTCCAGACTACAACTCAACCATTGCTTTAAATTATTTAAATCGACTAAAAACTTCATATTTACTCTTTAGAAAGTATACCCATGTCCTTCTACTATAATCATCAATAAATGAAACATAATATGTGGATTTACCAATTGAAGGAACATCTACAAGACCAAACACATTAGAATGAATAAGATCCAATACACCATAAGATTTATGAGAACTAAAGTAAAACTAAACACAATTTTTTTTTTCATAAATGCAATTCTCACATAAATCAAATTCAAGATTACAATCAGACAGACCTTCAAAAAGGTTTTTATATTTCAAGGTCCTTAGACCCTTTTCTCCAATGTGGCTAATTCTCTAGTGCCATAACATAGTTTTCTCTACAGGTAACTCTGTTTCAAAAGAAAGAGCACCCTTGGGTACCCAAAATCCATGACCATATGCTAAAGGTGAAACCCTCACTTCTTCCACAGACTTGCTTTTTTCATAAGTACTATTGCACTCAACAGTGCATGCATCAAGCTTATACAATGTGTCATATCTAACACCTCTAGCAATCACCATAGCACCTCTAACCATATTACATCTTGCATTAGAAAATACTACCTACACACCTACATCTAGTAGTTTACTCACAGATAAAAAATTTCATGCTAAACCAGGGATATGCAACACACCATTAATCCTTCTTATTCTACCATTAGGAAACCTGATTTTAACTTTACCATGGCCAACAATTCTAAATGAGAATCATCGCCCAAGTACACCTTACCTCCATCAAATTCTTCGTATTCAGAATACCAATCTCTATTAAAGGTCATATGGAAAGATGCACCTAAGTCAATTAACCATGCATCATTACCTACACGAGTTGCCAAAGCTGCAATGAATGTGTCACCATCTTCCTTCTCAAACTCAATCAAAATCAAATTTCTTCTTTTTCTTCTTCTTTTCTTCTTTGTAGTCCTTACGAACATGTCCAGGCTTACAGCAGTTTTATAGCAAATAACTTTGGACTTTCTAGGAGACTTAGATCTCCCCTTGGACTTGGATTTGTCATGCTTCTCATTCTTCTTGCCTTTTTCCTTAGGTCTTCCCTGAACATCCAGGGCCTCCTTGGAAATAATGGATACCTTCCTCCTCATCTCTTCAGAAAGCATAGAACCCACCACATCTCCAGTCTTCAATATAACAGAATTACTCCCAATAGCCATAACAAGAGAATACCACGAATCAGGCAAAGAACAAAGCAGGATCTGACATTTCTCTTCCTCCTCCATTTTGACACCAATTGATGCCAACTGAGCCACCAGCATATTGAATGCTTCCAAGTGGTATGTAATTTTTCCACCCTCTTCCATTCTCTATGACTACAATTTCTTAATAAAATCTTGTTCACTAAATATTTGGCTTGATACATCTCACCAAGATTCTTCCATAGTTTATGTGCAAAGGTATCTTCATAGAAATTGATTAAAATAGAGTCTGCCAAGCACAATCTGATTAGACCCTTGGCTTTATAGTCCATAACATCATATTGAGCTACTTGAGTAGGATTTGTAGGCCTTGAAACATTCTCATCAATAGCATCCCACAGATCTCGATCTATCAATAGATCCTCCATCTTCAACTTCCACATTTCAAAATTATTTCCAGAAATTTTATCCACCTCTATTCTCCCCGATGAACTTTCCATCTAAAAATTCTTGCAACAAGATCACAAAGTGTCTTCTGCTCAAGCTCCCACTCAAATTTGGATTAGTTCAAAAAACCCAACAACTCACAACTGAAACCAAAGGTGATCAGGCTCTGATACCACTTGTAAGGAAGCTAAGGTAGTGGAACAACTTCCTACACTAATCTTGAGAGGAGAATAATGCAAAACTTTTACAGATCTTTAAAATTCATAGAAACTTAAACAAAAAATAAACACAAATATCATGCATACCACAACACAATTATTTACGTGGGGAAAACCCTTTCGAGAGAAAAACCCCACACTCCAAAAGCCGCCCAATATATTATTTAGAAATCACAAAGATTATAATATACTTGCGGAGCAAGCTTCTCACAAGAGTACCACAACTCAAAGATCTAGAGGAAAAATAGTTGCCATCAAACACTTAGAGTACATCATAATACACAACCGTAATACAATACCCTCATAAAATAGGGTTGCCTTCTAAGGCAAATCAAGCTAATAAAATATCAGTCGTTGAATATGAGACATAATGATGAACAGTCCAGATTTATAATAATAAAATATAATTTATTTTTTTCCTTTTGGGGGCACTGCCCCCGAGCCCCTACCAGGGCACGCTACCCTTGGACCCCAACTAGGGGATGATCCCCTTAGACCCCTCATGGGGGGGGATCCCCCGTGTCCCACCCATCATCATTGGTTGAATAGTACCTTATGTATCAACAGTACCTTATGTAATTGCAAGGTTGAGACACATTTTATCAACAAATCTCTCACTTGTCAAATACCTTGCAAGGAAAACAGAAGGGGGTCATCATCATCTCTTAATTGCTAGGGTCCGAAAGGCCCATATTCTTTGAACACCATCTGAACTTCTCTGTGCTCATAGACTTAGTTAAAGAATCAACAAAATTCATCAAAGTCTCTACCTTAACTAGCTTCACCCTCCCATCTTCAACCATATCTCTAACAAAATGATATTGTACATCAAAGTGCTTGGTCCTGGCATGAAATTTCGGGTTCTTGCTAGACAAATTGCACTCTAATTGTCACAATAAATTTTTACTGCACCTTATTGTATTCCAATATCGGAACACAATATTTTAAGCTAAATGGATTCTTTACAAGCATGAGTAGCTTCCATATACCCTACTTCAATAGTGGACAAAGCAACCACATCATGTCGCTTACTCATCTAGCTTTAATTACACCACCAAATAAACTAAACACATAAGCACTAGCGGATCTTCTACTATCAGCATCACCTGCCCATTCTAAATCCACATAACCATGAATATCAAGGGAAATCTCGTCTTTAGTCATATTACTATGATAACATATGGAATAATCTAAGGTACCACACAAATATCTGAAAACTCTTTTAACTGCATCCCAATTCAAACTCTACCAGGATTGGCATATATCTGGAAAGAACTCCCACTGCTTGGGAAATGTCTAGTCTAGTACAAACCATAACATACATCAAGCTTCTAACTGCACTCTGATAAGAAACTTTACTCATGTCTTCCATCTCCAATGGGGATGTTGGACAATCTGAAATAGATAACTTTGTTTCAGCTAAAATAGGAACACATAATGGTCTACAATCTTGCATATCAAACCTTTGTAAAATTGAATTGACATACTTAATTTGGCCAAGCCATAGCTTTATGTTCACCCTATCTCTTTTGATTTCCATCCCAAGAATGTGTTTAACTACACCAAGATCTTTCATTTCAAACTCAGCAACAAGTTGAGATTTCAGTTATGAAATCATACCTTTCCCTTTACCAATGAATAGCATATCATCAACATATAATGCAATAAATAGGAAAAGATTACCATAAGTTTTTATAATAAAAAAAATGATCTGATTTAGAATGATCAAATCCCAAACTCAACACATATGTATCAAATTTTCCGTACCACATCCTAGGACTCTATTTTAAACGATACAAATATTTCTTCAATTTGTAAACCAACTTACGTTTACCTTTCACCACATAGTGATCTGGTTGTGTCATATAAATATCCTCCTCCAAGTCACCATGAAGGAAAGTAGTTTTCACATCCATTTTCTCAACCTCTAAATCATAAGTAGCAGCAAAAGAAAGCAAAAATATAATGGATGTCATTTTTGTAACAAGAGAAAATATATCACCATAATCAAAACCCTCAACTTGAGAGTAACCTTTTGCAACCAACCTTGCATTGTATTTCTCAATACTTCCATCTAAACCAATCTTTTTTTAACACCCATTTGCAACCAGGTTTTCGTCCTTCAAGAAATGGTACAAGATTCCATGTATCATTCTTTTTCAAAGCTACAATTTCTTCATCCATAGAAATCTTCCAAGATTCTACATCGTTCATACCTAATGCCTCTTCTACTGATCTAGATTCATCCATGTTAGTATTCAAAGAAAAAATACATCTCCAATCATCAAGTGAATACCTTTTAGGTGGTTTTTTGTGCCTCATAGACCTATGAACAAGATGAGTTGGAGGTTCTTCCTCCTCTTCTGAAGATTCAGAGCTAGATGAGCTCTCCTCAACTTCTTGTCTATCCATGGGCCTTGATTCAACTTTCTTAGGTGTAGAAGGAAATTGTATCACATCTTCTTGTTTACTTTGTTTTGGCTGCAATGTAACAAAAGGTTGATTTTCTCTAAAATAACACTTCTACTATGTATTACCTTTTGTACAACAAGATCCCAAAGCTTGTATACTTTCACACCATAACTGTATCCCATGAAGATACATTTCACAACCTTATTCTCCAACTTTTATTGCTTCTGCTTTGGCACATGTTCATATTCCTCACAACCAAAAACTCTAAGATGTCTTAATGAAGGCTTGTGACCTGACCATGCCTCTATAGGTATCTTATCAACAAGAGCTAATGTAGGAGACCTGTTAATCAAGTAAGAAGAAGTGGCAACAACTTCAGCCTAAAACCTTTGTTCTAGACCAACACCACTCAACATACTCCTAGCCTTCTCCATCAGTGTCCTATTCATTCTTTCTGCAACTCCATTTTGTTGTGGAGAATACAGAGTTTTCTTTTGTCTATGAATACCACAATCTTTACAAAATCTATCAAAATCATTACAAAAAAATCCACTGCCATTAACAGTCCTTAAACATTTTATTTTCTTTCTAGTCTACAACTCAACCATTTCTTTAAATTCTTTAAATCAACTGAAAACTTCATATTTACTCTTTAGAAAGTATACCCATGTCGTACTATAATCATCAATAAATGAAACATAATATGTGGATTTACCAATTGAAGGAACATCTACAAGACCAAACACATCAGAATGTATACGATCTAATACACCATAAGATTTATGAGAACTCAAGTAAAATTGAACACGGTTTATTTTTCATAAATGCAATGCTCACATAAATCAAATTCAAGATTACAATTAGACAGACCTTCAACAAGGTTTTTATTTTTCAAGGTCCTTAGACCCTTTTCTCTAATGTGGCCAAGTCTCTAGTTCCATAACATAGTTTACTCTACAAGTAACTTTGTTTCAGAAGAAAGAGCACCCTTGAGTACCCAAAAGCCATGACCATCTATTGAAGGTGAAACCCTCACTTCTTCCACAGACTTTCTTTTCTCAGAAGTACTATTGCACTCAACAGTGCATATATCTAACTTATACAATGTGCCATATCTGACACCTCTAACAATCACCATAACACCTCCGAAAATCTTGCATCCTGCATCAAAAAATACTACCTTAACACCTACATCTATTAGTTTTCTCACAGATAATAAATTTTGTGCTAAACCAAGGATATGCAACATGCCATTAATACTTCTTACTCTACCATCAGGAAACCTAGTTTTAACTTTACCACGGCCAACAATGTATAAATGAGAATCATCGCCCAAGTACACCTTACCTCCATCAAATTCTTCATATTTAGAAAACCAATCTCTATCAAAGGTCATATGGAAAGATGCACCTAATTCAATTAATCATGCATCATTACCTGCATGAGTTTCCAAAGTTGCAATGAATGTGTCACCATCTTCTTTCTCGGACTCAGAATTAGAATCAAATTTCTTCTTTTTCTTCTTCTTTTCTTCTTTGTATTCCTTACGAACATGTCTAGGCTTACCACAATTCTAGCAAACTTTGGACTTTCCAGGAGACTTAGATCTCCCCTTGGACTTGGATTTTTCATGGTTCTCACTCTTCTTTCATTTTTCCTTAGGTCTTCCATGAACATTCAGGGCCTCCTTGGCAGTGATGGATACCTTCCTCCTCATCTCTTCAAAAGAACCCACCACATCTTCAGTCTTCAAAATAATAGAATTACTCCTAATAGCCATAACAAGAGAATCCCATGAATAAGGAAAAGAATAAATCAGGATCTAACATTTCTCTTCCTCATCCATTTTGACACCAACTGATGCCAACTGAGCCACCAGCATATTGAATGCTTCCAAGTGGTCTATAATTCATCCACCCTCTTCCGTTCTCAAGGAATACAATTTATTCCTTAAGAAGATATTGTTCACTAAAGATTTGGCTTGATACATCTCACCAAGATTCTTCCATAGGTTTTGTGCAGAGGTCTCTTCATGGACATTGATTAAAACAAATTCTGCCAAGCACAATCTAATTAGACCCTTGACTTTACGGTCCATAACATCATATTGAGCTGCTTGAGTAGGATATGTAGGCCTTGAAACATTCTCATCAATAGCATCCCATAGATCTCAATCTATCAACAGATCCTCCATCTTCATCTTCCACATTTCAAAATTATTTCCAGAAAATTTATCCACCTCTATTCTCCCCAATGAACTTTCCATGTGAAAATTCCTGCAACAAGATCACAAAGTGTCTTTTACACAAGCTCCCACTCAAATCTGGATTAGTTAAAAAAACCCAACAACCCACAACTAAAACCAAAGTTGATCAAGCTCTGATACCACTTGTAAGGAAGCTAAGGTAGTGGAACAACTTCCTACACTAATCTTGAGAGGAGAATAATGCAAAAAAATTACAAATCTTTAACAGTTATAAAAACTTAAACACAAATATCATGCATACCACAACACAATGATTTACATGGGGAAAACCATTTCAGGAGAAAAACCCCACACTCCAAAAGCCACCCAATATATTATTTAGAAATCACAAAGATTACAATATACTTGCAGAGTAAGCTTCTCACAAGAGTACCACCACTCAGAGATCTAGAGGAAACATAGCCACTATCAGACTCTCAGAATACATCACAATACACAATCGTAATGCAATTCCCTCATAAAATAGGGTTTCCATCTAGGGAAAATAAAGCTAATAAAATATTGATCGTCAGATATGAGACATAATGATGAACAATCCATATTTACAATAATAAAATATAAATAAAATTTTCCTTGCGGGGGCGCTACCCCCAAGCACCTGCTAAGGTGTGCTACCCTTGGACCTCAACCAGGGGGATGATCCCCCTAGATCCTTCATGGGGGGGGATCCCCCCACAAACCCCCATCATCATCGGTTGAATAGTACCTTATGTAATTGCAAGGTTGAGACACATTTTCTCAACATGGAGATCATGGTTTGACTCTTCTCTTTGGGATCTCTTGGTGTTGAGTTCCTTGATTACATTTAGGCCATGGAGGATCTTCATTTAGGAGATAGTTTTTATGATTCCATAGAGAGATCGGTATCACAATTTAGTAAGAGCTTGTGGCGATGATGTGGATTCATCACTTTGTGATGGATGATCTTCTAAAATGGTTGTTGATGTCATGGATGGACTATTGGATTCTATTTCTTCTTAGTGAAGGTTCTTTGACATATTGGGTTTCATTGATATGAGATGGCTATCTTCATGTGATTTGGAGATGTTGACATCTTGGTTAGCCATGGAGGACTCTTTAGTCTTTGGTTGAGTTTTTGTGATTTGTCTTTTGACATGTGATCCTTGTTTGGTGGGATGTTTTTGTTATTATGTCATGATACTCTTGTTTGTGCATATGAGATTTTTGGAATGAAATAGGTGCATGATATGTTCATTAGACCATATGATCTTGTTTTGAGGAGATGTGAGATCATGATGTCATAATTAAGTTCCTAATTTAGCAACTAGGGATTTTAACATTGATCTTGTTGGTTCTCTTGGTATTGAGTACATTGATCATTTGCTTGAGAGTTTCATGATGGTGCTATGGTACATTTTGATTTTTCCATGGATTGATCGGTTATAGGTGCTCATGGATACTTAGAGACATAGGTGAGGCTTGGATAACTCTTGGGATTAGAGACATTTATTAAGGTAGTTACCTTTGATGAGGTTTTAGTTGGAAGTTTGAGGATCCTACACTTTGGTTGGATGTGATTTCAACATGGACTTATGAGGAGATTGTTCTTAGATGAGTCATGATGACTTGGATATCTTGGAGGAGCATTCTCATTCTTGGTCTACTTGGTAGTTTTTCATCTAAGAGGTATTTCTCATTATTGTTTTCAAATGCATTATGTTATATGTGTTTTCTTCTCATGCATATGGATCTTGAGGTATGGTTTACTAGTTCTAGAGGGTTCATTTGAGGAGTGTTGGTATGTTTATCTCCTTATAAATTATGAAATTATTCATTGATGTTGATTTTAGGAGATGTTATTGGGCTTATTTTCTTGTTTGGGAATGGTTTTGGTTTGGTATTCCTTTGGTTTGAGATGCATACATCTTGGTTTCATTATATGTGGGTAGTGCTATTCTCTTTGGGGTTTTATGGAGGATATCATACTTATCATAGCTTAGTGTTTAGAGGTGTGTGTAGAAGGACATGTTATAGGTTTTGATGTGTGGTTTCTCTCTTTGGTCTTGTTCTTCTTCTTGTATGTTTGTATTCACATGATATTGGATTTGAGGTCTTGTGTGGGTCTATAGTGATCACTATTCTTGTGGTCATGTGTTGTTCATTGTTCTTTGGTGACAACATGGAGGTTCCTTTATCTCTTTCTTTTGTTGAGTGTGGAGATCCTGGGAGAGATATGGAGACTTATAGTGAGAGATGTATTGCAGTATATTCATTTTTAGGTTTTGCATATCTTTGTGGATGTTCCTTAGTACTACATGATGTTGGTTACACCTTTTATGTGATGTTATTGGTGTACTTTGGATGTATTGATCATTTTCAGATTTGACATTATCTATGCAATGGGAGTTCCTAGATGTATATGTTCTCCATTGACAAGTTTGGCACTTGGAGCTTCTGATTACATGTTATGGGTTGTATATGTTGATGGCATGAGGTTCACTTGTTATGTTTTGCATACCTTTTAGGTATGGATAGTTGGATGTGTTAGAATTTTTATGGGTGCTATTTCAGCTGGTGATTATATATTGACAGCTACTTATACATACTTGTTACCTTTGGATTGAGTGTTTGTATTTTGGGATATTGATTGGAGGGAGGACTTATGCTTCTTGTGACAAATAGTGTGGGATCTCTTTGGATGGATTCTTATCTTTGTACATTGGCATGATGGAGGATGAGAGAATTCATGCTTGATATGGTGGTCACATCGATTCATGTTGCAGGTATCTTGATGGAGCACATGGATCACTTTGATTCCTTGATGGTATATGTGGCTATAGGGATTGTTTCCTTGTTCATGTTTGAGTTTATTTGTTTACCTCTTATGCAATCTATACATAAAGTATGAGAATGTTAAGAAAAGGTGTTTTTTCCACCTTTCATAATGTTATAATATAATATTTTATTATTATTTGTGGTGCACCTAGGGGATCTAGGAATTCGTGCATCACATGGGTTAGCAATCTTGGGGCCACTTTATGTGTTGTGTGTAACATTGTGATAAATATTTAATTTGGGGTTGCACATTGGCATAATATTTAATATTGGGAAAACTTAGTACCAAAAAGTAAATGTGGGGGTTAATGGTTTTGTAAGCTCATAGTATTAGTCATGTGGTTTTATGTAATACCACCTGGTAGTTTTGTGTGATATTATGTCTATAAAAGCAAGTACATGGCTAGTTGTCTAAGGTTGGCTTGTTGGCTAATTGGTCATTTTGGCTAAGGGGTTGAGAGCATCTCTTGTTGGCATTTGTGAGGTTTTAAGCATGGCATGGGATGTGTGGTTACATGCTTGCTCACATGGAGTGTTTATAGAGGGCTTCATGTTTCAAGGGTATTCATGGAGAACTCTAAAGATGCATTGTAATCTTTATTTTTGAATAATACATGAGTGATGGATGCTTTTGGAGGCTGATTTTTTCCCTTTTAAGGGTTTTCTCGGGGCATATCTTGTGTCATCTTTGATGGTATGTTTTCTATTCTTTTGCATATGGATTATGAATACTTATTTACATAGATTTTAACTATTTGGGTTATGTGGAGATTATCTTGGGTGAATACATATTTCCTTTCAATAGAAACTTTAATAGATCAACTTTTGAGACATGAGCTTATTTTGGTGATTGAGCATGTATTGTTGTAGCTTTTGTGATGTGAATACAACCATTAAACATGCTCGCTCAATAGGATCATAATTAATCTCATACCCTGCTAACTTGCTTATATAATATATCATTCTCTCTCTTCCAATGTCATCATGTTGTGCTAAGAGAGCTCCTAGTGTTGTTGATGTAGGTGAAATATTTAATATCAATGGTCTATCTAGAACCAAAGGCATCAATAATAGTGGTGAAGCTAGATAATCCTTAAGTTTTTGAAAGGCTTCTTGGAATTTCTAATCCCATTTGAATGTGACATCCTTATGTAAGAGATGAGATAATAGATTAAATTTATTTGCTAATTATGCTACAAACCATCTGATAGATTGTAGCTTTCTTTGAAGACTACAAATATGCTTGAGAGTGCTTGGTGGAGGCATCTCAATTATGGCTTTCACTTTTGCAAGGTTGACTTAAATAATTCTATGAGACACAATGTGTCCCAATAGCTTTCCTAAAGTGACACCAAATACATATTTCTTGGGGTTTAACCTTACTTGATATTTATCTAGTATGTCAAATATATGTCCAAGAACATCCAAATGTCATTTCCTTGTTATTGATTTCTCTAGTAAATCATCTACATAATATTCTATTATGTTATAGAACATGTCATGAAAAATCACTGGCATATCTCTCTAATAGGTTGCACCTACATTCTTAAGACCAAAAGGCATTGTGTTCCAACAATAGGTACCTTAAGTGCATGTGAAATTTGTCTTGTGTTTCTATTCTTGTGCTATATGGATCCGGTTATATCTTGAGAAACCATCCATAAGGGAAATAATCTCATGGCATGTTGTCAAATCCACCATGATGTCTATGTTTAGTAATGAAAATTCATCCTTCAAACAAGCCTTATTTAGATCCCTAAAATTAGTACATATATGGATGCCCCTAGTGGGTTTTACAATAAGTACCAGGTTTGACACCCACTTTGGAAAAGCTATCAGCCTAATGAAGCCAACATCTAAGATTTTATGTAGTTCCACCTTGACTAGTAGTGCAATCTAAGGGTGTATCTTACATAGTTTTTGTTTTACCAATTTAGCATTTGCGTAGACTGTCAAATTATGGACTATCAGTGTTGTATCTCATCCTAGCATGTTTGCATATGACCAATCAAAATTTACTTTCTATATCTCAATGAATGGTGTGAATCTTGCGTCACCTCAGGTGTCAATGTTGCAACAAAGCACATGTGATTTTGGGATTGTCAGCTATTCCAACATTTATTTCCTCTTATTTTTTGACTAAAATTGATTATCTCTCTTGATGTTTAATAATACTTGGGAGTTCAAATCCTTCATCTTCAAGCACCTTAGAGAGGTTTTCACCCTTGGATATATCCTTTAATTTTACTTTTTCTCGATATAAAAGTGTCACATTGTGGTTCTCACTAGGGGGTCTTTTTATTATTTTTTATATTTTCTCTTTTGTGACTTGTTAGCCCCACTTTTAAAATATTCATATTTTAAAATTTTGCATGAAAACTATCTTCTTGAGTATTTCCTAGTTAAGGTCTCCAATTATCCTCAAATGTTGAATTTCTTGCCAATTTGAAGTATAACCTCCATCATTTCAATCAAAACCCTTAGAAGCAATGATGCAACCTATCAAGATTTGAAAAATAATTAAATTAGAAAATTCATAAGATCTAATGCAAAATCCTTGTACAATAGTGTTTATTACTTCATTTCGCTTAATTTCTCAATTTTTCAAGTCAATATGCCTTTTGGTTTGGAAGATTTTAAAACTTTGATTTTTGTAGGGTAATTTATGAAAATAATTAAAGCTAGTGATTTATCAAAGTTGGAGGTAAACCTCTTGATAGAGAGGCTTGTGATGTTATTATGCACAATTCGGAAAGATTTCACAAGAAAATATTGATCTGGCTAAAGTTATGCATACATTTTTGTTCACTATGCTTGTGGATTTATTGGGTATTTTCTAAAGTAGGATATAAACAAAGTGGATTTGTTATAAAGGCATGAATCACCTCTAGCTGATGAATCAGATCACTTATTCATTCAACACTCTTTCTCTGGGCATCATTTTTCCATTTAATGTTAAAAAGGCAGAAAGTTCACAAAATTTAGTTGTGGATATCATCTAAAATGTTGATAGGAGGAGTTGAGAGATTTGATTAGTTTTAACATCATTGATCTCCAAAAAAGTTTCAAAAATATCCCAAAGGCTAATGATGAAAATAGGATTACTTTATAGGATCTTTTATATAAGTTCATAACCACTTCTAAAAGGGCGAATAAGGTGAATTGATAATAATCGGCAATAGTGATCAAGTTCTTCACCCCTACACAAGTGTTGAACAAGGAAAATTTGAATTCTTATCGTTAATTTTACTAAATTAATAATTTATCACAAAACTTCGATGGAAGTGCACATAACTATTCTTTGACAATATCAAGGGTTGCAAATCATGTTTGAAACACAATTAGATAGCCGTCGGCACCTTCAGGCAAGTTAATAACTTCCCTCAAGTTTCTGACACAATTTTCCAAGTCCTCTTCAAATGTCGATAACAAGAAGAAATTAAAACACATCAACAATATAACTCAGCTTCATGTCCCTTAGAGATCGCAATAATATGTTCAAAGTGGATTTGTTGAGACGGTTTTAGAAAGCATTTGGAAAACTTGCAAGCAATGTAGACATGTATGAAAACATAGAAGCATAGATAAGGCATAAAAAACCCACAACGATAACCAACATCACAGCAATGTTGAAGCTTTGCAGATAAGATGGGTTTGTTGAAAAATCTCCTGAAACTTTGAAGTTAACACCTGTGCCAAAATCGAAGCTCTAGAGCAGTGCATGAACATTAGAGAAATAACATTAGATTTTGTAGTTGTAGTTGCTCTGGCAGATATGCATGCAAAATCATGGCACGTTAACTATTTGACTTAACGCTTCAAAGAGACTTAGTCTCATGGGATACAATGATTGTAGGCTATGCACAAAATAGATTTGTTGAAAATGCTTCAAAACTCCCAAGAAAACGCAATTAGAATGTGTAAAGCCAAATTTTGCACCTTTTCTAGTATCCTTTCAACCTATGCCAATATGGATGATTTGGAACTGGTTATGGACATCCACCAAAGCATAATGGATAGGGGAATTTTTCTAGACGTTATAGTTGCTAGTGCTTTGGTAAACATGTATGCAAAATGTGAAACAAATGCATGGCACCCGAAACATTTGATAGAATGTTGTAAAGACAGAATTCCTCATGGAACATTATGATTGTAGAGTATGCATAAAATGAATTTTTTTAAAGAAGCTTGAGAAATTTTAATAAAATACAAATGAAAGATGTAAATTTAAATTCTTCGAACTTTGTGAACATTCCCGCAACCATCCATTAGGAATAGCGTATGGTTTGTCTACCAAAGCATAACGGGCTTACATTTTTTCATAAGTTATAAGTGCAAGCTTGTGGTAGACCTGCATGCATAATATGGAAGCATTAACAAGTTGATAATTATATGTATGTGGTTATCCTTTTTGGTTCATGTCGGTTATCATAAGTGTTGATTATTTATTGCAGATTAAATGAAAAACAAGATTGCATAAAATTAAATTCAGAAAGATGAAATACATAATACAAAGATAAAGAACACAAAGATTTATAGCGGTTCATCAATTTGGCTACATTCACTTTGAAGCAGAGGAATTGGTTTTATTAATCTTTGTTTTTGAATATAAACTACAGCAGCATAACATCAACAATGATGCAATACACAATTACATTATCCACTTTGGATAAGTCATTCGAAAAAGAATGGAATGTGAATGGACAATGCAATTGGAGGGGAAAATAAAGTGTCCATTAGGCTTCAACATCCGAAAATCTCCCACTTGAAGTCCAAAGTCTTTTGTAAAACTCAGAGATATTCCCCTGCTTCACCCATATTGTCACATCTTAACAATGTCGAGAGAAGTCCTACAAAACTCGAACTTCTCTTTTGGTATTATCTTCGTCAATGCATCTGTCGAATTTAACTTTTGTCAGTTTTCTCCACTTTCAGCTTGCCTTCTTCAAGTACATTTCGGATGAAGTGATAATGCAACTCGATATGCTTGGTCCTATTATGAAAAGCTGAGTTATTTTCCAAGTGAATAGCATTGTTTCTATGACAAAAGAGAGTGAAAACATTTTGTTTGAAACCTAACTCACCCAACAGTCCCTACAACCAAATCATCTCCTTTGCACCTTCAATGAGTGCAATATATTCAGCCTCAATAGTGGAGTGCAACCACCTATTGCAACCGTGAAACCCAACTAATTGTCCTGACAAATGTGATCACATAACCTATTGTAGACCTTTGTCTATCCAAGTCTTTGGACATATTGGAGTCAACATAACCTCGCAACTATGCATCTCTACCTCTAAAACATAAAACACAATCTGAAGTACCTTTTAAATACCTTAGTATCCACTTCATTGCTTCCCAATGAGTCTTTCCTGGATTGCTCATAAATCTTCTCACTACTCTCACTGCATGGGCAATGTCTGGACGAGTGCACACCATCGCATATAAGACTCCCATAGTTGATGAATAAGGAATACCCTTCATATTTTCCTGATCCTAAGGTGTTTTGGGGCATATTTCAGATGACAAATGAAAGTGATCAGCAAGTGGAGTGCTCACAAGCTTAGTGCCCTTCATGTTAAATTTGTTCAAAACTTTTTCAATATATTTTTCTTGTGATAATCTAATTTCCCTCTTCTACCTGTCCTAGATTATGGTCATACCAAGTATCCTCTTTGTTGCCCCTAAATCTTTCATTGAAAACTTTTGAGCTGATTGTTGTTTCAAATCACGAACAACTCTCATACTAGTACCAGTTACAAGCATATCATCAACAAGAACAGCAATAAAACAAATTCACCATTATTCAATACCTTATAATATACACACGGATCAGATTCATAGCGTGTAAAGTGTTTCTTAGCCATGAAAGAATCAAAATTAAAGTACCACTATCCTCGGGCTTGCTTGAGCCCATACAAACTTCTCCTCAACCTGCAATATAAATCTTTTTTACCTTGTTGCTCAAAACCTTCAGGATGATGCATATACAATTCATCTTCTATATCCCCTGTAGAAATGTAGTCTTCACATCAAGTTGTTCTAGCTCAAGATCATAAACTGCTGCAAGGCCTAAAACTACTTGAATTATTGTCAACTTCACAACCAGTGAGAATATCTCATTGAATTCAATTCATTTTTGTTGATCATAACCCTTGACTACTAATCTTGCCCGATATCATTTCTTGCCTCCTCCTTCCTCTTTCAATCTATACACCCATCAGGATGGAAGCTTCACCAAATCTCAGGTATGATTGGCCATCAATGAATCCATTTCTTGTTGCATTGCATCCAACTACTTCTCCCGATTAATATCTTTACAATCTTCTTTGAAAGTTGCAGGCTCTACCTGATATGAAATTAACAACTGGTAATCATCAAATTTTTCCAAAGGTTGGCACTCCCAAGTAGACCTCGGCACTTGAGGATTACTACTTGAAAATTGCCCTGCTTCGACAAATTATCTCCAACATTTTGCCTCTGTAATGCATTATTTTGAGTAAAAACATTGTAATCCATATATTGTGTTCGATTTTCAGTTTGAAAGTTTTGTACATCTAAAGTAACCATTAGTTGTGTATGTGTCTAAAAATTCTCATGTGAATTTCCCTCTGAGGGTTGTAAACACACTTCACCTGATGGCCAAGACAATTCAACAAAATTCATAGGGACACATATGAATTCTTAGACTATAGGTTTGATTGAAAATTTCTCAAGTCATCTCAAAGCAAGCTACCAATAACCATGAGAAAAGTGCTAAATAAAATCTTAATTGTGCAGACTAAAGTTGCTTGGCGTGGGTATCAACTGTCATAGGCCACGTGGACATTGAATACCCCAAAGAGGCTTGTGATAATGGGAATAAAGGAGACATAGCTCGAGTGGATGAAGACTCATGAGAGAAATGAAGTGACTACGTTGAATTTTCTCCTCCCAAAATAGGTCGCGGGCAGGAGGCAGGGCATAAATGAGTTTGGAGCGGAATTTTTTATGGAACTAGAGAAGAAATATGGTGCGGGTCTGAGGAAAATGCTTCAAGTGACGAATAATGTGAAACTTGCATTTGAAACAAAGGCCCATGATCATCATATGTTGGAAAATTAACCTCCTGCACTTGAAAATAATTTTCCTGTGATGACAAGTTGATGTCTCTGCCTTGCACCAACCTTTATCCCAATGTGGATGTTGATTGGTATTTTCATGTGGCTGCAAAATAATAGAAACAAGGGTGCCATAGTGTGTAAATTGGGAAGATTCTAGACCCTCAATTGATTTTCCTTTCCTGTGAGCGTTTTGCAAATTCGAATTAACCATTTGTGGTTGTTGAGGAAAAGATGAAAACATTTTTGGATGTGAGAACTGCAAATTGCCCCTATTACAAATGTCATCAACGAATACATATTCATTTGTTGAACCCCTTGGTTTATGCAAACCTGGGAACACTTTTTCTTAAAGACCACGTCCCTTATAACTCCATATATATATTCATATCACAGTTATAGTAGCAGGTTTTAGTCTTTTCTCTGTATTATAGTCTCTTTTTATGATGATTCTCATTTTGATTTTACTTTGATATCTATTACATGCATATATTAACGCTTTGTATTTTATAGAGATGTTTCCTCTATAGGGAACCTCTTACCACAACTTCCTTGTCGGCCTTAGGTTTTGCAAGTCCTATGTGGTAGGCTGTAGTAGCTTTTACTCCCTGTCTTGTATCTTGCTAACATCATCCCCCCTTTCAAAATTATGTCTTGTCCTCAAGACATGTTGCTCACTTACCTGGGAGAATATGCTTGTATATGATCTTCAACTACAAAAGTGCACTATTGCGTTGTTGCTTTACTTGCTAGAGTACCTTAATGTGTCCCTATGTGTTTATATGTGTGGCTTTTTCCTCCACAAGTTCATTAGGTATCTAAATCTTTTATGTTGCAATTCTAGCTTCTCCTAGAACTCCACTCAAGTGTTCTAGTTTAGTACTGAGGGTTTCCCTTAGTTGCTTGAATTGCATGTTTATTTTTTCTCTCTATTCTTGTACCTATTGCAATTGGGTGTGTGTAATTTCTATTTGCGCTCAGATGGTTCCATCCATGTCTTTTAGTGGATCATAAGAAGAGCAATTTGTACTATTTGGGCCTCTGATTGTATGATCCAATCCTTCAAGTTCTTGGTGAGGTTAGGTCATTGGACACAAAATTGATAAAGTATATTTGCTTCTACTATCCTCCCCTCTATGTTCTTTATTTGCTTCTCCAATTGTGAATGGGTTTCCACACATCTTTTGTGGCCTCATCTATTTTTTCCTTTAAAATTTTTTATTGGGTTTCTTGCCTTATTTTTTCCTTTTATTCCTGTAAGTTTGGCTACAAACCATCTATCAATTGTTTAAGTTGTTGCAATAGGGGAAGGGAAATGTCCCTTTGTATGTGCTAAATTGAATTCTGCAATGTCTATACCACCTCTTCTACTTGATTTATACTATCCACCTATTGCTAGAGTATTTCTTCCCTTGTGCTAGCATGAAAAATATCCCCAAGTTGAAGTTTTTGGAGTGACGAGATATTGGCTAAATTTACTTGTGAGCCCATCATTAGTAGCTAGAGTAATTTTGATATAGGTTTTGACTACAATTGTTTTTGTTGTGCCAAGAAATCCTTGATTGATTGGATTGGAGAGATTGATGTAGGTGTCTGTTCAAATTTTTTTTCTTGTCCCTCATCCTCTCTATTACTTTGTGGGATACTTGTTGGAGGATGTGTTATTTGTTTCTTTTATTTTTCCTTCCAAGATAGAATCCAAAAGTTTCTTTGTGATATCTATGGTTTCCTTTTGTATCTTGGCAATTTCCTCTTATTATCCCTCCATTAGAGTGTCTAATCTTTTTGTGGGGAGCTCTTTATCTTGGGATTATATTAGTTCCTCCTTTTGTTCCACAGTAAGGTCAAACCCTACCTTTGTAATGGCTTTTTCCCTTATTTCCTCTTCTTATTTTAGGGCTTTATCTCTTTTCTCCTAGATTGTGGTAATTATTGGTTGTGGTAAATCCTTAATTACCTCTAAAATTTTATTAATATTTCTAATATATAGTATTAGGCTCTATATTATTCTATACTTATTATTTTTGTATTCATCTTCATACATAGATAGGACTTGTGAAAGCATACCGTGATAGATTATGGCATTTGTAGTCCCCATAACGTCAATTGGTGGCTATGGTTGCTCTAGTACCTCTAGTTGTTGCACTTCAACTATGTGTTACTTCTTTTTATTCTTCTATGGAGGCTTTTGTACCTCTTCTACTTCTTCTTCTTCCTCTTCTTCCCTGGAATTTTGGATTATCTGCTTTTTTATCATTTTCTTGGCCCTTGCTTTGTGAGTCTTCTTCTCCACACTCATTTATATTAGATTTTTTGATATCTCTTGCACCTCTAGTGTGGTTACTATTTGTGATGAATATGTGGGGCCTTCAAATTGTGTTCTCACGATTCCATGTAATCTCTCAGATCTTCTTGCAATTGGTGTATGGGACTCTAGGGTTGGTGCGGAAGAGTATGGTTGTGTTGTTTCCTTTGGTGAAATGCCCCATTTTTTTGCAGTTTATATTTTTCTCAAACTTTTCTTGGGAATTTTTCTTATGTATTCGATCGATAATCTCTATGTATGTCCCAAATCGCTTTGCATTTGGGTCTTTTGACTTGCCGAGGATGTTTGCAATGTAAGAATCCATTTCTTTTTGTGATATCTCGTAGGGGAGCTTAGGAATCTATGTTGTTTGTGGCTTCATCACCTCCATATAAGTATAGTTTTTGTCTACCAAAAAAGTAATGGTATTGATGTATTGCTTTACTAATTTATATGGTATTTGTTCTCTATCTTTCCGCTATTGTTGGAAGCTCTTGAAGAAACCCCAGTATGCAGTGGTATATGTCTATTTATCTAAAAACTAGTGAGGGTGCATTTTTATTTGTGTTGCTATCAGGAGGTTCATTTTCCAAACTTTTCTTTTGAATGTTGGAATTTCATTGAGGAAATAGAATACGAGGTTGATGAGCAGTGTACCATATCAAAAATTATACTCAAATGTTTTGATTTTCTATAGGTTCTTCATTAGTTCCTCCCTCATTACCTCACATAGCTTAAATTATTTCCCCTCTATCGCCATCTGGTATTCAGTGTGAATAGTTTTTGTTGTAGCAAAGTCTTCTCTCTTGGTGCATAGTAGATTTTATACACAATTCCTATTGTGGCATATTACACTGCAAGGTTTGTGATTTCCCAGACACTTAGACTTTGTTCATTTGGTGTTGCCTTGGTAAGTGTGGTCACTGTGTCATTCTTGATTGTCTTATTTATCAAAATTTCACCAACCATGCTTAGCCGTGTTGCCTCATGAATTGCTTCTCTTGTTAGCTGGTGGGGTTTGTTGAGATATATGAACACATTGTGTACTTTTTCTCAAAAATACTTGTACCCAATCATGTCTGTCATAAAAATTTGGGAAATCCTTCCATATATCAAGGTCCTTCTTCCCAATCTCCTAATATTGAGGTTAGTATGTAATTTCATCCAAGCGAGGAGGGTTTTGTTGGGCTCTTCAAATTTTGTATGATCAATTTTTGTTATTTGCTTATGGTTGTATTTCCTCACATCCTTTATGTAGACAACGTCTATGGGGGTACTCAAGAATACCCTGTCTTTATCAACTTCCCTTGCCTTGAATAGATACTTCTTATATTTCAGTTGTGGCTTCTCGGAGACATTAACCAAGGTTGGGGTTGTCATTTTTTTACAACAATATGTGTGAGTAGCAGATATTGGATAGTGCTTGTTTACTTTGAGAATTTGAGTGTAAGTGAGTATGGAGTGGGTGTAGGGGTGTTTAAATAGGTTTTGATCTAGTGGTTGGTATTTATGTCTTTTTCCCATTGGGTTTCACGGTTTTTTCTAGTCATTTACAACCTTGCACCGCTAACGGTTTGATTTTATTGTTTATGGATCTATAATACATAATATATAATATGTTTCTTTTTTGATATTTATGGTTTTTATCATTCTAGTTGATGGTAATGTTTAAGTCTTGCACCGTTGATATATCACGTTATGTGGTTTCCATCTAACTTCCTTAATCTTACTGCTCTTGATTCCAAAATATCACGTATATGGTACAATCCTAGCCACCTTACCTTTAACTTCCCTTGATTTTTAAATTTAATATCATATAATAAGACTAGATCCCCTATTTGAATTGTCTTAGTGCGAAGGTTTCTATCATGCCAAGCCTTTTATCTTTTTCATTTTAGTTGTTGATTGTACAAGGCTATGAATCTATTCTCATTCAATTTTTCTAGTTCTTTTATCCTTTGTGCTAGGGACTCATCATCATCCAACCACATCATGAGTGTGGTACATAGTTTAGGGACTATAAAGTTCATGGGAACTACCACATCAATTCCATATACTAATTGGAACAGTGTGAATTTGTTTGTTCTTTTGTAGGATGTATAGTAAGCCCGGAGTATTGCAAGTAACTTTATGTCCCAGTCTAACCTATTTCCATCACACATATTGGTACAAGTGTTGTCCTAATTATCTTATTTAGAGCTTTGCTTGCTCCATTTTTTTGGGGATGCTATGGTGAGCTCTTATTATGTGAAATCATAAAAAAATAGATGTTTCACAATTAATTTGTTAACAAAATGTTTGCCTTGGTCACTTACTATAATTAATGGGCAACCATACCTATTGAATATATTCTCATATAATAATCTTGCAGCAGTATTTGTGGTATAGTCCTTAGTAGGTTCCCTCCCATCTTGTTAAGTATTCTACAACTGTTATTATGAATCCTTCCCTTGAGTGTTTAGGAAATGGGTCAATGGATCTTATAAGGTCTATCACCCATTTTTCAAATGGGATTTGTACTAATACTTATAAGATGGGAAAATCTCAAATAACATAGATTAAGTGACAAACACAACACTATCTAAGATAAAATCCCAATTTAAAACAAGAGAGAACAAACAAATATGAGGAAACATGAAATCATTCAAACAAAAGCACTCCCCATATTGAAACCGATTCACCTCCCTTGTCTCTCCTCAAACAGCCTTTGCAAGTAGCCCTCAAATCGTAGTATATGTGTGCAAATACCTGCAAACAATAAGCATGAAAGTTGGAGATAAGTGGTTGTTAAATTGAAAATGGAGGGGGGAGGATTCATTTATAGACAACCATTCAAATGGACCGACGAGATCGAGCTTCTATAAAGATTCCAAGATAGATGGTTGAGAAGACATGCACCACAGAGTAGTAGGCCAATGATGGTTACGAAAAGGACAGTCAAGATCAAGAAGAGACCAGAGGCAATCAACGGTTAAGATTTAAAAATGAGATAGTGGAGGAAGATAATGGAGGAAATAAATAAATAATAAAATTATTTATTTCATGAGGAAGGAATCTTTGACCAAGCGAAGGAAATAAATTATTTATTTAAATTATTTATTTGAGGAAGAAGAAAGTGAGCATTTAATTAAAATGATTTATGCAACCAATTTAATTAAATAAGAGGAAATAGAAAAGAAAAATTAAATAATTAATTTAGATTAATTATTCAATAGGGGAGAAATGACAAGAGATAATTAAATAATTTTGACAATTATTCAACTATAGAAAAATTAAAAGATTAATGAATAGACAAATAATTAATAATTATTATTTGACTATAGACAAATAATGAAAAGATGAATAATTAAATGAATAATAATTCATTTAATCATGGAGAGAAAGAAAATGTTAATGACACAATTAAAAAGATAATTTATTTAATTGATCAAAGAAGAATAAAGAAAATAAAGAAAATAAATAATTAAAATTATTTAATTAATAGAGGAATGTGACCAAAAGACAATAATTAAATAATTAAAATCATTTAATTACACAAGGAAGAAGACCAAGAAAATGACGCTCGCAAACCAAGACATTTTTCATTGTCTACATTTTTTCCCTCTTTGACATAATGTAGTTCATCGCGTTGTGTCAAATAATTTTAGTCAAAACATGCCCCGGTGAAAGCAAAGTGGACGTATGCCCCCTTGGGAGATTTTGTAAATTTTCAAAAAAAATTCAAAAAAATTGGAATATTATTCCGACAGGTCAATTTGACAGCTAGGAGTTCGATGGTGTAGACGGAAATGATTTTTGAGGTCATTTAGGGGGTCAAAATTTGGTTCAAAGTGATCAAAAAGTGTGGCTAGTACATTTTCCAAGTGCAAACCCTAATTTTTAAGCTATAAATAGGACCTTGATTAAGAAAATTAGTCATTTGTGCATTCCAATTTTAGAAAATTAGGAGCTCTAAGAGAGAGAAGCTGAGGAGATGTTGTCGGTTCCAAACTTTGCACACAGAGGCTACCACATTTGCACGTTCTATCATCCTGAGGGAGTGCTCATCCCAGTATGTACTCCAAACCTATTTTGTGATTTTTTTTATTTTCGTGCATTTTAGCTAGGAAAAAATTTAGCAGGCAATTGCATCCATAGGGGGTCATTGATGCAATTGTGTATGCGTACGATGCAGGTGATGCGGTTCATTGCAATCACCTCGTCGTGACACCATTGCATAGGTCCATAGGGGGGTTCGTTGCAATGCGACACATCTAAAACGGTGCATCGCATTTTATTTCTAAGTCGCATACATGATCAAAAATGATGCAATCAATATTTAGCGATGCAAGCATAAGGAGAAATGACAAATGTTTCAAGAAATGAAGCAACTAATAAGGGGTTGACCATAATCGACCCAAGTGACACATTAGCCAAGGCGTGTGATGTTATTGTAGTTCCATGATGCATGTGCAAAAATAATGACGCCAAGAAATTTTGCAACGCATTTGACAAGCAAAATGACGCAATTGACTGATGAAAAATTTTCCCCAATGTAGGATAAAATGACTTGTTCAATTTAGGTCCAATAGATCAAATGAAGACTTTAGATTGACATAATGAATTTTACGGTGGCTTCAGAGTGTACTTTCCCCTATCTACACTTGGGAGTCACGATCGGAGACATTTTGACTACAGGATCAATTGGATGATGCTAAGAGGTGGGAACTTCTAGACCTCAGATTATTTTATGTGACATATATGCCCATTATCAGGGAAAACAAGGGCATGCTGACAGCGCTGGAAGAGCGGTGGCACTTCGAGACATGCACATTCCATCTATCGATCGGGGATGCCACTGTTACTTTGGAGGACGTGTATAGGATTCTACGGCTGTCAATTTTTGGAGAGTGGGTTCGATATGATCATGTTTGAGGGATGCAGGCAATCTATGACTTTTATGATTATGAGAACAAGGCAAAGCAGGGCATTCAGGGGTACGAGATCAAATGGGAGACCCTAGCAGAGAGATATGACAGGTTTGATTGCGTTTTGTGCACATTGATTGTTGGCATCTTGATTCCAGACCATAGGGGTCACAGGTTTCCAATGGGTGGGGGAGAGGTATTGGCCAGGATGGTATAGGATGAGACAGTGTATGTCTGGGGACCTTCTCTATTGGGCATGCTATACTTTCAGCTTCATGATATTGCGTATAGAGGTGGTCAGAGCATGAGTTATGGGGTTACATTGCTTATGATATGGGCATGGGAGCATATAGCAATGTTTCGGTTCTCTATGGCACAACAGTTGGGAGCTGGTGCTCCATATGTATATCTATATCAGGGTGTCATCACACAGACGCATGTGGGAGATACTGGATACTGGAGACATGACCTTGATACATTAGTGACCTTTATCTGAAGACCATTCAGAGATTGTGATATATGGGTAGACGAGGATGAGCATCTGCCATGGTGTCGACAATTGAGGTATTTGATAGGTCGGACTCTACAATCGTAGCACATCATTGAGATGTACCTCCCAGAGAGAGTTCAAAGGCAGTTCGGGGAGAGGCAGGGTGTTCCCATAGGTACAGCAGAGTTTGCACGCTCCTCTCGAGAGGTGCACCCATGGGGACAACATATATTAGTGATTACTATTGAGCAAGAGATTGATGCACTATAGCCAATGTAGTGGACCTGGAGAGGAAGTGTGGAAAATCTAGATATGACATAGGAGTATGATGCATTGTGGAAGACACATAGGCCATCTCCATATACAAATCCTGAGTATCCAACGCCTGTAGAGCGTAGAGGTAGGGGCCTGCAAGCCTAGAGAGGTGATAGGAGACAGAGGGGTGGAGGTCGAGGAGACTGAGGACAAGGGGATGGAAAATGGGGAGATGGAGGAAGGGGAGATGATGGAGGGGACGGGAGGGGAGGTCGAGGAGGAGACCGGTGCAAGAGGAGGAGGGATGGGAGACGGCGGGTGGTGATACCTTTGTCACTGATTTGTGAGGAGGGTGAGGAGGAGGAGCTAGAGGAGAGGGTGGTAGTGGAGATGGTAGTGGAGGAGGCAGCGGAGCATGCAGAGATGTCGACCTCAAAGGTAGGGCATCAGGAGATGGAGATGATGGAGGTAGAGGTAGAGCATGTGGAGGAGAGACGAGAGGAGGAGCATGCAAATGATCCAGATATGGGAGAAGTGGAGAGAGTCCTCCGAGAGAGGATTGTATCAGGGGTGGATGTTGAGGAGGGGTTAGTGTTGGAATCAAGGAACACTGAGAGGGGGGTGAATCAGTGTTCTGCAATTTTTAACTTTATTAATCTAATCTTTAAAGCACTTATAAAAATCAACCAAAAGAAATATGCATGAACATAAAACAAGCAACCACAACACCATAACACAAGGATTTTTTATGTGGAAACCCTGTTAGGGGAAAAACCATGGTGGAGGTCAATCCACAATATGATCTGAGTATACTCAAAAAGATGTTTACAAAATGGGAATGCACTTGCATTCAGACACACTTCCTAGAGCTCACTGCTCAAAAACATAAAGGCTCACTACCTTACAATCAATGACAAAAGACAACTGGAGTGGTGAACTATGAAATAGCATCTACAAATTCCTAAGAATAGTTTTGGTTAAGCACATCAATCGCTTTCTTGACCTTTTGTCTAATTCTGCTCTCCTGCTCTGTCTACTTTAATTCACATTAGAAATCCTTTATTGCACAAGTGAAACTATGCATAATCACTCTACAATCTCTCTGATTTTTGCATCACACATCAACACACTTCATACATATATCAAAATGATATAACAATTGCTTATATATATCCGCTACTACGGATTTAATCGCTACATGTCAGCTTCAACAAAATATAAATTATTTACAAACTGTCAGCTCAATCCAAAAAGAATTTTTAATGCACACCAACCAAAGTTGGCCACAACATAGTGAGGACCTAAATCAACATGCTCGAACACAAAAATGCTTGAACAATTACACCTTGAATATCCGCAACACGCTACATTCACTTAGTCGGCCTTCTTGCACTCTTAAATAGAAAATTAACCAACCGGATCTTATAACTTGCACAACAATCGATACAAGGCTCTATGATTCAAGGAAAACATAGATCATACATCTAACAACCTTCCCTGAGATCCACAACTCAAAATGATAACAGAAAATTGCATATGAATCGATGAACACAATTCTGTCGGATGCTCATTTTTAGTTTGACAGTTGATTACAAAACTTCAATCTGACTTCTGGTATGATCAAATGTTGACGTGTGGATTGAATCACTAACTAGGGTTTCCATCAATGACAACACTAGATGACTTGTGCAGTGTCTCTTGCCAACAATCTCCCCTTTTGGCATTGATGGCAACACTTAGAGAAAAATGACTCAGTGTCAGATTAGTACCAACATGAATTACACTGCCAACCTTCAAAACTTCAAAACACAACTCCCCCTGAGATGATTAAAGCATTTTTCACTGTCCCACTCTCCCCCTTTGACATCAATGGCAAAGCAGGAATCCGCATACCAAAAAGATCAAACAAAATCTTCAAACTGCATATGTACAATCGTGTCTCTACAACTTACACAAACTTGAATATATCTGCAAAATTGGTCTTCAATACACTCAAACTAGTGTCCCAACTCTTTTTGAGACTCTCCAAAATAGTCATGTGACCACAAAACAGATAAGATTGCATCTCTACTGATTCAAGGTTCATCGGATCACTGACCGCCAAAGCATCTTGTGCTTCCTTCAATGCACTCAACATTGTTTCCATCTTTGGACCAATTAGGCCTCTAAGCTCACATGCTCTTTCCACAATTCTATCATTATCATGCTTCAAACTCTTTATCTTGTAAAGTAAGGATATAACCTAACCTTCTTGCTTTCCAACAGAAATAGTTAAAGGATCAAAGGCTTCATAAATATCAACTAACTGTTTCTCATGATCCTTCTTAATCTTCTTCTCATTGTCCTCAGTAAATTTAGACAAATATAAACATGACTTATAGATCTTTCCTCCATCAGATAGTGCACTTTGAATATTCTTCACACAGGTAGCTAATAATGATCTATCATTAGCAATCATGCACTTTACCCTATTGAACCTTTTATCATCAAAATCCTTTTGTACCTTTCTCTCGGCTGACTTCTCAAGGGACTCAAAATGAGTACTTACAGAATTAATAAGGTTCTTCAGCTCACCAAAGGGAGAATTAGATGGATCCTTAACATGAGAAGGCATGATTCTTTCCAAGATGTTGGATGCAAGACTCAATAGCTCACTATCCTCAATGTGAGACTTCAACAATTCTTCCCTAACCTTCGCCTAAGAAAATGATGCAACTTTCAATTTCTAAATCGGAGACAAAGTAGCCAAATTAATAGGGCCTTCACCCAATTCAAGGTAAAACTCTTCCTATTGCTCTTCCAGAAATTTCTTCACTGTCTCTACAATGTCTCTTGCTTCCACAGGAACTTCCTTTACTTAAACCTTCTTTTCTTCAATCACTTTTTCCTCAGCTATAGATTCTTGTTTGTCTTTAGGAATCTCAACTTCTTCAGCTGTCACATCTTTAGGAGCTTCAATCTCCATAGGAACTTTTGTATCATGCACATCAAGAGGAATCTGAGTGCCCTCAATTGTATCTTCCTTTACCTCTTCAACCACCGAACCAGATGCAATATCTTCATCATCACCTTCTTCAAAAATGACATTGATTATGTTCTTTAACAAAACTTCCTTTAGAATTTTTTCAATTTCTTTTGCTACCTGTTCAGTCTGACTAATCATAAGCTTGTTTACTCTTGTTTTTTCTCTTGAAATCCTTCTTAGCACCATTAATAATTGTCTTCATTTCCTCAATAGACATCACTGAACATAAATCTGCAAGAATGCGCTCTCTCATCTGCTCATCTTCAGTTCTTGCATTCACTCTCCTCATTTCCAAAACTTCGTACAATCCCGTAGGCAACTCAGACATGATCTCAACAAGAGTCATATTGAAATTATTCAAATAATTTATTGTTGCTTCTTCAAGAATTATTTGACCAGCACTATCAAAGGTATCATAGCGTTCACATAGTGGCTTAATATTACCATCCTTGAGTATGCCTCTCTCAACTTCCTTTACAGACATACCTGATTTGACAATTTTCATCTTCTTCTTTGCTTTCTCTTCTTCACCAGAGGGCTTGTCCTTAGAGACTGTTGTTGCCTTTGTGCCCTGATGCTTAATTTCTCTCACTTCTTCATCAGATTTTGTTTCCTCATTTTCTTCAACTCCAACATAAACTCTTTTGCTTTTATCCTTCTTCCTCTTTCCTTCTCTACTAGATTCCTAGAACCAGATAAGGGTGGAGAGCTCCTTTTTGATCTAGATCAGGCAAAGGATGCTACAGGACTAGCAGATTCAGTTCTAGTAGGCTCTTCTTCAGCTTGTTCTCTCTTTCTTCTAGCTTCTCTCACAGCTTCAGCTAATATACCCATGCTCTCTGCAAAAGCTTCCACTTATTTTCTTACACTCTGGATTATCATAGGTTTCTTCAACTACTCATGTACTTTCATATATTTTTCTTCATAGGATCCAAACCTCTCTTTTGTCCGATCCCAAGGTTTACTCAAAAAATGTTGTGCATATAGTTCCAAGATGTTCTCCTCAACTTCATATCCCATTGGCATAATCCAAACTGTTTTAAGATCTGCAAATTCCATCAAGCATTGATCGGTGTCAACCATAAAGCAGATAGTGTCTTTGTACTTCTCCACAATAGTCTTAGGAATTCTTTCTCTTGTTTGCATCTCACTCTGAAAACTCTTGAAATATCCCCAGATAATAGTTTTCCTTGTCTTACTATCACCAATTTTGTGCAAGATATCTCTAATTTGAACAGCTACCGGTTTATTAGCTTTCCATTGTACTTTTCCAAATCCCAGAACTTCATTCATAAAGTAGAACAGACACAATAGCAGATTACCATACTTAAAGGAATTCTTCTTAGCTTTCTTGATCTTACCAAGATTCTCAATAAGCTGACTCCAGAGTAACTCGCATAGATCATACTCTGCATTCTCCTTCACCATCTGATATGCTACATAGATAGTTGTACCAGATACAGAATTATCCCAATTGGAATGATAGATTTTGTAACCAATGACCATAGAAGAAAATCTAACATCCACTTCAATAATATCATCAATTGTCATAGCTCTTTTATCAAACACTAAACCAGTTGCATCAGTAATTGTCTGATTCTTCACGGACTTCAAGATCGGCAACCCACCGGAAGAATTTAAACCAGTAACAGTTCTTATGGCCTCTTTTGTAATCTTAAAAGGTTGACTCACCCAAATAAATTCAGCATGAACTCGGCTCAAAATATACCAGACCCACTCGTTTTCTTCAAACATGGGAAATTTTACAATTTGCGTGAATTTCTTCTCCTCTAATGTTTTGAATTCGGGTTTTACCCTAAAATCTTCTCCAACTGTATGATTTCTATAAAAATTCAACAACTACGAGCTCCCTAACTCCTCAATATTTGCATGAATTTATGCCCTAATGTATTCAATATGCAAGACATTGTACGAAACGGATGAAAATGCACGTAAGGGCTTTGTCTCAACAAATTTGAAAGGATGCCACTTGAATTTTGGACAGGGTCTATCTTTGATATCAACTCCCAACAAAGCAGCCATTTTCACAAATTCACAAGTTCACAAGTTTTCCCAATAAATTATTTTTCATCAGATTAGGGTTTTATTTCCAAATTTCCTTCACACTTGAATCTTCACCAATTTTTGCCAAAGTTCACTTCAGAGCTCTCCAAACTTCTTCTCCTCAAAGTGCAAAGTGACAAATGAAGAATACAAATGACATTTTATCATTCGCACACCTAACTTTTTGTCGCAATAAATTATTTTTCCCTAACTCATCTAGATACTTTGTTTCCATACTCTGTGAAGGATAACTCTTCTACGAACCTTCAACTCAGCATAAATACTCTCTCCAATTGTTTCAGCAGCATTTGTAGATCATCAATGCAATCACTACACTCATCCATATCCCGGTACCAACTATCGGCAAGGGGTTTAAAAGATTTTCTTGAGAACTCCCCCTAGGCCAGAGGCCTAAAACTAATTCCTAGAGGAATTACCAGATCCTGGTTCTGGTGTGGAATCATTTCCTGCAATAGAAGGACTCTTCTTCACCCATGTCTTATTCATTTGCGTCTTGATCTCATTTGCAGTAATTTTTCTTTTTCCCTTTTCAACCTTCTACATGTTTTTCTTTTGATTTACTGGACCCTTTCTGCTTCTACAAAATTTAGCAATGTGATTGGATTTATTGCAATTGTAGCACACCATAGACCAGTTGTTCCATTGATTTTCTCTTGATCTACACTGGTTAGCAATATGGCCAAATCTATTGCATGTATAACATCTGACATCTCTATACATGTTGTACATCATATTTCTATATTCATTTGACTTATGGCCATACTTATTACAATTAAAGCACTGACCTGAGAATGATGGACCACTTGGATTCATTCTGCTTCTACATTGAGTAGCCATATGACCAAATTTATTGCAAAAGAAATAGTAAGCATTGAACCTTTGAGAATTAGATTGTCTTACAGGATACATTCCAGCTTTGTTCATCTGATTTCCTTGCCTAAATCTCCTTTGTTCAAATCTAGAGCTTCCTCCTTTCTCATATCCAACAATTCGCTTGTCACTTTCAGTCCTCTGAATTTTAATCAGTTCATCAAGCTTGGCTGAGGTAATCTTGAACTTCTCCTTGAATTCATTTGCAGTAGCAAGTTCATCTCTGAAATCAACAATCTACTTTTCAAGCTCTTCTTTATTATTTCTGGATTGTTCCAATTCAAGCTCCAACTGATTGAATCCATTAGTAATTCGGCTGCATTCTTCATATTTCTCTTTCAAGGATTGAGTAAGCTTCTCTTCATTCTTCTTTTTGTTTTCAATCTCCTTGGTCATCCTCATCACAATAGATTCCATCTCATGTTTACAGCATTATCTCTGGTAAGCTTTTCACATTCCTTTGTATTTTCCTTCAAGGTTTGACTCAGGTGTTCACCTTCCATGTTCTTACTTTCTTTCTACTTAAGCTGATCATAGAGTTCCTTTCTCTTTTCCCTTGACTCATTGATTTTATCTTTCAATGATTGAATGAATTTCTCAGCATTCATGAGGCTAGCCTGCAATTCCTAGACTTCAGATTTGGACTGATCAAGATCATCTAGGGCCACCAAAATTTGTTGTTGAAGACTGTTGTAATCCATTGAAACACTTTCCAAGATCTTCCCCAAGCTGTTAAACTTCTTCAGAGGAACTAGGATCTGATACCAATTGTTGGAATCAAGGAACACTAAGAGGGGAGGTGAATCAGTGTTTTGTAATTTTTAACTTTATTAATCTAATCTTTAAAGCACTTATAACATTCAACCAAAAGAAAGATGCATGAACATAAAACAAGCAACCACAACACCATAACACAAGGATTTTTCACGTGGAAACCCTATTAGGGGAAAAACCACGGTGGAGGTCAATCCACAATATGATCTGAGTATACTCAAAAATATGTTTACAAAATAGGAATGCACTTGCATTCAGGCACACTGCCTAGAGCTCACTGCTCAAAAATAGAAAGGCTCATTGCCTTACAATCAATGAAAAAAGACAACTAGAGTGGTGAACTATGAAATAGCATCTATAAATGCTTGAGAATAGTTTCGGTTAAGCACATCAATTACTTTCTTGACCTTCTGTCTTATTCTGCTCTCCTGCTCTGTCTGCTTTAATTCGCATCACAAATCCTTTATTGCACAAGTGAAACTATGCATAATCGCTCTACAATCTCTCTTATTTTCTCATCACACATCGACACACTTCATACATATATCAAAATGATATAAAAAATCACTTATATATATCCACTACTAAAGATTTAATCGCTACATGTCGGCTTCAACAAAATATAAAATATTTACAAACTGTCGGCTCAATCCACAAATCATTTTTAATGTGCACCAACCAAAGTTGGCCACAACATAGTGAGGACCCAAATCAACATGCTAGAACACAAAAACACTTGAACAATTACTCCTCGAATATCCGCAACACACTACATTCACTTAGTCAGCCTTCTTGCACTGTTAAACATAAAATTAATCAACCGGATCTTCTAACTTGCACAACAATCGATACGAGGATCTATGATTCAAGGAAAACATAGATCATACATCTAACAACCTTCCCTGAGATCCACAACTAAAAATGATAACAGAAAATTGCATATGAATCGATGAACACAATTTTTTTGGATGCTTTGTTCTTAGTTTGACAGTTGATTACAAAACTTTGATCTGACTTCCGGTATGATCAAATGCTGACGTGTGGATCAAATCACTTTGATAGGGTTTCCATCAATGACAACACCAGATGACTTGTGCAGTGTCTCTTGCCAACAATTAGAGGAGGCTAGGGTTGGGGTTGAGGATGGGACAGCAGAGTAGAGGATAGCCACCCTTTAGGCCTAAGTACAAGCATTAGAGGCGGGGGTGAGGACTCCCAGGGTAGAGAGAGATGGCTTGAAGGTCGAGAGGGACACCCTACAAACCAAGAGAGACCTCATAGTTATCAACCGCCAGTAGAAAAATTAGTGGATGTTGGATTTTTTGGCTACATGCAGTGGTTCAGTGGTTGATGTTGCTTGGGAGTTGGCGAGGTCCAGTAGGGGTTTACAGTATCTTAAAGATTTGTATGAGGTAGTAGTTCCATCGGAGAGGAGAGAGTCAAGCATTTCTCAGGTTCAAAGCGGATCATAGGGCAGGTCTCAAAGCAAATCACATAGCAGACACTCCCATAGCAGATCACAGAGTGGGGAGACATCAAGCCCGAGACAGTCCACTCCATACGATAGGCCATCTACCTCATAACACAAGTCTCCAGGATTGCCACGGCGAGAGGACGGGTAGGCATCAGGGTTAAGAGAGTAGGACAACTTAGGCTAGAGCCTATTTTGACTTTATGTATTATGACACTATATTTTGATCATCGAACCTGTGAGCTCCATTTTGTTAGATATGATATATCTTGACATCATACCTATGACACATTTTGAGTGATATATGATATTATTTTTGGAAGCGATTTATGATGTATAATCTTATATGATTATGGTTTATGATTATGCTATGGTTTTTCATGCTTTTATGTTATGGATGTTCATGCTTTTATGATACGTATGCATTTCTATATGATCATGTGATGGTTTGATATGATTGGTGATTATGCATTTATAAAGTTGTTTATGCATTTAATATGATTATGAAATGATGTTATATATTAGTGCAGTATGGATGACCTAATTTTATGATGTGATATGATATGTGACTACAATTAATGTTGATGTAATGTGATGCCTATAGATTATGTATGCAATGATTAGAAATTTTTAATGTGAATACAAAATGTGATGTTATGACATGATATGCAATAACATTATTAATGTTATGCAATGCCTATGAAATGTCAATGCAATATGTATGAAATGTGATAAATGGAAAATGAACTATGATCATAATGTAAAATGCAATTTCATGGTTGATTATGTTATGACGCGATGAAATGATAATGCTATATGGATGCACTCTATGTTTTTGTATTTTCTCATGCAAAATATATGTATGGATTTTTATGATGTCTAGATGATAATGCTTTCTATAATACTTCCTAACATGATCATGTATGCAAGGTATTTTTGTGTCACAGGACATTGTCAAGATGCAGAGAGAAGAAATGTTAGCATGAAAGAGACTGATGTTAGCATGGAGAATGGAAAAGAAGGTGAAACGTCAAACGGGAAATGATAAAGGATGTACTTTAATGCTTTTATGTTTATCATCATAGGGAATCAAAATTGTCACAAATGGAGCACAAACACCATGGTATGACATAGACCAAGGTGTGCAAGGTGACCATTTGTGAGAGACAAGCAATCAAAAGATAATTCCAAAAGACAAGGAATGCCTCAGCTCATACTAAGGACCCAATCGTCCCAGTATTTTTTCCAAGACATACCACATACAACAAGCAAAGAAAAGAGATCATGATCCATCATCACCCCTCTAAATCCTTGATAAGACATCCTTGAGGTAGCTAGTAGCATGACCCAAAAACCAATCAAAGAGATAAGAAAAACTTTGACCAACAAAGTGTTTTCCAAAGAGATAATGTTTGCTGATAGGATTGACAAGATTGATTGATATGATTGATTAGGTTGATTAGGTTGATTAGGTTTAGTTTTAGGAAAGACACATCCTAATGAAAATAGATGACCGAGATGATCGATTTGATTGATTGTTTGACCAAATTTGGTTGATAGTTTGACAAAGGTCGATTAATTGATTAGACCAGGCTTCAGGAAAGACATGTCATGTGTAAAGCTAGATTAAATGATCGAGATGACAAGAGTAATTGACCAAGTGACAAGTTTGAATTTATTTCATAATTTTTAACTGATATAATTGATCAATGTGATGATGCCTAATTTCAAGAAATAAGTATCCTATTTAAGGTGAAGGACACATCTGAGAAAGTTGATCAATTGACCATTTTGAGAAACACCTACCTACAAGAAAGACATATCATGCTTAAGGCGAATGACAAGATTGACCAATGAAAAATTCTAATATCAGGAAGGATGCATCCTAATAAAATATAAGTGATAGGACAAAACAAAACATGACATAATGCCCCATTTCGATATAAGACCAATGATTTGATAGTGATTGTTGATAAGGTAATTGATTGATTGAAGATTAAATACTTGTTGGATATGTTTGTCTGTTGATTCATGATTTGGTTTGAACAGTGATTGATTGATAACAAAGGACATAACCAGACTTGACAAACCCTAAAGGACTGACCTAGGGCCTCAGGGGCTCATCGATTGATGGCCTTGCCTATGTTATGCACACAAAGACCTCGTAGTTTGACCGATGCAAACCAAAATTGATATGATGTGAAAAAATCCTAAGCACAAACCTAATGTCTTGGGGGGGCATTGAGTATGGGCCTTTCCTACGTAAAAAATGCGCAGAGGCAACGTAGTTCAACCAAACTAACATAGATTGAATCTGACTCTATTTTTGGACATTTTGATATTTTCTAATGTTTTTGGATTTGAACAGTTTTATGATTTTTTTGGATTTTGACGTTTTATGATTTTTTTGGATTTTGATGTTTTAAAAGTTAATACCATGTGTAGGATCCCATGAAGATGTAAGTCAAGGAATTTCCCTCAGTCAGGTATAGGACCAACTTATTATGTGAAAGGGGAAGCAACGAATGAATGTAAAGGATGGTCATGAAAGCGAAGGAACTAAATGTTGATGGTTCTTAGGCCATGAGAAGGATAACAAAGATTTATTATGGAAAACTAATATGTGTGAATGGATGAGCGAAGGATGGAAGAACAAGTAGAGTGATAGTAGATGGAGGAGCATAGATTGACTACACATGGCACCTTTTTGCCAAGTTTTCACCATGGTACTTATCCAAAGCACCACCGAAGTGGTTCACTTTTAGATGAATTATTTCTCTTTACTATTTTTCTTATTTTTTCCATTTTTTTTTTTTTTTTGTTGTCACCAAGACACCTATTTGCCAAGTTTTCATCAGGGTGACTATTTTTTTTATTTTTTATTTTTTGTATTTTTGTGAATTTTGATGGGATGCTCTAAGAATCAAGTGTAGTACTTGCGAAGGTGCATGTTGTTGATGGGATCAGGTAATGATTCACCTTTTGGAGTAGAGATTTGATAAGCACCAAATCCATAGACTGTTGTGATGATATAAGGGCCCAACCAATTAGGTTCAAACTTTTTAGGATTTTCTCAATCTATTTGATTCTTTAGATTCTCTTTCAAGACTAAGTTACCAATGTCAAAGCTTTTAGGTCGTACCTTCTTATTGTAGCTATGTCGAAGGAGATTTTGATGTGCTTGCAAATGTGTCAAAGCATTTTGTCTCTTTTTATCCAATAATTCTAGCTCATGTAGATGGGATACACGGTATTCTTCTTGATCGATCAATCCATGCATAGATACTCTTAGGGATAGTAACTCGACCTTAATAGGAAATATCACCTCATATCCAAAGATAAGGGAATATGGAGTGGCTCTTGTGGGGGTGCAAACACTAGTATAGTGAGCCCATAAAGCAGGATTGAGTTGGAGATGCCAGTCACGGCCAGCGTCATCGATAGTCTTTTTTAAAATTTTAAGGATAGTCTTATTAGATGCCTCAACTTGACCATTACCTTGGGGGTAATATGGGGTGGGGAAATGGTGTCGGATATAAAATTTCTCACAAAGTTCATGGACATATTGATTCTTGAAAGGGTGGCCATTTTCTGTAACAATGGATTGTGGGATATCATAGCAGCATATAATGTAATTTAGGATGAATTTGGATATCTTCTTACCAATAATGTAGGTCATCGGGATGGCTTCGATCCATTTGGTAAAGTACTTTGTAGCAACAAGGATAAACTTATGCCCATTTGCGGAAGTGGGATGGATCTTTCCTATGAGGTTGAGTCCCCATCGAGAGAATGGCCATGGTGATGTAACAAGTTGTAGTTCTTGAGTTGGTACATGTATAAGATCTCCATGAATTTGACACTGGTGACATCTTTTCACAAAGTGATAAGCATCATGTTCCATTGTAGGCCAATAATATCACATCCTCATAATATTTTCAGCTAAGGTTGGACCAACTAAGTTAGCTCCGCATATACCATGGTGAACCTCTTGTAAGTCTATTTGTGCTTCATGTGCATTGAGACATTAGAGGAGAGTGCTACCTAGGCTACAGCAGTAAAGGGTATCTCTAATGATGGCATATTTAGAGGCTTGTCAAATAAAGGTTTTTTGTTGGTTGGGGGACAAGTCAAGAGGGATAATCTCGTCATGCAGATAGTTGTAATTTTTTTTGTACCAAGGAGATTCAAGACCAAAAAGTTAACACACAAGTTCAGTTTCGGGGACATCAAACGCAGGGACCAATAGTTGTTCCACCACAAACTCATATTGTGATGCATTATTAGGAATGTCCAAGAGAGATCCAATTGTTACCATTGTGTCAGCTACCTTGTTCTAGATTTTTGGTAATTGTTTGAAGGTAATAGCTTCAAAATATAGTCTAAAACTATTAACCATGTGCTTGTAGGGAATTAGCTTCTTTCCCTTGGTATCATAATCATCATTGAATTGCTTGATCACTAGTTTGGAATCATCATAAACTTGAAGATCCTTGATTTTCCATTTTATTTCCATTCGAAGTCCTATCAGTAATACTTCATACTCAGCTATTTTATTAGTGCATAGAAATTTTATTCGAAATGACTTAGGAATAAAATCCCCTTGAGGTGTGATGAATAAAATGCCCACTCCTGAACTATGAATTGTGTGAGATCCATCAAAGTACAATTTCCATGTTTTTGGTGTTTCTATGACAAAGATTGATTCATCTGGGAAATTGGATATTACAGGATTGTCTACTTTCACTGGTGCATCTGCGAGTTGATTAGCTATCACTTGTCCTTTTATTGCTTTTCAATCAATATATTCAATGTCATATTCACTTAAAATCATAACCCACTTAGCTAATCATCCTGTCAGTGTTGCTTTACTAAGAAGGTACTTCAAAGGATCAATTTTGGCTATCAATTTTGTCTTATGACTTAACATGTAATGTCTCAATTTATGTGTTGTGAATACTACTACTAAGCATGCTCATTCAATAGGGTTGTAGTTTAAGTCATATCCAACAAATGTGCGACTGATGTAGTAAATTGCTTGTTCTTTGCCATCATTGTCATTTTGTGCTAATAATGCCCCCAATGCTAATGTAGTTGTTGTTTCATATCCATAAGAACTTGTGGAGCCAATAGATAATGCTTAATTTGATCAAATGCTTCTTGACATTTCTCTCTCCAAATGAAGGGAATTCCTTTTCGTAATATATGTTGAAATGGACGAATATTGTCTGCTAATTGAGCAATGAACCTAGAGATTGATTGTAGTATTCCTTGTAAATTCCTTAATTGACTGATATTGGTTGGCGGTGGCATGTCCAAGATAGCTTTTACTTTTGCAGGATCAACCTCTATTCCTCTGTGGGAGACAATGTACCCTAAGAGTTTGCTTGATTAGACCCCGAAAACACACTTCTTTGGATTTAATCTAAATTTGTACTTTTCAAGCCGTGTGAAAATCTTATCCAAGACTGCTAGGTGACCACTTCTTTCTAGAGATTTTGAGAGAAGATTATCAACATAATAGTCCATAAGTACGTGCATGTAATCATGAAAAATGGTAGTCATGGCTCTTTGATATAACGTTCCAACAGAAAGTTCTCTAAGTGCATGTAAAACCTTTTTTTTATCTTTAGGAGCAATTCTTATCTGATTATAGCCTAAGAATATGTCCATAAGTGATAGCATTTCATATCCAGCAATGAGGTCAACTATGATGTCAATATTTGGTAAGGGGAAATCATCTTTAGGACAAGCTTTGTTAAGATCCCTGAAGTCCATACATATTCTGATTTGACCATTTTGTTTTGTGACAAGAACAAGATTAGATATCTAATCTACATAATCAATAGAGCATATGAATCCAACATCCAAGAGTTTATTTAGTTCAACCTTGACTAAGAGTGGGATCTACATGTGCATTTTCCTTAGCTTCTATTTATATGGTTTGGCATTTGGTATCAATGGAAAGTGATGTAAAACTAGCTTGGGGTCCAACCCAGGCATATCAGCATATGACCATGTGAAATTAACTTGTCTTTCTAAAAAGAATGTTGTGAACTTAGGTTTTTCCTCAGTGGTCAAAGATGTTGCAAGTTGTATGATTCTAGAGTTGTCTTGCGTCCCAATGTTTACTTCTCCTGTCTCTTCTACGAGCAATGGAAATCTCTATCATTCTATAGGGAGACTATCCCATTCTCCATCCTCAAGCGCCTTGGAGAGATTTTCACCGTTAGATACATCCTTTAATTTTACTTTTTCATGATCAACAGGTGCCTTTCGGTTTTCACCTAAAGACTTATTCTTTTTATTTTCACTTTTTTCATTTTCACTTTTATGACTAGAGGAAAGGACAGCCTCACCAAAGTATGTTGCACTATTGAGTTCTCTGACAAAGCCAACCTTATGATCCCCACTCAATATTCCTTCATGAAGTCCCATGAACTCAGTAATTGCTTTGTCATTCTTGAATGTGTCTAAACTCGGTGGTTCTTGTCTATCCTAATCTATTAATTGTGGGTAAACAAGAGGTAGGCCATCATCGATGTTTACAAGGGTCATGGTGTAAATGCAGATAAGGTAAAGATAGAGGTAGATTCATCGGGCTCCCAGAAGGCTTCGGTGCAAGCTTCATGCTACAAGGTAGAATCATCAGGTTCCCAGAAGTGTTTAATCCAAGCTTCCCTTTTCAAGGGGACCTTTTGGTGGGCATTTGACGGGTTTCGCAAGGGACCAATTTTAAATATTTGGTTGATTCTTTCTTCAAAGTTGGGCTCACCAAGTTCTCTAAATGTTTCCTCAAGGTTATAATTACCGATTGATCTATTAGATTCCAAATCCCATTCCCATTCATTAGAATTGGAATCGGTATAGTAGTCCTCAAATGTCTCGATTTCAATTGAAGCATTAACAGTCTCACTCAAAGGTGACCCAATACCACAGATAGTCACTTTTACTGGTACAAAACCTAACCCTTGATAATTTAGTAATTTAGGAGGCATTTAAGGGTTCCACTATTCCACATTTGTTTAGACCAAGTCCGCTATGTCCATCATATACTTGTTGCTTCATCAATAGGAACCCTTTTGGACACTATTCAACTAGTAACTGTTAAGGTTCTATGTCATCCTCTTCTTTATATAGCCATGTATAAATGTGGTCATCCAAAGATTCTTTGGCTAACTCCCCCCATTTAGTGAAGGTCGTATGGGGATTGTGGATGATAACCTTAGGATATACAAGATGTGGCTTTCGATAAGACTCTAGTGATTTAGGTAAATTTCCAATGCAAAAGAGACTCTTCATGTTGTATTCTCTGCATCCTTTGTCTTGAATCTAGATTTTAGGTTTGGATGGTGGGATGAATGGAGTGGATGATTTAATGAGGTAAGATGGATCAATGTAGTGGGATGAGGTGGAAGATGAGGCCTCTTAGTTTATTGCACTTGATGCTCAACAATTCCTTTTAGGCTTGCACAATACTAAAAAGGATTAGGATCACTAGGAATAGTAATCTCAGTGTCATTATATGGAAACTTGAGGTATTGGTGGTATGTGGATAGTATAGCCTTCACGACATGAATCTATGGGTGGCCAAGGAGAAGGTTGTACTGTAAATCCATATCCAAGATGTGAAAAATTTTATTTTGCATAGTTGGGCCAACTTTTACAAGAAGTGAAATCACTCCTTCAAACGAACGTTCAACATCATCATAGGCTTTGATATCAATTTTCTTGGTTTGATCTATGCAATTCTCATAGTATCTCAATGCTTCTACCAATTTTAGGGAGAAAATTTTCAGACCTACTCCACCATCTACCAGGACTCGTCTAATCTTATGCTTATTTACATAGACTTCTACGTGTAGGGGATCATTGTGATCATAATTTTGTGCAGAAAATTCTTGTTCAGAGAAAGTGACATGATGCATCATAGCTAGGTATCCAACCATGGCCTGAAACTCATTGACATCTAGATTAGCAGGTACTGATGCTTCTTGCAAGGCTTTATCAAGGATAGCTCTATGTTGAGGATATATGCGAAGGATTTCTAGGATAGAAATTTGTGTGGGAGTTTTCCCTAGCTGGTATAAGAGATTATACTAGCTTTTTGGTTGTGGATTGGAAGGAGGTCCTAGAAGAGTTACCTTGGCTCTGTGAGTGGTGACAACACACTCCGTATTTTTCTTATTTATGGTAATGGTGGAAACATGATCATCAAAGGCTCGTATGTTGTGTATAATGGTGTTGTAATCATGTGCAACATGAGTATAATTGGCATTGTTCTCATTCCCTGAACTAGAGGCTTTTCCTTTGTCATGATCTTGCAAGGGAGTTTTAAATATGGTATGATCAACATTTGTTTTACCTTGTGAATTGTCTATTGAAATGATTCCCTATTCAATGAGATCTTGAATGACATTTTTGAGGGTCCAACATCTAGATGTCTTATGTTCCTTTCCACGGTGATATTCATAATATTCATCTTCCTTCCACCAGTCAGGTTTGATCAATGAGGGTTCATAGTTTTTAATGTCTGGTAGTTGGATGACATTGGATTGCAAGAGTGTCTTTAGGACTGATTCAATGGGCTCACCCAATGGGGTGTATGTTCTCTTGGCACAAGGAGGACCTATTCGTTGTTGGTTGTTTTGGACTGTGTTCAATGTTTGACCTTGACCTTGTGTTTGGGAATTTGATGTGATTGATGTGTTTGATTTTTTTGATGTGTGTGAAGTGGAGGGAATTTTGAGATGAATGGTGGGACCTTTTTTTATCACTTTAGCATGAACAACTCCATCATTAGTGGCATTCTTATTTTGGGACCAATATTTACCTTTGTCATTATTGGGCCTTGGGGTCTCTTTGTGTACTTTGACTAGTCCCTTTGCAACAAGACCTTTTTCAATAAGGACACCTTTCTCAAGGATTTTGTCAAAATTCGTGCAACATTGGATTTGAAGACCACTCATCATTTCTGCATTGATATTTTCCTCAAACATGGTGACTAGTTGTTTCTCAGGAATGTGACAAGGAAACTTGCTAGCTATACTTCGCCATCTTTGGTAAAATGAGGTGACTCCCCTTCTTCTTGTTTTAGTTGTGCATAATGTTGTGAGGGTTACATCACTTTCAATGTTAAAGGGAAAGTGATTAATGAATTTTTCAGCCAATTCACCACATTTTCTAATCCCTAGAGGAAGATGTGCGAACCAATCTAGAGCCAACCCCATGAGACTTCACGGGAATAGTCTCATCAAATAGGTAGGATCATATGTGATTTTCATACATGCCATACTAAATTATCATATGTGTTCCCCTAGATATCCTTTCCCTTTGTACTTAGGTAAATTTGGTGTTGTGAAGTGAGGGGAAAAGGGTGGCATGTAGAGATTTCTGTCAAATGGATAGGGGAAAAATTCCTCCATGCAATAAGCTTTCTTGCTATTCCCCAATTGCATGTTTGTCATTTGTTGTTGTATGGCTTATATTTGTTGTATCAAAATGTCTGCAAGAGATGGCATTATGTTGGTTTCACTTGGTGTTATGACGTTGGTGTTGAGGTCATATGTTGGATTTGGATTTGGATTGGCATTTTGTGGCGTGGTCTTGATATTGGTGTGTAAATATTGTATTTTTGTTGGTTTGGTTTGCAGGGAAATTGGCATTTAGATTGGTCCCAAAGGTCATGTTTGTATTTGGAATTGCATTTTGAAATTCTGGTGTGGGCCCTTGATTTGTACCTTGGATTTGAAATGTTTAAACTTGATTTGTGTTTTGGAAAGATGGTGTGGGTCCTTGATTGGTGTTTTGGTAAGATGGTGTAGGTCCTTGAAATGATGGGGTAGGTACTTGATTAGCATTTTGGAATGATGGGGTAGGTCCTTGATTAATGTTTTGGTTTGGCACTCTTCGTGGGACAATGTAAATTCTCCTAGATTTGTTTGGTTGATTTTGATTTGATGGAGGTGTGCTTTGAAATTGGAATGAGGGGCCTTGATTCATGTTTTGAAGTGTGGGTGTGGGACCTTGAGATGTAGGACCTTGGTTCATGTTTTGAAATATAGGTGTGGGACCTTGAGATGTGGGACCTTGGTTTGTATTTTGAAAAAGAGGATTTGTGAAGGCCTTGCCCATGGAATTAGATGAGCTACCAAATATAAAATTTTGTCCTTGTGTTGTTGCTTGGGTTCTCTTGTTTCCAAATGTGGATATATTAGGGATATGTGTGGTATTTTTGGACATGTGTGTTGTTGTCCCAAGTGGTAATGTAGTGGACATTTGTTAATAAGAGGGAATCCCTAATGCAAATGGGTTTTGAGTATCTCCTTTGACAATTGTGGAGACATCAAAGCCTTGAGGGAGTTTAGCACCCTTTTTGGCTAGTGCATAAAATTATCTATTAGGATCAGTACTAACGAGCTCATCAACCATGCATAAAATCCTAGGATCTTGGTAAGCTCTTTCAATCTCTTCAGGAGTCATTTTCTTGTTGAATTCCTCTAGACTTAGATTGTCCAATGTGTTTGTTGGATCTCTTTTCGGTGTAGATTGATTTGAGTTTAACCCAAAGTTGGTGCCATGATGTGGACTAGAAAAGGGATCATTTAAGGCATCCATGTCCTTTCTTTTAGTTCGTGACCTTGTTTCAACCATGTAAGACTTGAAAGTTTGGAAGGTAATGCAAGGTGATATGAAGCTAAACTATGTTTTTATGATTTTTTGGATATAAGGATACAAGATGATCATACAAGGATAATCATGATCTTAATACCAAAGGATGGGATGAAGCTAAATGAAACTAATGGATGTAAAATGGTGACAAAGGGAGACTAATTAATGATCAAAGATAATGATATGAAGGATAGGTAATGCTAAATTAAAGATCAAAGGTTATAATGCAACTAAGTCTAAGATGAGGATGAGTTGTATATTTTTATTATTTTTGGGATATAAGGATGCAAGGTGAAAATGAAATCTAAATCCAAGATCAAGGAATGATAGGATCATAATGATGCTATGGTCAAAGGGTATGATATGACACTAGCAAGATGACACTAAGGATATGAACCTTTAATATTTAAGAAAAAAGGATGATAATCAAGTTATTGTAGGTTCAAGATAACAAACCCAAATTCCATTGACCTTTCTGATGACCAATATGATAGATTTGACAAAGCAAGTCTAAACTAGGACACAAGTTTGAGACTCAAATTTTTACCAAGGTGATAATGAAAAAGGTTGATAAATTTAAAAGATGAAGATCAAAGAAAAGTTGGATAGGTAATCATGGACTGTCCAAAGGCTTGATAGGTTTCCTATGTCTAAAATCTAAAAGGTGTGTGCAACCTAAGGTCTAGGATTAATTATGCAAGGCAAAGGTTGAAGTTGCGGCACTATTTTTCTCAGATGTGTCGTTTCAGTTGAAGGTTTATGATGAGCAGTTGTTTTTTCACTATGGTAATTATAGCTCTATTTTAAGCAGTTGTGTTGCAGAATATCAGTTGTGGTTTTCTGGTTAACAGTTGCAGGTAGAATTGGAGTTGCGGGCCTATTTTGATCAGTTGTAGTTCACACAGTGTTTGTTTTACAAATTGATGGTTTTGTGATGGATTTTTTATTAGTTTCAATGAGATTTTACGAAACGTAATTTGTAAAACACAGAAAATAGTCAATAAACACTTGTTTGGTATGATTTTGAGTGTGAAAATGTTTGATTTCAATGTGAATAAAGACACTCATAGACAATGCACAACCTAGGCTAGGAAAAGATACTACCCACTAGATCCCTACTTGGATTGCTCCAAACACCTTAACAGAATGGATAGCTAGAGATCTTGGTGGCACTGGCTCTCACATACAGGACACGGGCTCACCAAAATCTCTTACACCCTAAGATCTGAAAAACCTTGAGGGATTTCCTATTTCTACAATGAATGGTGGAAAGTAGGGTGGCTTCAGAACGACCATTCTTGTGCCAGCAAGGGTTTTAGCCACTAAAAAAATTGTTCTTAGTATGTGTTTCAGGGAAATATTGGTGCCTATGTGCAAGGAAAGATTAGCTCAATTAAGAGGCCTCCCAATCCCTTCCTAAGAGAGGATTTTGATGTGTCATGCAAACACTAGGGGTGGCACTTGCCTACATCGGACATCCTCACCAGGAGATTGAAGACTTTCCCAATGATCACGACAATTTATATAGCAGATCAAAACAATGTCACTTGGTTCATTCCCCCTTTCGAGGTAGGCCCTCTAAGGGTATACAAAAGCAAGGAAGTATGTTGCTTTCGATCTCCCAGATTGTATGAAGTGCAAGGAGAGAGCATACACAACGCCTTTTCCTCACACTCGCATGGGGTTCATTTTAAATCTAAATTGAAATATGTGGGTGGTTATACAAGATGCCAAAGGAATGCTTTTGATTCTCAAGATCACCAAGTGGCATGAGAGAAGAGCATATGCATCCAATGGAAAAAATGCAAACCACAAGACATGGCAAACACTCATTAATTTTAACCTTGCTTATGATTTCAAACAAACACTTGGATTCATTTTAGACCAATGACATGTGATGCAAGTTCATTTTAGATCCCATGAGTGAAAAATGCATTTTTTTGTTCATTTTAACCCTTATGAATGAAAATGCATGTTCATTTTAACCTTATGAATGTTATGCAAATTTGTAGTTGAAAGCAAACAAACAAAATTGATTAACTTAAATGAAAAGGTGTGTAAGCTCAATTGTTTCAAAAGAAATAGTTTGTAAAACTCCTCAAGTCCAATACCACACACTAAAAAGAGATGATTAGCACACCAAAAACCCTACTCTAATGAAAACCCGAAAAGAAAATTCAAATTAAACTAAAACAAAAAAAGTTATACCTTGCCAGAGAAATGCATCATTCTAGTTCATAGTTGCAGCACTGTATTGTGGCCCACTCTGGATTAGTTGCATCATTTTAGTTACATCTCAAGAGCTTGCAGTTTCATCATGATTTCAAATTTGAAACTCCCACCTTCAGATATGTCACTATGTGTCACAATTGTGTCACTATTTTAAATCTCGTATTTCCGCCTAGCAGTTACATCATTATTTTTAGCAATTGCATCATTTTTCTTAAGTTGCATCATTGTGTGTCTCCTATGTGGCTCACGAACCTATTACATGGCAAAAAAAAACATGGGTTTTCTTGCAAAAATTTGTACTTTCACATCAGGTTCACCAATGTAAGATGGGAAAATCTCAAATAGCATAGATTAAGTGACAACCACAACACTATCTAGGCTAAAATCCTAATCTAAAACAAGAGAGCACAAATAAATATGAGGAAACATGAAAAAATTCAAACAAAAGCACTCCCCATATTGAATTTGATTCACCTCCCTTGTCTCTCCTCAAACAACCTTTGCAAGTAGCCCTCAGATCATAGTATATGTGTGCAAATACCAACAAAAAATAAGCATGAAAGTTAGAGATAAATTGTTATTAAATAAAAAATGGATGGGGAAGCCTTTATTTATAGATAGTCATTCGAACGGACGGACAAGATCGAGCTTCTAGAAAGATTCCAAGATCGACGGTTGAGAAGACATACACCACAGAGTAGTGGGCCAATGATGGTTACGAAACAGACGGTCAAGATCGAGAAGAGACCAGAGGCAATCAACGGCTAAGATTTGAAAATAAGATAGTGGAGGAAGATAATGGAGGAAATAAATAAATAATAAAATTATTTATTTCATTGAGGAAGGAATCTTTGACCAAGCGAAGGAAATAAATAATTTATTTAAATTATTTATTTTAGGAAGAAGAAAGTGGGCGTTTAATTAAAATGATTTATGCAACCAATTTAATTAAATAAGAGGAATTAAATAATTAATTTAGATTAATTATTCAATAGGAGAGAAATGACGAGATAATTAAATAATTTTGACAATTATTTAACTATAGAAGAATTAAAAGATTAATGAATAGACAAACAATTAATAATAATTATTTGACTATAGACGAATAATTAAATGAATAATAATTCATTTAATCATAGAGAGAAAGAAAATGTTAGTGACGCAATTAAAAATATAATTTATTTAATTGATCAAGGAAGAATAAAGAAAATGAATTAATTAAATAATTAAAATTATTTAATTACACAAGGAAGAAGACCAAGAAAAATGATGCTCACAGACCAAGAAATTTTTTAGTGTCTACAATAATGGTTTTAGGGGAAGATCATCCCTTGTGGTAGATTTCCCCGCTCTTTGGCAAGTTCATAGTTCTTTACATATTCCTTTGTATCTTTGTGTAGGGTTGGCCACCAAAGTTCAGCTAGTTTAACTCTTTTGGTTGTTTTTTCTTTGTAATTATGTCCTCCTCCTATTCCTTTGTGTGCTTCTTTCAAGATGGATTCTCTTTTATGTTTATAAAAAAATATTTTTATGATCTCATCTTGTCCTATGTGGTGTGATTCTCCTTCTATTAATGTATATGGTAAATACTTCCGCACTAGAGATTCTTTATCCTACGATGAGAGATTTGTGGGAAATTCTCCTTTAGACAAGAGTATAATAATATCATGCGATTCCTTTGATACTGCATTTATTCTAAATAGATGTGCATGAGGTAGATATTCTAGTTGATCTTTTGGTTCCTCCCTTGTTTCTATTCTTGATAAGTAATCAAGTCCTTGATTGTGCTTTTCTGATTTTACCATTATCTTAAAATCAAATTCTTGGAACAAGAGTAACCACTGACATATTCGACCTTGTATGTTAGTTCTATTAAGTAAGTACTTTAATGGTTGATGATTTGTAAAGAACATGAATGGTGTCGACAATAGATAGTGTTTAATGTTATATAATGCATAAACCATAACCAAGGCTTCTCATTTGGTAGTAGTATATTTTTTCTCTGCCTTAGATAATTATCTTTCTTGCAAAAGCTATGGGATGATCCTTATTGCCTTTGGGTTGAGCCAATACTACTCCTATGATAACTCTAGATGCATCTACATGTACATTAAATGGTGTATTTCAGTTTGGGAAGATTAGTATAGGGGCCTCCACAATTTTGTTCTTCAATGTGTCAGCACTCTTCATTCCACTCGACACTTCTACCGGTTTTCTTTTTTGGTAGTTCCTCCATTGGTGCAGTTATTCTGATGTATCCTTTTATTAATTTGTGGTGGTATCTGATATATCCTAAGAAACTTTTGACTTTCAAAGGTGTCTTAGGGGGTGGTAGTGTCATGATTAAAGTAACTTACATAAGGTCTACCATCAAACCTTCTTTGCAGATGATGTGTCCTAATAATGTCCCATAGGGTACTGTAAACATGCACTTTTCAAATTTAGTGCAATTTTCATACTTCAACGTGTGTTTAGCATCATTCTCAATGCTTGTACATGTTCTTTTATCAATCCATATATCATCCAATTGTCTAATTATACTTCCAAAAAATTATGTATACAATCTTTAAAAGCATTTATCATTATCTTGCTAATACAAGTACATTCTTTAGACCAAATGTCATCACAATGTACATGTAAGAGCCTCATTTTTTTGCAAATGTTGTTTTTGGTTGATCTTCCTCATTTTTACTTGATGATAGCCAGAAAACTCATCAATGAAGGTGTAACATCCAGAAAAGTGCACAAGAAACAGATTAGAAGCAAACATGCAATGCTAAATCTAAATGCAAATCTAATGTTAAGCAACAAAGAACAAAGGAAAGTAAAACGTAAACAAACTGAAACAATCTCACCAATTTCGAACGTATTTCCATGATTCATCTCGATTTCCCTTCTCCATTTTGCTTGTGTAGTATAATTGCCCTCAGATTTCTCGTAAGTTCGTGCAAGTATAGACTAAGATAATGATTAGCAAAATATCGAAGATTCAAGATTGAGTGCTCTCAAAAGTCATAAGATTTTGCGAGAGAGAGCGGAATGAAGAATGACAAATAAATTTATAGAAAATTGATTATTCGAACGATAGGTCAAGATTGAAAGATCAACGGACGGTTCAGATCGACAGATTAGACATGCATTTTGATAACTGTCAGTAGTGACATGAGTGATACAAACTAGAAATAGGATTAAAGATTAAATAAATGATTTAATCTTCAGTTCGGCATTCGAAAACATAAGAAATATCTTTGCATGACAAAGATGAAGATCGATTAAAGGAACTCTTGTTCGAACGCACGCACAACATTTAATTAATTAAATAAGAATATTTAATTAATCCGCATGTACACGCAAATGAGTTAGAACTGGAAGATTGAATGATCTGACGAAGAGATTACTCGAGAAAGCCACTCAGACATCAAATCAAGAGTTAACTGAGCGATTAAAATAGATGTTGAGTCGAGTAAAAGTGAATGCTTAGATAACTCGCATAATTATCTAAAGTATAGAGGAATGCGTTAAAATAGAATTAATAAATTAAATAATTCATTTAATTCAAGATTTGATATTTGAAGAATAATTAAATAAATAAGATTTATTTAATTAAGTGACGAAAGGGATTTAAAATGAATAATTAAATAAATAAAGAATTTATTTAATTAAACTTGAAGTATGATAAAGGATAAATTAAATAATGATTTATTTAATTTGACAAGAAGGACAAGGTTAATTAGTAAAATAATTAAATAAAAAGCGTTTATTTAATTAATCAGATAGAATAAAGAAAAGTATGAATTAATTAAATAATTAAGATTATTTAATTAATAGAAGAATTAAAATTAAAGTAAATAATTAAATAATTAACATTATTTAATCATGACCATGGAGAATACAAATTATGAAGAATATGGAAGTCGCAGGCCTAAACCAAATTTTGATGTCTACATTTGCCCCTCTTTGATACAATGTCATTTCGGCGTTGTGTCAAAGAAAATCGATAAAAACATGCCCCAGTAATGCTCCAAATTAAAATAGGTGAAGGTATGCCCCCTCAAGAAAATCGACAAATTTGCGAAAAGTTCAGAAAAATTTGGAAATGCTCTCGATTAGGACATTGGATAGCCAGAAATGCAGTGGAGTTGACAGAATTGAGTTTGGAAATGGGAGGGACGGGTACGGGATGATCGAAATTGAAAGTCAACGCGGCCAGTAAGACAGAAATGACACCTAGGCCCTAGGTATATATAAGAATAGGGATAAAAACCTATTCATTTGCACCCACCTAGTTGAGAAATTGAGATTTTGCTCTGCATTCTTAGCGAGGATGTCTCCAGTTCCAGCCACTCACCATCGCGCATACAGGATCCAGACATTCCAAAGACCAGCCGGCGCGGACCCCCCGGTATGGACCTAAAACTTGCGTTTTAAATTTTTTTATTTGCGCGTTATTTAATGCATTTAATTCATGTTTTACTTATGCGTCGTTTTAATAATGGACCGCATATGCGTGCGCGAACGACGCATGTGTATGCGGAAAACCACATTTGTATTTTTATGTTGGCCAATTTGAATTTTTTAGCGGTTAAACACATTTGTTTATTTCTGAAATGCATTTGAATTTGTGAAACGCATTTACATTTATATAAGCCGCATATGTATATTTAGAAACACATTTGGATTTTATGCACCGCAAGTGTTATTTTGCAATGCATATGACTGTAGTGTGACGCATTTGATATTATTAGCCGCATTTGTTTAATAATGACGCATATGAAGTTTATAAACCGCATATGTTAAAAAGCGACACGTGAAAAATAATGACGCATGTGCAAAAAAGTGACGCATTTGCATTTTATGTAGTATAGGCAGTTTGCACTAGAATAAATGATTGAGGCTGACATGAGGCATGTAAAATGTCATTGCAGGTTGTGTTGGACACGATTTATACACGGGAGTCGAGACCCACTACTTTTTGATTCAGAGACAGCTTGTGGCCGGCCGAGTGACAGGTTCTATGGCACCTTGGTTTATTGCATGTGACCGATATGCCCCAGATTCGGGCAAATCGGGGGCTATTGACAACGTTATGTGAGAGGTGGCACTCAGAGACATCGTCCTTCCACCTACCGACTGGAGAGGCCACGGTGACCCTGGAGGATGTATATAGGATCCTTAGACTGCCTATTAGAGGCACACGGGTGGCATATGATACTCAGAGGGGTGCTACCAAGATGTGTAGGTACTACCCCCATGCTGACATTAGACAGCTAGGGTTCGATGATTATGAGATTAGGTGGCGGGTGTTGGCCCAGAGGTATAGACAGTTGGACTGTCTATTGGCTACATTGATAGGCGGTATAGTACTGCCTGACCGCCGAGGTCATGGGTTTCTTGTGGGATGGGGGGAGATGCTAGTGGGCATGCTCGAGCGGCGAGTTGTGTATGCTTGGGGTTCCTATGTACTCGGGATGTTATACTTCCATTTGCATGATATTGCCTACCGAGAGGCACAGTCGATGAGCTGCGGTACCACGCTCTTGATGGTATGGGCATGGGAGCATATTGCTATTTTTTGGCCACCTATTACAGTTGACCTACCTCATGGAGCTCCGTACGCCTTTCGTTATGCGGGGGCGACCACACAACATCATATTGGAGACACAGGCTACTTCAGACATGCCATAGACACGATGCAGCAGTTTACATGGAGGCCATACCTAGGGTGTGAGGAGTGGTCAGATGAGGACGAGCACTTGCCATTTTGTAGACAGGAACAGTACTTGGTTGGGCGGACAGTATCACATGTGCACATTATAGAGCGGCAGTTGCCAGATCGGGTCCTGCGGCAGTTTGGAGAGGTGTAGGATGTACCTCGAGGTAGAGCAGAGTTTGCGAGATCTTCACGAGAGGTCCCGCTATGGGGGCTAGATATTCCAGTGGCCACTGCAGAGGCAGATATTGATGCACTACAGGCACTTCCATGGGGATGGAGAGCTAGACCAGCAGACCCAGGGACTACAACAGAGTATGATCAGTGGTGGGCAGCACACAGGCCGATCCCCTTGACAGATCTAGAGCAGCCAACGCCGGTAGAGTGGCGTGGTACAGGTCCATGAGGCAGGCAAGGTAGAGGGAGAGGCCGAGGAGGCAGAGGAGGTCGTGGTGATGGAGGGGATGATGGCCGAGGTGGACGGCATGGAGGCAGGAGAGGGAGACGTGGTCAGAGGGGACGAGGGCCACCATTATCACCGATCCGTGAGGAGGGGCGAGGAGAGGAGGACGTGGCCATGCTAGATGTTGGGAGAGGAGGAGAGGAGGATGTGGCCAGAGGGGATGATGGCTAAGGTGGACGACGTGGAGGCAGGAGAGGGAGACGTGGTCAGAGGGGACGAGGGCCACCATTATCACCGATCTGTGAGGAGGGGTGAGGAGAGGAGGCAGAGGTTGATGCTCTGGGGTTGTTAGGTGCGTACCAGGAGGATGATGATGAGGATGACGATCATGAGAGAGAGATCTGAGATCAGATCCTGGAGGAGTTGGATGAGGAGGAGGATGGGAGAGACAAGGCCAGACAGGATGAGACATGGGCAGAGGATCCAGATACGGATACATTGCGAGCCCAGGTTGCCTCCTTGGAGGAGTAGATGAGAGTTCTGATGGCCGAGAGGGATGCATATCGGGTAGAGAGGGACAGAGCCTTGATGGATAGGGATCAGGCCATAGCCTGGCGATAGGAGACTGAGTAGAGATTCACAGAGCTCAGGGCATTATGTACAGGACCATCAGCTACTTTTTCTAAAGAGCTAGTCAGAGCTGGGGAGAGGGAGAGATACTATCAGGACTTATATGAGGCAGAGGTTCCATTAGAGAGACGATCTCCCAGTTTCTCAGCAACACACAGTAGCAGGTCCTAGACTAGGACCCATACACGGACAGTTAGCACATAGGAGGTGGAGCAGCCACGTAGATCAGGGCCATATGACAGACCTCCCTCAGCTCAAAGATCATCGGGTTCCCATCATCATTCCCCCACACAGTCCCGGCATGATGGCAGTGGCAGCTCAGGATAGGGGTATCGTATGTCGAGACACTGTAGTTTGATCTTATAGCCTACGGGCTTAATGTATTATTGATACATTATGACATTGTGATGTGACACAGTTGAGCGATATATGTATATGATTTTGGCGATGATTCTCATGATATGGATGTTTATGTATTGATTATGCAGTCGTTATTTATACATGTGATGTTTATATGATATGTCTATGTGATGGATGATGATATCTATTTTATGACGTTTATGCAGCTAATGAGATAATGTTGATTCTATGTGATGTATGATTCTATATAATGTATGCAATTTATAATTATGAGATGCAATATGATGTTATATGTATGATGCAGACGACATGTGATGCTATACAAATGTAATGTGATGCATGTATTTACAGTTGCTTTGTACATGGAATGCTTATGATATGTATTGTTTTTGATGATTATCTATTATGCCATGATGATCTAGATATGAAATATGCCTATATGTATGTATGTTTCTAACATGTATGTTGATGCAGGATGATACATAATGTTTTGTGTCACAGGACCTCGTCATAATGTAAGAAAGAAAAACTGTTAGTGCGGGAAGAAAGATCGAGAAAGAACAACAAACAGGAGATAGATGTTAGTATTAGCAATCTTCGATATTTTGTTGTATCACAAAAGGTATTGCACTTTATCATCATTGGGTGGGACTAATACAAATGGTGATAAACACCATGATATGACATAAATCAAAGTGTGCAAGGTCATCCATTTGCCAATAACAGACAGTCGCAGACAAGGATTGTCATCAACTCATACTAAGGGCAGAAGTTGCCCCAGTCTTTTTGTCAGGACAAACCACAGACAGCAAACAAAGTAAAAGACGGGTCATAAGACGTCATTGCTCCTCTAAATCCTTCATGGGACATCCTTGAGGAAACTAGTAACATGACTCAAAATCAAATTAAAAAAGACAGTCGACAAACAACAGTCAAAGAAAATAGAATTTTGATACATCGTTGCTTCTCTAAATCCTTCATGGGACATCCTTGAGAAAGCTAGTAACATAATTCCTATCATAAAGTCAACTAAAAAGATAAGATAAATAAGTCAGACAGTCAAAAAGCCAGTAAAATATTTGCCAAAACTTGATTTGTTTGTTTGATTTGTTTTGATTGATAAAAGGATTGATTAACAAAACCTGATTTCAGGAGATACACATACCGGATAAGACTTTGAGTCTGGTTTCGATGTTATGTCTATCTGTATAAGGCATGACAAAGCCTGGTTTCAGAAAGACATGTATCGTATAAGACGTTGAGTTAGATGTCGTTGATGTGATAACCTATGTAAGGCTATGTTTGATTGTTTGATCTTGTCGATTATGCAGGAAGGACTCATCCTGTATAAGACATAGATTGTTTTGCTGATATCAGTATTCAGGAAGGACTCATCCTAAACAAGATACAAATTGATTTCCATGATGATGTCTGTTTCCAGGAAGGACACATCCTATAGCAGACATTAGTTGATCTGTTTTGATTGTTTTGTTGGCAATTTGTTTGATTTGACTTAGAGATATTGCTGACTTGTTCACCAGATTGATGCATGACTGGAGACGATGCGTTGACCATTGACCTTGTGTGACGACAAAACCCTAAAGGACTGACCTAGTGTGGCCTCGGGGGCTCATCGATTGATGGCCTTGCCTACGTTATACACGCAGAGACCTCGTAGTTCGACTTGACTGCGACTGACAAGACTGACTACAAATAAAAGACATGTGTGAAAGTGAGTGCAACGAACCCTAGTGGACTGACCTAGTGTGGCCTCGGGGGCTCATCGATTGATGGCCTTGCCTACGTTATACACGCAGAGACCTCGTAGTTCGACATGACTAACGACCTTGTCATATAGACATATGGATTAAATCATGAATTTATACAAACAAACCTAAATGGATTGACCTAATGCCTCGGGGGCACATCGGCAGATGGCCTTGCCTACATCCAGTCGCAAAGGCAACGTAGTTCGACTAACGACAAAGACTAACACGTGCGACTGACCTTGACTCTGTTTTTGGATTTTTGAAATGTTTTGATTTTTTTGTCCTTTTGAAGTATTCTAATGTTTTTGTGTTTTCTTAGGTCATTTTGCAATGTTCGTGGGTTTTTCCATGGTTTTACGTCTTCAACACAGCCAATGTAAGAACCCATATGACACATGTCAAGTGTTTGCCCCCAGTCGAATACAAGACCAATTGACTATGAATAGGAAAAGATGGGGGATATGAAATGCACTTGATGTCAATCGTTCCAAGTTATGGAAAAGACTACCGCTTATTAGGAATGATATAGACAAGCGATGGACACGAAAGATAAGGGATATTTACAGGGATATATGCAGGGAAGTGGACTATGTACAAGGATAAGTAGTATGTACCGGGAAGTGGACTATGTACAGGGTAATGGATTATATACAATGATACGAACTATGTACAGAATAATAGTAGACAAAGGAGTAGAGTTAACTACACATGGCGCCTGTTTGCCAGGTTTTCACCATGGTACTTATCCAAAGTGCCACCGAAGTGGTTTTCACTATTGGACGAATGATTTGTCTTTACTATTGTCTAGATTATCTAATTTTTTTGGTATTATCAAGACACCTCTTTACCAAGTTTTCACCTTGATAACGATTTTTTTGATTTTCTGATTTTTTTGTATTTTTGCTAATTAAGACAAAGACTCACAGAAGCTATGCGTAGAACTTCTTCAAATGCATACTATTGATTGGTGAGGACAATGGTTCCCCTTCAGGAGTAGAGAGTTGATACGCTCCTGATCCAAAAGCTTTCGTAACAACATAAGGTCCTAACCAATTTGGTTCAAACTTTCCTGGTTTTTCTCTTTCTGCTTGATTCTTTGGGTTCTCCATTAAAACCAGGTCACCAATGTCAAAGTTTATGTTCAATACCTTCCTGTTATAGCTACGACGAAGGTGATTCTGATATGCTTGGAGATGGTCTAATGCCTTCTGTCTTTTCTCATCTAGGAATTCTAGCTCATGGAGTCTCGACACTCGGTACTCTTCATCATCAATGTGACCTTTCAGGGATACCCTTAGGGAAGGAATCTTGACCTCAATAGGCAGAATAGCTTCAGAACCAAATACAAGTGAATATGGGGTAGCACCAGTGGAGAGATACTTGTACGATAAGCCCATAAGGCAGAAGTTGTAAATGCTAGTCACGACCAGCATCATTGACAGTCTTCTTAAGAATTCTAATGATGGTCTTGTTAGATGCCTCTGCTTGGCCATTACCTTGTGGGTAGTATGGAGTAGAAAAGTGATGTTGGATATGAAATTCATCACACAGGTGATGGACTTCTTGGTTCTTAAATGGGCGGCCATTATCAGTGATTATGGACTGAGGGACACCATACCGACAGATGATATAGTTCAGGATAAATTTAGAAATCTGTGTGCTGGTAATGTATGTCATAGGAATGGCTTCAATCCACTTCGTAAAGTACTTAGTGGCAGTGATAATGAACTTGTGCCCATTAGATGATGTGGGGTGGATCTTTCCTATGAGGTCGAGTCCCCATTGGGCAAAGGGCCATGGTGACGTGATAGGACGGAGCTCTTGTGCTGAGGCATGTATCAAGTCTCCATGAACTTGGCATTGGCGACATTTCGTTACAAAGACATATGAGTCTTTTTCCATAGTAGGCCAGTAATAACCCAGTCTCATAATCTTTTTGGCTAAGGTAGGACCGCTAGAATGGGAACCACATATACCCTCATGGACCCCACGCAAGGTTGCTTGTGCTTCAGTAGAATCAAGGCATCTCAGTAGGGTATTATCTAAGGCGCGTCTATATAGGGTGTCTCCGACGATGGTGTATTTGGCTGAATTGCAGAGGAATGTCCTACGTTGGTTATTTGATAGGCCAGTGGGCATGACTTCGGCATGAAGGTAATCATAGATTTCTTTGTACCATGGGGAATTAGGAACAACAATGTCACACACCATTTCAGAATCTGGGATATCATAGGCTGGGACCAAAAGTTGTTCGACCAAGAACTCAAACTTAGGCACGTTGTTAGGAATGTCAAGAAGTGATGCAATTGTAGCCATAGCGTCAGCTGCCCTGTTTAAAACATGAGGTATTTGATGAAATTCGACTTTGTCAAAGTACTCTTTAAAGCTATCAGCCATGCGCTTGTATGGAGCAAGCTTCTCATCCTTAGTCTCATAATCATCATTTACCTGTCTGATTACTAGTTGAGAATCCCCATATACTTGTAAAATCTTAATTTTCCACTTGACAGCCATGCGTAACCCTGTCACTAGAGCTTCATACTCTGCTATGTTATTAGTGCATGGAAATGCAACCCTGAATGACTTAGGGATGGAATCACCCTGTGGTGTAATAAACAGTATACCAACCCCTAAACCATGATTTGTATGTGAGCCATCAAAGTACAGTTTCCATATTATGTTTGTGTCAATTGTGAATATGAATTCATCAGGAAATTCTACAACTAATGGGTGATCTGCCTGTATGGGTGCGTCAGCTAACTGATCTGCAATGACATGTCCTTTAATAGCCTTTCTTTCTACATACTGGATATCATACTCACTAAGTATCATAACCCATTTGGCCAGTCGCCCTGTTAATGCTGCCTTGCTGAGAAGATATTTCAAAGGGTCTATTTTAGCAATCAACATTGTTTGATGGTTTAGCATGTAGTGCCTCAACTTTTTGGTAGCAAATACTACTGCAAGATAGGCACATTCAATGGTACTATAGTTGAGCTCATAACCGACCAAAGTCCGGCTGATATAATAGACTGCCCTTTCATGACCTTCATCATCATTCTATGCAAGCAATGCTCCAAGTGATGAATGGGTTGTTGTAATATAAAGAATCAATAGTCTTCCTTCAATAGGTGGCATTAAGACAGGGGGTGTGAGTAAATATTCTTTAATTAGTTGAAAAGCCTCTTCACACCTAGGTGTCCATGCAAAGGGTACTCCTTTCTTAAGTAGATGTTGGAAAGGATGCGTCTTATCTGCTAGCTGCACTATAAATCTTCTGATAGATTTCAACCTTCCCTGTAATGTCCGTAGTTGACTAAGATTAGTGGGTGGTGGCATGTCCATGATTGCTTTCACCTTAGCGAGATCCACTTCAATGCCTCGTCTAGAAATGATATAACCTAACAACTTTCCTGACTTGACCCCAAACACACATTTCTTTGGATTGAGTTTCACATTATACTTCTCTAGTCTCTAAAATATCTTGTCTAAAACATGCAAATGTTCTGCCCTTGTCTTGGATTTTGCAATAAGGTCATCGACATAATCCTCCATAAGAGTGTGTACTAGATCATGAAAGATAGTAGTCATGGCACGTTGATAAGTTGCTCCAGCATTCTTGAGTCCAAAGGGCATAACATTCCAGCAATAAGTTCCCCATGGACAGGTGAAAGCCATCTTAGGTTGGTCTTCAGTTGCAATTATGATCTGGTTATATCCTGAGAATCCATCCATAAGGGACAACATCTCATATCCCGCTATCATGTCAACTATCATGTCTATGTTAGGCAAAGGAAAGTCATCCTTAGGACAGGCTTTGTTGATGTCTCTAAAATCAGTGCAGATGCGGATGCCCCCAGCTGGTTTAGTGACTGGTACAAGATTGGAAATCCAATCTGCATAGTTGATAGATCTGATGAAACCAACGTCTAAGAGTTTCTTGAGTTCTGCCTTGACTAATAAAGCAATATGTGGGTGCATTTTTCTCAATTTATGTTTCACTGGTTTGGCACCTGGTTGTAAGGGCAAATGATGTAGAACAAGGTCAGGATCCAACCCTGGCATATCCGCATATGACCAAGCAAAATTTATCTATCTCTGTGTAAAGAAGTTATAGAACTCAGGCTGCTCTTCTGTTGTCAATGACGCTACAAAATGAACCAGTTGAGGATTCTCTTTGGTACCGATGTTGACTTCTACCGATTCTTCAACGAGCATAGGTGACTTTTCCTGTGCAATAGGGAAAATGTTCAAACCTCCATCCTTAGGTGCCTCAGAGGGGTTTTCACCTTCGGATGCATCCTTTCTTTTTACTTTTTCATTGTCTAAAGGTGCCTTTCGGTTTTCACCTAGAGACTCATCCTTTTTATCTTGTTTATTATTTTTCTCATTTTTGTGACTGGAGGGTTGAACAGATTCCCCAAAATATGCTTTGTTGTCCAAGTCAATAGTAAAACCAGCCTTATGATCACCATTTGGTATGCCTTCTCGTAATCCCAGGAACTCAGCAATTGCTTTGTCGTTCTCAAACGTATCTAAGATGGGTGTGTCTTGTTGGTCCCAATCAATGAGTTGGGGATAGACTAAGGGCATGTCATCGTCAGAGTTATCAAAGTTTAATGGAGTCAAGGTAAAGATTGAATTATTCATGTGGTTACAAAAGTCTTGTACCAGGTCCTTTTTGCTCTTAGGTTTAGGTCTAGGTGGATGAATAGGTGGGCCTAGTGCCAAGGTTTGACTATCGAAAACAGGTGGCTCATGTTGCCACGAGGTAGGATCAAGTGATTCCCAATAGTAGTGTTTAAACCATTCCTCTTTTGTCATTTTCTTTGGTGGACAGGAATTTAAGGGATTGGGTGAGGAACTTAGCATCAAGTCAAGTTCTCCAAATAACTTGTCAAGGTCCATGGAAGAAGTAGAGGATAGAGAATCCCACTCATAATCGTTAGAGTCGGGGGAGTCACAATGATGTTGGTCCACTGGTTCGTGAGATGTCTTAATATCTTCTAAAGCACTTACTTCCTCAAGTAAGGGTAATGGGGTACTAGGAACGCCAATCTGAATCGGTTGAAACCCTAGCCCTACTCCTTTTGGCCATTGAGAAACAAATATTGGTTCAATCATGCCATCTTGGTTTAAGCCTAAACCACTCTGTCCATCATATCCTTTGCTTTGCATGATTTTAAAACCCTTTCCATATATATTTGTAGGAATATGAGCAAGTAAGAGGGGTTCTTCATCATCTTCTCCATACAGCCAGGAAGTGACATCTTCTGTATTTACGGCCTCTTTTCTTAATTCACCCCATTTAGAAAAATTTGTTGTGGGAGGAATGTGTATAGTGACCATAGATTGTCTCTTATCTGATGTAGGTAAACCGTATGACTTAGGAGGAATCAAATGGCTAACACAATAAGAAGTTTTCATGTAATATTCTCCACAACCCTTGTCTTGGATCTCAACCCTAGGAGTGGTAGGAACTGAGGGTGAAATAGGTTTTCGAGTAAGTGTATCTGGATCAACATAGGAGGATGAATTGGACGATGAGGCCTCTTGGTTTACTGGAACTTGGCGTTGGGGAATCTCCTTTAGATTGGTGCAATACTGGAAAGGAGCTGGATCACCGTCTATAGTTATTTTTGTGCCATTGTAAGGAAATTTAAGACACTAATGATACGTGGAAGGGACTGCCTTCATAGCATGAATCCATGGTCTACCCAGCAGAATGTTATAAGGAAGGGTGAGATCCAAGACTGGAACTTTGTCTCCATTACCACAGGACCAATTCTGATAGGAAGTGTTACAACTCCTTTTGATTTTCTTTCTTCATCATCATAAGCTTTAATGACAATACTCTTGGTCGTGTCTACGCATGCTTCTGAGATACCTAAAGCCTTAATTAGTTTTAAAGTGCACAGATTTAACCCTGCTCCTCTGTCTACCAAAACTCATCTAACTTTGGTGTTATCAACAAGGACTTCTAGGTGTAAAGGGTCGTTGTGGTTTGTCTTTTCAGTTGCATAGTCTTGTTCAGAAAATGTGGCATGATGATTATTGGTCAAGTAGCCTACCATTTCCTGGAAACGATTGACATCCAGATCATTAGGGACCATGGTGTTCTGTAAAGCCTTATCAAGGATAGACCGATGCTCAAGGGAAATACGCAACAATTCCAAGATTGAGATTTGGGCTGGGGTCTTCCCCAGCTGGTCAAGAAGGTTATACTGTAACTTGGAAGGTTGGGGTATTTGCTACGATGAAGGGCCTTGGATAGTGAATTTAGTATGACGAGTATTGACTGCACACTCAGGATTGGTATTGATAATAATGGTATTGATATTCTCATCGACGGTGCGAAGGCAGTTAATGGTTTTCCCACTATTATAATTGTGCTTGACACTAGCATAGTTGGTGGACATATTGGTCTTAGTACTCGAACTGGGGACAGTTCCTTTTCCATGATCATGTAATGGGTCAGAAAATACTTGATGATCAATGTTGGATGACATCTGTTTTTGTCCACTAACTTCAATAATTCTCTTTTCGACAAGATCATGTATGATATTCTTCAGTTGTCAATAGTTTTGTAGGTTATGCCCCTTAGTTCTATGGTAATCACAAAAGGCATTTTCATCCCACCAAGCTGGTTTAAATTGTCCTGGATCGTATTGTCTTGGTTCCTGCAGCTATATGAGATTATGTTGTAGCAGTTGTTTGAACACCGACTCAATGGGTTCCCCTAAGGGAGTGAATTCACATTTTTGAAATCTCCTTGGTTGTGGATGTTGAGTATTTGGGACCACGTTAGGAGGTTGATTGACAGCATTAAGCGTGTTGGAAAAAGTATGAGGTCCTTGTAATGTGAGGAGGGGTCCTGCTTGTAGTGTTTTAGCATCAACCACCCCATCATTGGTGACATTCTTGTTGCGAGACCAGAATCTGTTTCTGTCAGTGGGGGTGTTTTGTACGATCGGGTTTCTATTGGATGTTGATGTCTTGAGTTCACCCTTTTCAATGAGATCCTTCTCTATTATAACCCCTTTTTCCACTAGTTCCGAAAAAGATGTACAAAAATGTACCCTTAAGTTACTCCTGAGTTTTGCATGAAGGTTTTCTTGAAACATTGTAACTTTTGTTTTTCAGGTATCTCGACAGGACACCGACTAGCTATAGTCCTCCATCTCTGGAAGAAAGCGATGAATGTTTCCCCTTCATCTTGCGTTGTGTGACACAAGGTTGCTATGTTTATCTCGTGATCTATGTTGAAGGCGAATTGTTCCACAAATTTCTCAACCAGTTCACCCCAAGATCTAATGCCAAAATCTAGACCCGAAAACCATTCTAGTGCAATTCCTACAAGGCTTCTTGGAAATAGCCTCATAAGATATGTGGGGTCATAAGCGACATCTATGCATATGGTAGAAAATTCCCTTATATGTTCTATTGGATTTCGTTTTCCATTGTACTTAGGGAGATTTGGTATGACATATCCGTGAGGGAAAGGTGTCATGTACAATGATCTATCAAAAGGGAATGGGCATATGTCCTTTGGTGAAAACGATTTCTTGGTTGACACCGACATGTTATCCATTTGCGTCTGTAATGCCTGTATTTGTGTTTGTAAGACGTCAACTTGGGTCAAAGATGTGCTAGGGGGATTATGCGGATCCGCATATGTGTTCTGAAATCCAAAGTCTCATGATGGGTTTCGATTGGACGTTGGCATCTGAGGTGGATTTGGATTCGGAATGTTGGTAAATGTGTTCTGGTCTAGAATCGGCATAAATTGGTGTTGACCTGAGATCTATGTAAATGGATTCTGAGTACCACTTTGGAAAAAAGGATTCTGATTCAGAATTGATGTAAATTGGTTTTGAATTGGAATTTGTGTGGACGGATTCTGACTACCAATCTGTCAAAAAGGATTTTGATTCGGAATCGATGTAAATGGGTTTTGACTTGGAATTTGTGTGGGCGGATTCTGACTACCAATCTGTGAAAAAGGGTTTTGATTCCATATTGGAAGGAGGGAATGGCCCCTGTTTGTGTAATTCGTGGTATAGTACTAGTGACTTGAGCACTAGGTATGGCCATCGACTATGGGATGGTACTCGTGATACTAGCATTGGGTATAGTCGTTGACTGTGAACTTGTGGCACCGACATAAGGTGTAGAGGCTAAGGTTTTAGACCTTTTATTCCCAACAAGAGGACCGAAGGGAGTAGATGATGAAGCCCCTGTAGTGAAATTAAATCTCGATGTCATGCTAGATGTACCAAATGGGGATGTATGGACTGTCGTACTTTGTGTAGACGTGCTAGATGGCATAGTCGTACTGACCTGAGGTATAGTAGTATTAGCAGTCGTGGTATTTGTCCCTTGTGTAGGTTGAGTTTGTAAGGTGCTGATATCAAATCCTCGAGGTAAGGTAGTGCCTTCAGCTAGCAATTTGGCTAAGTATCGTTGTCGATCATTTGCTAGGTACTCATCTACAAAAGAGGCAAACTCAGGGTCCTGTGCGGCAGCCTCTATGTCTTCTACTGCAATATGTCCTTGAGTGTTTCTAGTGGTGAATTTGTCTAATAGAGTCTTATCAGGTCTTGAAGAAAATGGATTGATGAATTTGTTTGGGTTCGACATGTTTTATCTCTCTCTTCTCTTAGACCTAGTTTCAACCATGTAAGACAAGCTCAATATGTGGGAAATGCAAAACTATATCTATGAACAGTATGACCCTAGTCTATGTTTTTGGGATTTTCGTATGCAAAATAAGGAATTTTCTATGATGACACTAGCCTAAGATCTAAAGATGCAAGGTCTAAGCAAGGTTCTAAAATAGTCAATTCTATAAACCTTAAGATGAAGGGACCAAATACCTAAAGTTCTAACCAAGGCGTCAATTTAGTTTAAGTCAAGGAACCAATGTAGGACAAGGATCAAAGACAGGTTGAGTTTCTTAACTAGACTGATGAGCTAGGAAGACTCTGTGTAGGACAAAGGATATACTGATAAAACTAGGTTGAATGACAGATTTCATTGACGCTATGACTTTTCTAGAGTGTAGATGGTGAACTAGTCCTAAAGTTTGTAAAAGTAACCTTTCTAGAAGTCTAATGCAAGGGAATCTGTAACCTACAATGAGACTAAACTCCGAATTAAGACAACTATGGTAATGACTAAATGAACCTAAAGGATGCAAAATTGAGCAAATCATTTCAGGTTTCTATTCAAGGACTGTTTGTGTAAAGACAACTAAAACTGGTGTAATCGTGTTGACTGGACAGTGACTGTGAATTCTGGTTTTCTGATAATCAGACAAATGCATCTCAAGATTTAACAGATGCGGTTCAAAATTAACAGTTGCAGTTTTCCAATGATCAATTGTGTTTCTCTGGTAAAGTTCAGTTTGACTCTGACAGATGCGGTTAACCTTTTAACAGATGTAACTCATACTGACAGTTGCGACTCAGAATATAACGCATGCGGTTTTTACAAAACAACTGCGAGCTATACTGACATATGTGACTCTAATATTGACAGATGCGACCGATAAAGACAGATGTGACTCAAAAATTAACAGATGCGACTGATAATGACAGATGTGAGTTTCTGGTGAATAGTTGTGACTCTCTGTGTAATTTCAGTGATGAGATTTAAACTGACTCCATTTTCTGTGATCAGAATTCTGACAATCAAAGACAATCATAAGACAAAGTGTTTTCAGTTTCGATTTTGGACTCAAAGAATGTTTAAAGTGATAACAAACAAGCACATCCTAATAGGCCAAAGGCCTAGGGTTTGTATACTTGGTATAGCCCACCGAAATACCCCAGATTGGTGATAAACACCTTTCCTTCTCGAGAGCGGATAGCTTAGAAATTTGGTGGCATTGGCTCCCCTCCACGGCTCATTAACGTCTTTCGAGCACACCAATTTCAAATTCTTGGGTAATGACCTCCCAAGAACTGCTATCTCTACTCAAGGGGATTAGTAGTGAGTGTCTTCGGGCATGATACTGTACCCTGCACTATACCAAGCAATGACCACAAATGGGTTGGTCTCTAAAAGAAAAAGTGTTTAATACAGTCATTCCGTTCATAGGGCATGATCCATGCGGCATGAGTCCCCTTTCAGATCCATCTCGTCGGAATCATACGCGTGATTCTTGAACTTTCCCCAAGAATCCCCTTTTATATACCGGCTGGAAGTCCCTCGGGTTCAGGGTGCTACCGGTCTGAGTCGTCCTGGGGTGAGTACTTTTTCCCACTAGAACAGGCCCAAGTTCTAGAGTTGGTAATCATTTCTCTTACACCCAGGATCGCACGAATGCGCAAGGGGAGAGGATACTTCGATGTACCAAATCGTGAGGGTAAACAACTTGTGCTTTCGCACCAAACACAGTAGACACTTGTTAATTTTAACCAAACGAAAGATTTTCTAAGCTACCAAACAATCTGTTTAAAAATTAACTAGGGTCTTTGACAAGCGTCCTGCAGAAAAACTCGTTAGTAATTTTAAATATTGTCTTCGTCAGTCGTCCTGCAAAAGCTTGTTAACTCCAAATGGCCACACGCTGAAAATCAGATATCAGTAACACAAAAATCAATTGAAAATTTTCACATTTCTGAAAATAGAAATAAAGTTTACCAGTCAATTGTGTCGCTGCGTTACCAGTTAGATGCGTCGTTTCTTCTTCAATTGCGGTTCGGTAATTACTAGTCAATTACGGTTCAGGAATTGTCAGATGCGTCGTATATTCTCAGATGCGTCATTTATTATGTCAGATGTGTTTCAGGAATTCAATTGCGTCGTTTCGTCAAGCTGATGCGTCGTTTTGTACGAAAAACCTGCAAAAATCAAAATGAAAGTCTTTGGATTCGCGAATATGGTGTCTTCACATCGGGTTCACCAATGTAACATCCAGAAAAGTGCACAAGAAATAGATTAGAAGCAAACATGCAATGCTAAATCTAAATGCAAATCTAATGTTAAGCAACAAAGAACAAAGGAAAGTAAAACATAAACAAACTGAAACAATCTCACCAATTTCGAACGTATTTCCATGATTCATCTCGATTGCCCTTCTCCATTTTGCTTGTGTAGTATAATTGCCCTCAAATTTCTCGTAAGTTCGTGCAAGTATAGCCTAAGATAATGATTAGCAAAATATCGAAGATTCAAGATTGAGTGCTCTCAAAAGTCATAAGATTTTGCGAGAGAGAGCGGAATGAAGAATGACAAATCAATTTATAGAAAATTGATTATTCAAACGACAGGTCAAGATTGAAAGATCAACGGACGATTGAGATCGACAGATTAGACATGCATTTTGATAACTGTTAGTAGTGACATGAGTGATACAAACTAGAAATAGGATTAAAGATTAAATAAATGATTTAATCTTCAGTTCGGCATTCGAAAACATAAGAAATATCTTTGCATGACAAAGATGAAGATCGATTAAAGGAACTCTTGTTCGAACGCACGCACAACATTTAATTAATTAAATAAGAATATTTAATTAATCCGCATGTACACGCAAATGAGTTAGAACTGAAGATTGAATGATCTGACGAAGAGATTACTCGAGAAAGCCACTCAGACATCAAATCAAGAGTTAACTGAGCGATTAAAATAGATGTCGAGTCGAGTAAAAGTGAATACTTAGATAACTCACATAATTATCTAAAGTATAGAGGAATGCGTTAAAATAGAATTAATGAATTAAATAATTCATTTAATTCAAGATTTGATATTTGAAGAATAATTAAATAAATAAGATTTATTTAATTAAGTGACGAAAGGGATTTAAAATGAATAATTAAATAAATAAAGAATTTATTTAATTAAACTTGAAGTATGATAAAGGATAAATTAAATAATGATTTATTTAATTTGACAAGAAGGATAAGGTTAATTAGTAAAATAATTAAATAAAAAGCGTTTATTTAATTAATCAGATAGAATAAAGAAAAGTATGAATTAATTAAATAATTAAGATTATTTAATTAATAGAAGAATTAAAATTAAAGTAAATAATTAAATAATTAACATTATTTAATCATGACCATGGAGAATACAAATTATGAAGAATATGGAAGTCGCAGGCCTAAACCAAATTTTGATGTCTACAGAAGGAGTAGATTTCTCTTATTGCCACTCATTCCAATATTTCTTTAGTGAATGGCATAGGGAAGGGGTCATGAATGCAAACTTTATTTAGTTCTCTAAAGTCAACACAAATTCTTATTTCACTTGTTTTCTTGTTTTGTATTACCATAGGGCTAATCCATTATGCATCTTCTACTAGTTTGATTATCCTTGCTTCCAATATTTTATCTAGTTCTTCTTTAACTTTCTATTTCATGTTTGGATTTAGTTGATATGGTTTCTTTCGTACTATTTTAGCTCCCTCTTTCAGTTGTATCTTCATAAATCTTGCTTCCTCCATCCCCTTTAGGTCTGTAAATGTTCTAGGGAATATTTCTTCAAATTCGAATAGGATCTCTGCAACTTGTATCACTATTCTATCATACCAAGTCTCCTATTTTAGCAAACTATTTTGATTAAGATAAAAATTGGAAGGGCTCATACCCATTACAAAACAAATATAAAGGCCAAGAAAAAGGAGCTCACAAGAAATGAGACAACCAAAAAACCAATAAACAACTACACAGGAAAGACAAATATAAAAACAAAAATGAAGACACTAAAAGAGATTGGCACAAGCCTAGAACCAGCTAGTGATCATCGAGCAAGCGAAGACCCTTGATAGTCTACCATTGTTTCATAGGGAATTATAGCTTCCCTTTGAAGGATAGATCCTTCTTGTTCTTTCTTCCACAATCATCAATAGGGTTTGAAGTACTATCCACTTTCTTTCCCTTATTTCTAGAGCTGATCTAAGTGGCATCCAAAAGATCATCACTAGAATGCTTACCCTGATAGCTCTTTAACTCTTGATGGAACACTTGTATGGTGACAACAATGTTTGTCACCATCTCTTTACTGAACTCGACAATATCCTATAGACTATGAAGGGTTTTTTCTTGGTTGCTCTATAGGATAGCAACTTCTTCCTAAAGTCTATTCCTCTCCTCATAGGTCCCAACGGTAGACTTTAGCTCTTTAACCTCTTTCTCAATGTTAGCCCACTTCTCAAAGATCTTACCCATGCCAAATAGTAAGTCCCAATCACTAAGTTCCTCCACCTCACCTGACCAATCTAAGGTTTTTTTGAACACAAATAGCTCCAAATTTTGGATATTTTTTTTCGCAGTGATGAGTTGGGACATTAGCCACTTCAAAATATCATTTTAAATGTTTGTGGGTTGGCTTGTTTCATTCAATTTCAACTGTAGAGGAGTGCAAAACTTGCAAACAGTAGAATCTAGTAGAGTGTCTTCAAGCTTCTAGACCTAGTTAACATTATGGAGAGGGTAGTTTGGGAGACTGGCAGGAAAGGTAATCAAGGGGGTCTGAAGGGGAAATAGTAGGGGAAGTATCCTTGGAAGTAGATTTAGCAGGGGAATCCATAGGGGTAGGGGACCATGAGGAAACAAAGTTGTCTAGGATGGAAAAAAAAATTGGTGGGGGGGGTCGATGAAGGCCACTTTTTTCTTGTTGGCAGGGGTGTGGTCCTAAATAATAAGGGTTTTTTCCTTTAGAGGTGCAAGGAGGGTTTGACCTTGTAATTCTTGTTTGGTGACATGGGGTAGAAAAAATTTCAAGGCTAGGGGAGGATCTATTACCTTCTAAATCCATAGAGGCACTTTTGAGGACCAAGGTAGGATTTGTCACCCTCAGAAGAGAAGAAATAGCAAGAGAAAGAGCCACATTATACCAATAAATCCTATAAATAAGGCCTTGATGCATAGGCATTGGCTTCCCTTTATCCTAAACAACTTTAATTGATTGCTCAAGAGAAGAATATATCCAAAAATCAAAGTTCATTTTGACATTATAACAAAAATGATTATGGGGAAGAGGTGAGCATGAAAATATTTTAAATTTTTTTTCAAGAGTGACATACCTCATAAGCACCTCAACCATCTTCTTCTAGATAATTGGAAAATCATCTTTGTTGAACTCATTTTGAAGCCAGTTCACTTTCTCCCCCTTTTTTAAGGAATCTCTCCATATGCTTTTGGTAGTGACCCTTAGGTTTTCTGGGAATGCAAGATCCATCCAAGGAGAGACCAGTGGTTGTCAAAATGAGCTCCATTGAAATTGTAAAGGAAAGACTTTGAACATCAACTTGCCCATCCTTCCAAGAATTGGTGAACTCCACTGGCAGGCTAAATTCATGCCCTTTCATTGCCTCAATATAGGAGGTAAGCTTTCCTTTCTGAAGAATGGGTCATAATTCTTAACCATTCCTCAAGTTCTTGCAGGAAGTAGGGTCCACTTGAACCAGATCACCACTCATCTTGCTAGTCACAATAACAAAGGAATGGGGGCTAAGAAAAACTCTTGGGAAGCACCAACTATAAATGGCAATGGTATATGGTTCTAGCTTGCAACTAAAATTAGGTAGGAGAGAATTATTTTCCTTCATACAACTTTTGTAGTACCTGTTGTTATAATGAACCCAATGGGGATTCAGTTTAGATTCTATCACGAAGTGCATTTTCTTCATTATCATTAGCATTCTCACTTTTTTTTGGGGTCATTAATAGATCCTCCCAGATTTTAATCTTTCCCACATAATCTCCCATCTTATCCATCCCACTAGCCACCTTGTTCCCTTCATGGAACATGTGATTAATATGGCAATGCCCTATTTTAATGATTTCAAGGTGAGTCTTAGTAACAAAATCCCTCAAGGACTAGCATGGAGCATCTTTTTCATTTAACATCATAATGTATTACAAGAGTATCCCTCTATAGCCAGGTTGGAAAAACCTCGACTATTAGAAATTTGTAACATGTGGAAAGTAACAACCACCTCAACAAAACTGGAGGTTTACCTAACAAGATTAACAACATATATAAGAATCACCTTTCCTCTATGATCTCTTATAATTCCACCCCCAACCACCAGACCTGGATTTCCTTTAGCTGAGCCATCAAAGTTTAGTTTAATCAATCTAGGGCTAGGGGGACCAATGAGTATTGTTGTGATCATAAGGGATTTTGGACCTCAGGGAGTTAAGAGCTTCATATAAATCCCAAGTGGTAGCAATATCAAATTCCAGATTAGTGGGATTCCTTTTAGGGTTGAAAGATGCAGATTTGAGATTCCCCTTTTCCTTATTGATGGTTTGATCAACGAGAACATTCCAAGGGCATTTTTTCCCTCTGAAAATCTTATTTTTAGCAAGTTTAAGGTCTCCTTCCTTGGCAATATTTTCATCTCTTAGATTGATTGGTTGATTATAGTACTTTTTTTTAGCTTCTATTGTGGATTTTAATTCTCGTTCTCCTTGTTGGACTTCTATTTCTAAGTTGCGTGTATCATCATCATCCTGTTTTGTTAGATAGAATCTTCTCTTTGGTAATGTAGATTATTTATCTAGCCATTCTATGTATCTCCATATTCCTTCTAATTTTGGAGGCATTGTAGGGGTTTGCAATACCTCCACTTCAAAAGTTACATCCAGTTTGAATATTATTTCCTTCATTTTGACTAATGTAAAATGTATGTGTATGTCTTTATTGTAAAAAGAGAAGGTGTGGCTAAAATCCATTGTAAGTTATGTCTAATATTTTGTTTCTCCTCTTCGTTCTTGGTTTATGTACCAAGCTTGTGCTACGGGAATTAGTGTCTAATGAAATCATTGTATGTATAATTGTTCATCATACTCATTTCTTGTTTTCTATGTGGTAATACAAGAGGTTAAATGATCCTTTGATAAGATATTTCCATTATATTTTGGTATTTCCTTGTATTCACCTTCTTCTGGTAGGTACCTTGTTTTGATTATGATTTTGAATATTGCCCATTGTGTTATTTTTTCTTTATGTGTGTTGCACCAACTTGCGGCATTACAAATGAGTGTGTGTTTTTATATTTCAAGTCTCATTTCTTCAATCTGAAAAATTATTCTATCTATGTAATGAATGATAATAAGTCACCTACTCTTTAATATTTGGGTAGTTTGATATGTGAAATTTCCCATGAGATGTGATTTTTTTGACGATTAATTTTAGATGCAGCATCCATACTATCTTTTGAATTATCATAAGTATTCTATGGTGAATTATTGGTAGCATGGCAGTAGAGTGTGGAGCATCCTCTAGTGTCTTCTTAATCGTGAATATTCAATGTAATCTGATAATCCTCTAGGAATGGAGTTTCAGTTCCTCCTACATCCATGCATCTAACACATCCTTAGTGTATGTGCTATATGTATTGTAGTGACGAAAATGTACTCCTTTACATTTTCTAACCTTTTTTTTCCTCCCCTTAATTAAGCCTTTAATTGACCCAATTATGTATTTAAAATCCTAATTAATATGTACTCCTTTACATTTTCTCACTTTTTTTGCCTCCCCTTAATTAATTGGACTTAATTAAGCCTCTAATTGACCCAATTATGCATTTAAAATCCTAATTAATTTTGTTTTCCGAAAGGGGAACCTGTATTAAACAATTGCAAACATCAAATTACACATCTTGGAAAATGTGTGTCCTAGCTTTAGGGCCAAGGATCCATTCTCCCAAGGGTGAATGGGTCCTCCTTAAGCTTAGGAACCCATTTTTTTTTAAAATTTGGAGGTATTTTTATTATTCAAATTACAATTACAATTGTTGGCCTTTGATGTTTAATTGTTGGGAAATTCAAAAATTACCTATAAATATAAGGTCTTTTTATCAAATTCAAGTCCTAAGCAATCCTAGAATTTTTATGAGAGAATTCCTATAGAAAATATTATTTTCAAGAGCATTCAAGAGTAGATTTATCAATCTTCTACATTAGCATTCAAGATCTCAAGCATCATGTCAAAGTTATTTGCATCTATGCATATTTTTGGAGCTAACATTGTGATGTAGGTTTCCAGCATTCAATTCATAATTCAAGCATCAAGATAAACATCCAATCAAGCCACTTAATGCAAGATCAAGACCTTAGAGAGATGTGTTAGACTTCAATCCTCTAAGGATCTCCATTCAAGGGTTTGGTGAGTTGCAACAAGCTAGTGTTCATTCATCATTCCCTCCTTTCATTATTACTTCATTTCAAGGTTTAATTACCAAACTAGGGTTTGACCAAGGAAAACACTTATACATCAAAAAAAAAAAAAAATTCTCCTCTTTGTGTGTTTGCAGATTTGCACGTGAAGAAGGATTGAAGATTGATCAAAAGTGCAATTTTACAAAGTTGTCAAGCCATAAAATCTTACTTCCAAAATTTATTTCAAGCTTTCTGATAGTGATCTAGAGGAATCAAGAGTGTAGATCCAGGAGCAGAGGACTATGAAATCATATTTTGGATCCCTATAGTAGGACCCATTCACCCTAGGGTGAATATGTCCCAAGAGGACACTTAGCAACAACTTTTCGTGACTAGTACACATCAACTTACCCTTCTCAGATCTACCAAAAGTTTATTGTTTTTTATTGTTTTATGCTTTAAATTAATGATTCAAGTTTCACATTGCATAATTGAGTTCATTAAGCATTTTTATTTTTTCTCCCAAAAGTGCATTTCAGGCATATTTACCCCGTCTTGTCATAAGGAAAATAGCCAAGATCTCCAATAGGGTTGATTCACCTAACGGTTGAAAGTCAATCCTACCTTTGGGGATCTCTTTTTCCTAATGAAATAAGATAGGTGTATGCATTCTCCATTCACCCATTTTGCACATCACCTCATTTTTCTTCATTTTATTTTGGTGAACCTAACATTCTTGCACTATAAACTTTCTAATTTGGAGGTCATTAAAACCCTAGATCTAGGAATTGCATTAGTGTACATTGCATTTTATTAGTTTGCATTCCATTTAGGGTCGTCAAAATTGAATTATTTGACATCTCATTTAGGGTTTTAAATTTGTATTTTGCATTGTTTAAAATCTAAAAATCTAAAAAATTGCATGCATATTACATTGATTTTCCATAGTACTTGCATATAAGTGTATTTTTAGTTATTTACATTAACAAATTTGTTGAAAATTGCAATTTAAAAAGTGTCACTTTGTTCATCATTTTTCACTAATTTCATTTGCATTAGGACACCTAAATCTGGAAAATTTTGTCATTGAAACCATAGTTTACAACCTGAAATAGGGAATTCAAACATTAAGCAAGACATTCAAACTTTGATTTTTCAGACCCCTAACCTAGGATTCATTTTCCCTAGGGAAAATCAGTCCTTATACAGGTGTCTTTTCAAAATTATGGGCACCAATTTGTCTATGTTTTCTTTTTATTCTTATGTTGTTAAATTTGTATTTCAATTTCAAAAATAGAAAATTTTGTACTTTCTTGCATTAAGTTCAATTGATCAAATTGAGTGCATTGTTTGAAATCAAAATTGGCATTAAAAGACATCATTTTTTAGGTTTTTGCATAGCATAATCAGTAAGTTATCTTGTTTCAAATCTAAAAATTGCAAAATATTTTTACATACTTGCATTGTGATTCATACTTTTGGGTGTTTGTCGCATTTGCATAGTGCCCTTTCTCCATTTTGGGTGCACTTAGGTTTGGTAAAATTCGTATGAACTTCACATCCTGGTGTTCTATTTACAATACTTTAGTGAGACATACTTCAAGACTCATTCCATCCTGTGCTACTACATCTATTGTGGATCTTGAGTTTTCCAACTCTTTCAGTCATAATGTTGATACTAGTCAATCCATTATGGACCATAGCTTTGATACCAGATTTCTCATGACCACCTTACCCACAACCAATGTGACTGATGTTGACATAATGGTTTCTAATGTCCCTTAAGAAAATCTAAAACAAATGGATGAAGCCTTAGAAAAATTACAAAACTTTGTGAGTTATGAATACATTGTTGGTATTGTGGTTCCTATCATAGATAACATGAGGAAAATGCTTGATAATGAACAAGGAATAGAACTTGTGTGTAGCCTAGCACATATCATTGATACTCATGTCCCTACAATGGCTAGTTATGCTCAAAATTTGGGGTACACTCAAAGTCAAGGTGGTATTCAAATTCCTCCTCCTACAACTCTGGCCTCTATTCCTACATACACTAATCTAACTGTTACAACAACAAGGAAACCCACTAAAAATGTCAATACAACCTTAGGTATTTCCACTAGGATTCCCTTTAGCTTTGTGCATTCAAATCTCATATCTCTTGTAGACACCAAAAAATTCTTGATTGATACTATGCATCTAATTCTAATAAATTAACATTGTTTCTTCCTGAATCACTTCAAATTCATCATTCAATTGAATAAATAGCATTATTTAATTAAAATCAGCAAATTCGGCTATTAATCAAATAATTAAATTTATTGATTAATTCACCCTTCTTCTAACTAATTCTCATCATATTTAATTAAATCAAATCATTTAATTAAATCCCCTTTTAAATCCTCTCATTTGATTAAAGTCAATCAAATCAAATGTCACAATCTTCTAATTCACTCCAATTAATTAATTTTGGATTAATTAATCCCAAATCACCTTTCTAATCATCATTATTAATTCCTCCAACTTTTAACTCCTCAATATTTAAATCAACCCATGGTCAACTAACCAAGTTGCACATGAAAATAATTTCAATTAATTGTTTAATTCATCTATTTTCCCTCACCAAGGAATATTCCAAAGAATATTCCTCTCAACAACCTCTCATTCAATTTCCCTCCAAAGGTTTTCAAAAACCTATCACATCCTCTTACATTTGCAATAAATTATCTTACATCCTCTCAAATCTCAACCAATTTCATTCAACTCCTCTTACAGCCTTTCAAATCCTCAACCAATTTCATTTACTTCTCTTCCATCCTCCTCCACTCACACATTTCCCAAAATGTGCTCCAACTTCCTCCAATAGAATTGTGACACTTGGCACATTCTCATTGGCTCTCATTTTATCCCACATTCACCAATTTCATTCGTTCTTCAACCCTTGGCTTCTATAAATAGAGGCATCATTTTCATAATATGGATCCACAACTTTATGCATTATCATTATAGTTATTTGAGTTCATAGCAATCACCATCTTCATGTTATTTTGAGTTCATGTTCATTACTTAGCATCATTTCAACACTTGGATCATCTTCAAATCATCAAGCTTAGCAATTGGGATTGGGAAAGGGCTTCTTTCCACATCAAAGGAGCACCAATCCCCCTATGGGATTGAGGTTTGGTTAACTTAGTTGATTGCATGCTTTGTTCTTGCTTTATTTTATGTTTTCATCTTTGTTCTTCCAATAATTTCATAGGGAACATTAGATTGAGCTTTCTAACATGTTTGCGAATGTTTTGGTGACCTTGTGTTAGTTTGTGCAGGTTTGGTGTTCACATTTTGGCACTAGAGGGAAGGTTAACCATCTTAATTTCATGATTTTTGCTTTATTTTGTTGTTTTTTGCAAACACAAGAACGCGACGCCGCCTTTGCTCATTTATGAGCCCGCAGAGCACCACTTTTGTTCTGCAGTGCCACATATGCACGTCTTTGTCATGCAGCATTTGCTAGAGTGTCGCATTTGCATATTTTTTCTTTTGCCTTAACTTTTTGTCCATAGAGCGTCGCTTCCAAAACGACGCCGCATTCACACTCTGCCTTTGCAGAGTGTCGCTTTTGATTTTACTAGAGCGCTGCTTATGTTTTTCAACATCGCATTTGATAGTTGCACAGCGTCGCCTTTGCAGGAAACAAGGGAAAATCAAGTTGGAGGCTTAAAAGCATTTTTTAATGCTCTTTGTAATAGCCTAGGTCTTCAATTTCTACATTTTATTTCCTGTTCTAGGACCAACTAGATCAATTTGGGCTTAAAATTAACCTACAACTCAAGCTTTGTCAAAGTTGGTTAAAATTGAACCTTAGATACCTACTAGAATTTGGATTTTCAACTAAAATTGAAGCAAACTTCATAATTAGTTTTGGTGCTTTAAAAAGAACTCATTATTGCTTTTAAGGATTTAAAAAGAACTTGTGTTAGCTTTGTTTTGTAATCTTTTTTGCAACTTGTGTCATTTGAATGCGTATGCAATTCTCTCACGCTTCACAGTGATCTTGAGAATCAAAAGCATTTTAGATATTGGTTGCCTAAAAAATTACCTACACATTTCAAGTTTGGGTTTTAAAATTGAACAAATCATGCTAGTGTGAGAAAGAGACACTGTGTGTGCTCCCTCCTTGCGCTTTATGCGAACTAGGAGGTCGAACTACAAGTTTACTCCCTCACTTTTGTTACCTTTAGAGGGGCCTGCCTAAGACCAATTCGAAGGCGACTCCAACCAGTTTTTCACTCGGGTCGGTATATAAATGGATAAGACTAAACTGTCAAGTCCTCATGGTATGTAGGCCTTAGCCGTATAGTGTCTTTCAAAATGGGGTACTACTGTAAAAAGTATAAGAGCCCCTAGTAGGATTGATTAAAGCCTTTAGTGGCTTGTTGGACACTCACAAAGTGCCATGTCCCCGATTACCCTAACTAAGAACCAATTTGTATAGAAGCCAAAATCCTTACTATTTGTTGGTGCAAGAATGGTCATTCTAAAGTTGCCCCATATTTGTACTATTCAAAGTAGAAACAGAATAAATCCTTTTAATCTCTGAATTTTAAGGATTTTGAGATTTGGTGGTCCCGAGAAGTGTGTGTCGTGGAGGGGAGCTAGTGTCACCGAATCTCTAGTTGTTCACTTTTCCTCAGTGTTTGGAGAAATCCAAGTGGCGACTCAACCAATATTTTCTTTTCTATCCTGGGGCTTGTATAATCTATGAGTCAATTAAACACATTGCTTGAAATCTCAAAACTTGGAAACAAATATTCAATGAAGTCATCAAACCTCAAACCCTTTGGAAAGAGAAAATACATTTGAAAATTCCACATATTATTGTTTGTCCCTAGGGATTCTATCCTTAGAGGCTTCTAAATATTTGGGTCTATATCTCAATTTTCTCTCTCCAAAGTCAACATAAAAAAAATGTGCCTTTGATTCCTTGATTTTCACATAATGGACCTTGTGGAATGAAAAGGAGTTGAGTCATAGACATTCAAGTTTGAAAAGCTAAGCAAGAAAGTGTTGATGTGGTAAAAAGAATCCATTAAGCAAAGATAAAAGACAATTGAACCCCACACATGTGTTTGTTCAAATGATTTCTTGCAAGATCAAAATCCCAAAACCAAAGTCTATCAATCATCACAAACATCTTAGTCTAAGGGATCTCAAGAAACGTCAGTCAACACTTTATGAAGTTAGAGATAGGTTGCTCTATAACTTTTACAAACATGCTTCAAAGGACAAGCCAAATTTGTATTCATTTTATTATGGTCAAAATCCAGCTCTCTTCCAACGTTTTGAGAATCTCACTTTGTAGGGTTGAAAAGTTCTTAGAAGTATAGCATGTTCTTCAATACCTAGGTCTTGTAAACAAAAGTCTCTCTAGGTTCATCGAGGATCAAAATCAAAACCTTCATCCATTCCAAACATCAATCAAATCCCATCTCACAAACAACTCTTAGACTCTTGGAAAAATCATTCATGCTAGACTTTTGGTAAAATTCTCAAAATCAAAATTACCTTGTTTGGCTAAGTGTGTGTGGATGAATCCTTCTTCATACACTTAGCTAAATTATCATCCTTGTGGACAAGTTTATTCCAAGATAACATCTAACATCTTGGGGTTTATAAGTTCATTATCCAAAACCAAAATCAAATCAAATCCAAACCAAATCCAAAAGTCCTAAAGTCTAGTATCCCTCCAAGGTTCTTAAGAGTTCAAACATCCACATCACTCATCTTTCATTTATCTCATCACCACCATTTGATCCTTAACATCCTAGATTTCCTTTTTTGTACCTAAATTTTAGACCAACCTAAGGAGTTAGAGGTTTACCTCCCATATTCCTAAAATTTGATCCTTATTTTATGGTCCAAACTAGATCTCAATACAAGAAGAACATGGAACAAAACAAAGAAACATCTACTTCAAGCAATCTAATCCAAATAGAAAACAATCCCATGGGACCTATCAATCCTCCATTTGACCATCCTCAACTACCACAAGATCTTCAAGAGGGAGGTTTCCAAGTGGAAGATGTTACCAACAATGTCCAAGGAATGACCCAAGACGAAATCATGGAGCTAGTCCAAAATCTTGAAAACCACAAGATTGTCAACACAATGATGAGACTCAATCCTTCACAATATATGTTAGCATTAGAAAAGGGGCTAAACTCCCTTCTTATTATTATGTGAGGTGGAAAAACCTCTTGGGAATGTGCCACTAGTATCATTCACACCATCCTTCCAAAACGTCATCCAACCCATCATACAACCCACATCATCTCATGCTCCAAGTCAACCCATAATCACTAAGGAGAGTTCATTCCTCCATGCTCTTCAAACGCATCCCCTTGTAAATAACCGAGACTTGGATGCAAACACCATCTTGGTTCTACCAAACACCATCCCTCAAGACCCAAAGCATCTGTATGTTCCACTCATTTTCCATGACACCAACAATTCATCCACATTCACCGCATCATCGGCTTATTCTCTTGATGCACAAGTCTCTCTCCCCATGGTATCACAAGGACAAGTAGATTCATTTGGAAAAATGGGAACTTTTAATGCGTTGTCATCACTTTTCCAAGGAAATTCACCACCAACCATTCCACCACTTCCCCTAGAACATTGGCATCCACACCAATCCTTGGTTTAGGGAAACCCCCTTTACCTAACATACCAATCCAAAATCAATCAAGTCAAAACAATCCTCCAATCATGAATCAAGTCAACATACCAAATCCTCTAAGAATTCCATGGATATCGCAACAACAGGTGGCACCAATCCAAGCAACACAACCAATCATTACTCAATCTACAACACCTCAAAACATGGTCTCCCAAGGACCTAGCACATCAACCATACCATCTACCACACAACCTCTTTCCATCACTCAACAAGCACCTCCCCAACCACCTCAAAAAAATCTCATCACACCATCCCACACTATACCAGATCCCCCACCACCACTACCAAATCCAAACATGGAAAATCAATACAACATCACTCTGCAAGCAACCTAACAAGCCTATCAAAAATCACTTCAACAATTCCAAACTCAACAAGCCACACAAGCTACACAACAAGCCACACAACAAGCATAAGCACAAGCTTTATTGCAAAAGAAACAAGTTGCATAGGTTGGACAAGCCACACAGGCCATTCAAGCAACATAAGCTGCACAAGTCGCACAGGCTTCCCAAACTGCATAAGCTACTCAACAAGCTCAAGCTTAGGCATAAGCACAATAAGCTCAAGCACAAGCCTTGTTACAGTAATAGGCTTATCAGCGAGCTTTACAACAATACCAAGCACAACAACAAGCAGCTCAGCTATAAGCCCAACAACAGGCATCATTGGCACAATAGCAACAAGACCAACAACAAGTGTTGTTGGCACAACAAAAATTGTAGGCATAGCAACAAGCATTGTTGGCACAACAAAACTTGCAGCAGCCTCCCACGAACACACAAAACACCCCACCCATCACGCAAGCAATCAAACCACCCCAAAACACATTCATCCCACCACCCGATCCACAAAATGATGTATCCGCACAAATAAAATTGTTCTCACAACAAGTGTTGGATCTAGAATTAGGAAAGAGAACAAAATCACAACGGAATTTGTGTCCCTATCCATTTGACAGAAGCATTGCAATGGTGCCATTCCCACAAGGATTCGAGATACCTAAATTTGACAAATACCATGGGAATGACAATCCTAAAGATCACATCAGGGAGTTCCATATACATTGTACAGAAGTTGCATACGATGATTCTTATCTAATGTGCCTCTTCCCTCAAAGTTTGGTTGGCTTAGTAATGGAATGGTTCTCCTGCCTTCCCCCTAGAATAAAAAAAAAATCAAGAAATTGTGGACTTATTCATACAGAATTACTCATTTAACATAGGCATGGATGTGAGTCTAGAAGAACTATCCACCCTGAAACAAGCCAAGGGGGAAAAATTTGCATCCTTCTTGCAATGATGGCAATCCAAGGCCAACAGGAGCAAGTGGGCTATGCTAGAGGAACAACAAATCGGGACTATCATCTCCAATCTTGAAGGGACCTTGTCCTTTCATTTGAAAATGCAATGCATAAAAACATATGACTAGTTGATCCCCAAGGCACTCAACATCGAAAGAGCCCTTATTGCATAAGCGGGAACACGTACATATCAAGACAATCAACCATCAACTAGTTACAATGAAAAACCTCACATGTGGGAAAAGAACAAAAATGTCACTAATGATGGTGTCGTTGATGCCAAAGTTATTATCAGTGCCCCAAGGAAAAATACACAACAAAAATCATATCAACAACCACAAGTCAATATCCAAAACAACACACAAGCCAACCCATCATCACAACAACCCAACAATCAAGTGGTCAACAACCTAAATACTCAAGGGGGACCACCCCCAAAGAATAGATATCCCCCTAAACGAAAATACACACCACTTGGGAAACCAATCAAATTTGTCATGCAACAACTGGTCCAAGCAAATCTCATCAAAATCCTTGTTTATGAAAATTATCAAGAACCTCAAGTTAAACCACCATGGTATAATGAGAAACATCTCTATGATTTTCACAAAATAAAAGAACATACGATAGCTAGTTGCATGAGACTCAAGAATTTGATCCAAGATCTCATCGATGACAAGACCATAACCATTGAACAACCCACATGAAATCAAGATCTTAAAATATACACGAATCTGATGCCAGATCACAATAAAGGAAACAACAATGGTAAATAAAAGTATAATAATGTGAACCATGTTTATGACCATGTTGTTGCATCCTTAGATGAGTGGGTCACAGTTGTTAATATCAAAGGATCCAGAGCCGTCTGTGGAGTCACCAAATGTGGCGGAAGAATTACCATTCCAGGACCATCACAGCCACTCAAGGCACCTGCTACCAATCCAAAGTCAGTCCCTAATGGTTATAATTTCCTAGATCAGTTGAAAAGAACTCTCACCTATATCTCCATCATGGAGCTATTAAAAATCTCACCCACACATAGGGAAATCCTAGAGAAAGCACTAGCCACGTCCTCCGTCCCAACAGATCTTGATGCAGACCAATTCCAAGCTATGGTTAGACATATCACCACACCACATCTCCTAACATTCTCTGAGTAGGATTTTCCAACCCAACCATCTCATAACCACGTGCTCCACCTTTAAGTCCCAATCCATAAGAATAAAGTCAAATGAGTCTTGGTGGATGGAGGTGTGGGTTTCAATATTTGTACTCTCAAGCTAATAAAGAATTTTGGATTCTCTAAAGATGTCATTGAAAATGGAAAATGTATCACTATCCAGGCTTATGATGATCAAGAAAGAGTTTCTCAAGGTACCATTCAACTCCCTATTCAAGTAGGGCCAACAATCATGGAGACTACTTGACAAGTCCTTGACCTTGAACTTCCTTACAACATCCTCCTGGGGGCCCCATGGATCCACGGGATGCAAGCTGTCGCATCCACATTCCATCAATGTGTTAAGTTTCCTTATCAAAACCAAGAAGTCATAGTCCATGGTGATCCCAAACCATTTTATTATTGCAAAAATATGGAGGCCAAGTACTACAAGATCCCTCAAGTCCTGAAGAACGATGAGGGACCCACATCTCTGTATATAGACCCATCTACCCTAGCCTCCACTTCTGATACAAAGACACCCTCCATTATGGGCATTCTCGATGTCAAGGTTATCATCCAAGATAATGATTGTGGAGACTATAAAATGAAAAAGAGTGCCTTTGTGATAGGAGGGATACCTCAGTATCCTAGATCCTATGGGAAGCCACAACCGATTGACACACCATCTCAAACCTTTAAAGTAGAACCCTCCACATTCAAAAGGTGGAGGGACCCAAGTCAAGAAGTGGTAAATGAAAAGGATATATCAAGCTTATTGTATCAAGATGAAGGGCCCATACCTGATCTTCCCATGGATGATGACAACAAAGGACTGCAGTCAATGCAAGGATGGGGCTATAACAAAAATGAGAAGCTTGGGAAAAATGATAACAGTCTATTAGAACCCATTATTCCTGAGAAGCGCATGAAGAATCTTAGCCTTAGATGTACCCCTCTGAAGATAACCATTATTGGAAAAGGTGCCCTGGTTAAAAAAGTTAAAGCTCCTCCTCAATTACCGATATCCATAGGTCTACCTCTAGATAACTATACTTTCAATATAACTAATGTGTGTGACGAGGACCCCATCACTAACCTACCCATGTTATTTGAATATTCCTCCCTTTTTATGATCAATACCTTAACTTTCGAGTCAAGTAACTATTGTCAATCAGATATGCACCCTTTGTTAGATTTTCATAAATCAAACTATCTGTTGAAACATGGAAACCCTTTTCATATGTGGGTGATCTATGTGAAAAGAGAATCTCCAGAGTGAGTTGGTTCTCTGAATGATGAATCCTATTCTAAATGACCTTCTGGTAAAAGGGATAGAAAATATGACTGAAATGTAAAACTTATCTAATATGATTCCAAAACTTAATGGTGACTTTGATATTCTACCCACAAACAGTCTTCAGAAAACAACAATGAATTCACAATCTCTCATGAACACCCAGTACATAATTGATTTGCATGAAGGTTTAGACTTAAACACAGCATGAAACCTTTATTAAACAAACTTTTTGTATCAATAATCTATAATATTAGGACATGAAAAGGATCTATAAACAGAATCACAATGTAGACATCATACTAAAACTACAAATAGAGACAGAAATTGGAGATAGGAATGCTGCTTTTATTGAGTTGAAGGAGTATGCCAAAGTCTAAAACTGAGTACAAAAAGTTTACAAGCTCTCAGAATGTCTATCAGAGCAAGAAACAATAATCTCAACTTCTGAAAAACTCTAAGTTTTTTCAGTACTTATGTCTCTAATTCCAAATCCAAGCTCAAGAAGAAAGCTCAAGGAAAAGCATCAAAAACTGCCCAAAAAATATGGCACAAAAGTGGAAAAGTCACACCTTTTGCATGCACATACTGAAAAGCTCCTAAAAATAGGTCTTCTTTGCTTTAAAAGCAAAAAAAACACCTTATCTCTTCACCAAGAAGCTCAAATTTGACCAAGAGAAAAGATCACTGAAGAATCTACTAAAAATAGCAAAGAAATAAAACAATTTATAAAAATATTGCTTTATTCTTGCTTTACAATGATTTTCAGATTTTAATACTCTCACAATTTGATCACTTTTTGCAATTAAAGATTTAGAAAAATCTTTTACAAAACTAAATAACTTATCTCTCCAATACAATATATGATTTTTCTCAAAAAAAATCATAAAGAATAATGCAATCTCCTATCAATATTTTAATTGATTTCTTTAAAATCAATTGAAAAATAAAACCTAAGTGATAAAAGCTTTACCTAAGGCATAAGAAAAATATCATTTGTATTTCAATTGATTTTTCTCAAAATCAATCAAAACTTAAGGCATTTATCATTATCCATTTTTTGACTAAGGCATCATTACCCAAAACCTTAAAGCCCTAAGCCATAAAAATATTTCATTAAACAAGCCTAAAGACTTAGGCAAAATCATAATATGGAGGCCTCCCCATAAGGCTCGACCTAAGGTATGCATAAGATATAACACTAAGGCATTAATCTTTTAAGTGACAAACCCACTTTCGAATTAGGCCATGAGGGTAAACAAAACCTAAGGCAAACCCTAAAATCATCATTTTGCACTTTTCCATTTTGAAAGAAAGCTCAGTTGAGAGGAAGAAAGCGTTGCCACCATGCTAGGGTTTCAGTTCTGAAACTCCATTCAAGCCTCCAATCCTCCAATTTTGATCATGCTTGGCCTCCATCATGCTCATGGTAAGTTTCAACTGCCTTTTCTATTTGCTCCTTGGGTCTTTTGATGAGAAAATGGCCTCACAGGTCGCGGCTATGATATAGTCTCCGATGTATTTGTGGCTCTATATTTCTTTTCCGTTGCTTTTGTATTTCTTGGTCACCATTGTGAGAGCTCGACCCCTGCATCTGGAAGCTCTGTGAGAGTTGATTTTCCATCTTCTTAGTTGTTGGTATGTGGCGACTGATCATGCTATACTGTATAGCCCATGGTATACTGTACACCCTGGCCCCTATCCTTGCCGGGGTCTGGGGCCGGGCCGGGCCCTGGGCGCAGATTCGGGGGCGGCAGACCCGAAGAAAAATTTTCTTCCTACTTTTTTGCGTGATCACCAAAAAAGGGAAAAATCAATGAAAAAGGAAAAATCTGATTTTGTAGAACTCAAAAATCTGGAAGCTTCTAAGCTTGATAAAAAGGGGTTCGGATGGGTATTTCAGTATGATGAAAAAAGTGATTATTCGCAAGATTGTAATAGGTTTTACACTGGATAATAAAAGTATTGGATGGCTACAGTTTGGTGGATGTAGCACGGATTGGGTGAACCACGTTAAATTATCTGTGTTATGATTTATTTTGTGTGTGTTTTAGTTTCTCTGTTTATTAATTAAATCTGCATTTAATTGTTAGATATCTGCCATCTCTAACCCTAACATTAGTCTTCTATAGGCAGGAATGGTAAGTTTTTTATTCCTCTGTATTTCTCTTGGCATTTTCTCTCTAAAACAAAATCTTATGAAAGCTTAATACTCCTGCAAAAAAGGTTGTTTTCCATTGATGAATTTATGGCCATTACATAGGTCGTGCCATGCTCATACACTCTAGTGCATTTCACTCAGAAACTTTGAATGATTTCCATTTTTTTCTTCAAATCTTGGGGCCTAGACAACAACCTCAAAAGAGTTTTCTATTTCAAATGGAATTTGGGACTGAAAACCCCTCCTCTTGGCCACAGCCACTCATGATCAAAACTGACATTTTGGAAACTTTTGGGCTCGACCCTATACCACATTACATGTATTTGTATCTTTGGAACAAACCCTCATATGGGTATATTGTATTTTGAAGAAAAATAATGTGCATTTTGAATCTCTCCAAAACTAAAGCTCGACCCATGAGAGCATTGTACAACTTCTGCATTTTAACGAAACCCCATGTGGGTATTCAGAGAATAATAAAAAATTGGGTAAATCTGCATTTGGATTTAAAATACTTATATGGGTATTCTTTATTTCAAGTATAACTACACTTTTAGCTCCAAATCCCAAAGTGGGTATTTCTGAAACTTGAAAGGAACACCTATTTTTCTTTCTGCCAACAACCTCACGAAGGTTCATTGAAACAAAGAGAATATTCTGCATTTGAAATGAACACTTCATATGGCATTTGTAAAAATGAAAATGAAAGAAAACTTCTTGTGTAATGAATGACTGCTCTACTCATGTTTCCAGTTTACTGTATTTTCTCTTGGCCACCATGGAAGAAACCATAGCTCGACCTTGCAATACCTTTTCTGTGTTTATAAATATGGCATCTATATTTGATATTGAAAGAGGAAATTTGATTGCTTTCACATTTCTATCCATTCTGGAAATGTCTGTTTGCTTCAACTTCATGCAAAATACTCTTTGTAAACATACTTTGAATGATGAAAACAGCTCTCTAAAACAGTGTACTTTGAATTTCTTCCATTTCAGACACAATGATGCATAAACCCCATTTGGAATACATGTTGATTAATGACATATTCCTTGAACTATTTACTCCACTTAATGCCACAATTGCATTTGGACACATAAACACAATGGATTACCTAATGCTTGTAAATCTGAAGCTTTCACATGCTTCCTTTATTGAATAGTGTCTTTTTGATGAGGCATTATGTATGCCTATTCACTATCATCATCATGAGCATGAACACTATTGTAATATCATGAAACAAGATGCATAAACAGTACTCATGGAAGCAAAATGCAAACTGTATAGCAATATTTTAAATTTGCAATTATGAAAATGATATTCTTTAGTTGAATTGATTAAGAATATTAAGTCTATTATCCACCTGTAGCTTTCAAAACAACGTATTACTTGATTGTTATGAGTGAACAATAGGCTTAACTGTTTGATGACTGAAAACATGTTTTACTCCTTTATGATGATTGCACTTCTTCCTTAGCCCCATTTGTAATGTTTAAGGGGTAGCATGCTGAGCTCTACCCTTGTGGGAGCCTGTTTTACTCCACATGCTTTTATGTCTTCATAAGATAATCGGCTTCATGATTTCTCCTATTCCTGCACAAGGAAACAAACAATGTTAGCATAAAAAATATATGATGTGACACTCCATTTTCAGCTCTCATTTATCTCCTATTTTCTCAACTGTTTTAATGCATTGTCAACAGCATTTTACATTATTGTTGGTGGTTCATATAGGGATGTTCATAGTCGGAGCTCTAACAACCCCTTTTCCTCTCTTACAAGTCGATTGAAGCTCAAGAACAAAATATGGTGCACCACTTCTGCATCGGCCAACAACAACAGGAAATGATGATTGTGTTCATGCTTATGTGATTCTTTTCCTACATCTTCAATAGTGTAGCATGTTCCTTATGATGCATTGTGACAGTTACATCCATGGCTTGTGTGGATCCTTTAGTTTCTCTCTTCTTGCTTTTCATTCTGAAAATAAGTGCATCTAAAAACAAATTTGTACAATCATTTGTATTCTTGCAATCAAATGAAATATGTAATGTGAAAAGCATCATGAAATAAATGAAAGCACTTTGATATGCTTAATCATTTGTATACTTAGTTTTGTACTCAATTTGATTTGTAGAGAACTGAGCAATACTTCTGAAACTCAGTTTTCTCAAAACACTTGCACAACTGGTACTTGATAAATATGGTGCAAACAACACTTAAAGTACATGCAAAAATAATTGTATTTCCACTTTAAGATATAACAAAATTTAATCAACTCCACCAGTTGAGTTGTCGCAAAAAATTGGTAACAATAACCAAACCAATGAACTAAAACTTGTCTACCCCAACTAATATATTGGGACCAACGAGAACCACCGATCTTAGACACATTCAAAAATGATGAGGCTCTCTCAGAATTCATGGGATTACAGGATACTCTACCATAGGGAGATCACAAAGCAAGGTTTGACATCGAATTGGACAGACATGCATACTATGGGGAAACGATTGAATCTCTTAGTCACAAAATTGAAAATCTAAGAGTAATATCTAGGTCTTTAAGTGAAAACCACATTGTGGCACTTTCTAACCCAAAAATAGTAAAAACAAAGGATGTTTCTGATGGTGAAAACCTCTCAAAGGCACTAAAGGATGAGGGATTCAAACTTCCCCTTAGTGATATTCATCAGGAAAAATCGACAGTCTTGGTAGAGAAATGTAATCTAGTCAATCTAGGAATGGAAGAGACACCACACATCACTTTTTATGCAAATTCACTCCTAACCGAGGAACAAGAACTCTTGGTTGTATTTATGAGAAAAGAAAGGTAAATTTTGTATGGACCTATGCTGACATGCCCGGTCTTGATCCAGATGTAGTATTCCATCACCTAGCAATTTACCCAGGGGAGAAGCCATCAAAACAAAAGCTAAGAAAGATGCATATGTAGATCACATTACTGGTCAAACTTGAATTGTAGAAACTCCTTGATGTTGGCTTCATATGGCTAATTGATTATCTAGAATCGGTTTCAAACCTTGTACCTATTTCTAAGCCCACTAGGTGCATCCGCATCTGCACTGACTTTAGGGATTTGAACAAAGCATGCCCTAAGGATGGTTTTCCTCTTCCCAATATAGACATGATTGTGGATATGACGACAGGGCATGAAATGCTATCATTAATGGACAGGTTTTCAGGGTACAATCAGATTATGATAGCTAAAGATGATCAACATAAAATGGCTTTCATCTGTCCATGGGGGAATTACTGCTAGAGCATGATGCCATTTGGGATAAAGAATGTCAGAGCTACATACCAAAGGGCTATGACGCTAATTTTCCATGACATGATTCACAAATCTGTAGAGGATTATGTAGATGACATATTAGCCAAATCAAGAAAGTGTCAGGACCACATAGTAGCACTAAGCTCCATCTTTGACAAACTAGAAGAATGCAAGGTTAGACTCAATCCAAAGAAGTGTGTCTTCGGTGTGCAATCAGGAAATCTCTTAGGGTATATTGTATCAATGAGGGGAATCAAGATAGATCCTGCAAAATTCAAAGCAATTCTTGAAATGGAAGCACCACAGACATTGATGCAGTTAAGGGGTTTACAAGGAAGGCTCCAATCCATTCACAGATTCATAGCACAATTAGTAGATAAGGCTATCCCATATTCTCATCTACTCCACAAGGGGATAGCATACAAGTGGGATGAGAAATGTGATTATGAATTTAACAAAATCAAAGAATACTTGCTGACACCACCAGTCCTCATGCCACCGATCCAGAACAAACCATTGATGCTCTACATATCAACAACAGCAGCAGCCCTTGGGGCTCTCTTAGCTCGGCATGATGAAACGGGGAAGGAAAGGGCCATTTACTATATCAATAGAACTATGGTGGGACACGAGCTAAATTACACATTCATCGAGAAAGCTTTCCTAGCAGTAGTGTTTGTTGCACAAAAATTCAGGCACTACATGTTGGCTCATCAAATAAAGCTCATCCCCAAAATAGATCCTCTCAAGTATCTAATTTCTAAAGCAATGCTCACAGGGTGAATGGATAAGTGGGTCATGATCCTAACAGAATATGACATTGAGTATGTAGAACACAAAGCCATCAAAGGACAGGTAATTACAGATCAACTAGCAGAGGCACCTATACATTCAGAGAACCCATTAGTATCATAATTCCCTGATGAGTCAATCTTCAATCTAAGTGCGGCAGATCACTAGAATGTATATTTTGATGGATCCTACACAAAGCATGGGTTAGAAGCAGGAGTCTTCTTCATCACACCACAAGCAGATTGCATACCAAAGTCATATAAGTTGTGTTTTCCTTTCACAAACAACATTGCCGAGTATGAGGCTCTGGTCATAGGACTCCAAATTGTGGTACAGTGGCAAATTATGGCACTCAAGGTCTATGGAGACTCACAACTAATCATCAATCAGGTCAATGATGAATACCAAACAAAGGATGACAAGCTTACCCCGTATAAGAAACTGGTGGAGAGTCTCAAGGAATTTTTCATCGACATCACATTTGAGCAAATATCAAGGGCAAACAACAGAGTAGCTGACGCTATGGTGGCAATCAAATCATAACTAGATATCCCACGCAATGTCCATAAACATGAATTATTGGTAGAGTAGATTCTCATACCAACTTTTGAGGTCCCAGATTCTAAGTTCATGTGTGAAATCGTTGGTCCCGATGATCTATGGTACCATGAATATACACATACCTAAAGATAGGAGTCCTCCCTACTGACATCCCCTCAAATCTTAAAAGAACCTTTATCAAAAATTCATCCCATTTTATCATCTTATGCGATACCCTTTATCATAGGAGTATCGAGGGAACCCTCTTGTGATGCCTTAACCTTGAGGAAGCTTTGACTGCTTTAACTGAGGTACATGATGGCATTTGTGGTTCACATTCTAGTGGTAAGACCTTGGCCAAGAAACTACTAAGGATTGGGTATTACTAGCCTACAATGGAGAAGGAAGCTCATAATTATGTCTGAAGGTGTTCGTAATGTCAACAGCATGGAGATCTCATCCATGCACCAGCTCAAGAGATCCAACTGATTATAACACCTTGGCCCTTTTCACAATGGGGGCTCGATCTCATCGGTAAAATCACTCCCACATCATCCAATGGACACAAGTTCATTATCACCATAATAGATTACTTTACAAAGTGGGTAGAGGCCATCCCAATGACCTACATCACAGGGAAGTAGATTTCCAAATTCATCCTAAATTACCTAATTTATAGCTACGGTGTTCCCCAAGCCCTTATCTCAGATAACGGGACACCTTTCAAGAACCAAGATGTTCAAGAACTATGCCAAAAATTCAATATCCAACATCGCTTCTCCACCCCATATGACCCCCAAGGTAATGGCCAAGTTGAGGCTTCTAATAAAACCATCCTAAAGATCCTCAAGAAAATAGTCAATGAAGCTAGTCATGACTGGCACCTACATCTAAATCTCGCCTTGTGGGCCTACCGAATGAGTATTCGTACACCTACAAGTGCAACCCCTTTCTCCCTGGTCTATGGATCAGAAGCCATCCTTCCCATTGAGATCGATCTCCCATCCTTAAAAATATCATTGCAGAATCTCATTATTGATGAAGAATATCGAGTGTCACGATTGAACAAGCTAGAATTACTAGATGAATGGCACATGGATGCTTTGAATCATCTACAGGTGTACCAGAATCGTCTCAAGTGAAGTTATAATAAGAAGATCAAGAGTCAGTCATTTCAATTCAGAGAGCTCATGTTGAAATAAAATTAGAAGAATGTACCCAATCCAAATAGCAGGGGAAAATTTGAACCCAATTGGTTGGGACCCTTCATCATCACAGCAAGTTATAAATCGGGAGCATATCAGTTATCTACACCTGAAGGTGAGCCTCTATAGGAGCCTATCAATAGATCCCATCTCAAAAAAAATTATGCCTAAACTTGCAAGGGATAAATCAAAAAAATCAAAAAAAATATAGATATAAATATAAAAATCCAAAAAAATCAGAAAAAGGATTGAAAATAGTAAAGAAAAATTTCATCCTCTAGTGAAAACCACTTCGATGGCACTTTGGAAAAGTACCTTGGTGAAAACCCTAAAATTAGGCTCCTTGTGTAAATAAAGCACTTTCCATCCACCATGATCTCTACAGCTTGTTCTACATCATTCATCATCACATTAATCCTTTTGACACCCATCCATGTCTGCATCATAGCTTGATCCTATCTTTGTATCATGTTCCACCCTAGAACTAATTGGCACATTCCTAAGGTTAGTTTGTCATGCCTGTATCAAAGTAGTCTATCGCATCACACTGGGAGGCATGTTCTTATACCTGCATTGGATCAGATTCATGTATATTCTTGAAATCTTCCTTAAAATCAGAAAACCCAAAAACATTCAAAAAATCAGAAAATCCAAAAACATCCAAAACTTGTCAAAAATCCAAAAACAGGTCAAAAAGTCAAAAAATAGAGTCATCGATTCGACAAGGCCATCATCGATGTGCCCCCAAGACACATTAGGTTAGTCCTCTAGGAGTTTGTCATAATAAACTAACATCCATTTGTTCATTTCTCATTAATAAACGAGTCTGTGTCAGTCAAACTACATGGTATCTGCATGTATAATGTAGGCAAGGCTAATCTTTTTTCAGCCCCCAAGGCCCCTAGGATATGTCCTTAGGCTAGTTTCTTGGTCAAAATCTCAGAAAACACCAAAAATTTGGAAAATTTGAAAATCAAACATTTGTAAAACATCTTGAAAATCCCAAAAATAGCCTCAAAACATTTCAAAAATACCAAAAACATTCAAAAAACCCAAAATCATCTGTCTCATTTCACTTTCATCTACAATAAACATCTGCCCATAATAAATTATCGTCATCCTCAACCTTTGGTGAAACAATCAGAAACAAGTATGGCAAATCAAAAGTGAAAACTCAAACGTCAAGGTCTCAACTCTAGGTCAGTAGGTAAACAAGTTGGTTAACTCTTGGTATCACTAGCCCATCATCCTATTAGACTCAAAATCATATAACATCATGCCCTAGGATGCATCCTTCCTACAATTGGCATCAACATCAGACCTCACCATAGTTTAGTCTTGGCTAGAGGTATGAAGAACATTAGCTTGTTTGTTTACTTGATCTTTGTCTTGTTGATTTAACTTATTGTGCCCATTCCGATGACCTCTTGATGATGTCTAATCAAAAATATTTAGAGAGAAAGGAATGGGGCATTGATCATTATCTTTTTTTTGTCATGCTTGTTGGATATTCTTGTAGTATAACCTTGGTCATGCTTACTTTGTTTGGTTTGTAGGGAGGGTGTTTTAAATGCCTTGTTGACTATTACATTGGGAGGTGTTGCCTTTCTATGTTTTGGTCTGAGATGTTTGAAATATCTAAAGTACATCCTAAGCAAGGTTTCATATGCCAGGTGTGAATGAGGATACTCCTATCTGATTGTCAATTCAAATTCCATCGCACTAGGTACAACACCATCCTAGTTCTTTATACCTTGATGCATCGTATCTATGTGTGTTATCAAAAATAAGGAAAGTAAGCTCTTTATGTTTCCAATCTCTTATAAGCAACCATCATCATTATCATCATCATGTTCCTGCATCATCTCGAACTCAAGGGTTGATTTCTCTTTCTTCTATCTTTTCCATATACTAATACTAACATGGTATCATGAAATTCAGAATAAAAATGTTTATATATGCATCCATCCTGCATCCACAAAACGTCAGCATACTATGCATATCATCATAATAAGAAATATCATTCATTATCATTTATTATTCATCATAATATAGATTGGTTATTCTAAGCATCTCATAAACCAACATTTGCATAAGCATTATTATAATCATCACATTTTGCATCATATATACATATACCACACCTAGAAAAGATACTAAAAAAGAAGGTAGAAATATCATGACATTGCATCCATCACACATCATCACATGAAAAACAGAATTGCATCCATCATCCATCATATAAAAATGCATCCATATAGATCCATGAGCATTCATAACATACATCCATTAAATCACATCGCATCATAAAACATCATAAGATAAAGCATCACACTATAAGCATTACATGCATCCATGCATTCATATATATCCATCACATAAAATAAAATAACCATCACATCATGTAAACGCATAGAAGTCATCTCATGTATATATATCAAAAAAGTTGAATGTCATGATACAATCAGGATCAGATATATAGTATCATCATCGAATATACAAGAGGCTAATCAAAACTCAGTCAATGAATGTATACACATCATAAATTAGGTTGTACAAATCAAAAAAATGTGGCTAGTGCACTATCAGTGCCTTGAGCTACCCTTGCTTTGTCGATCCCCGTGGTGGCTACCTCGACTCTGATGGTGAGACCTTGATGGTCTCCTTGATGTCCCTACGTGAGGGGTCCTAGTAGGTGCAACCTGGCTGATGTGGGAGAAATCTGGCTCTTGTCAATCCTGTGCCATGACCCTGTAATATGAGGCCTCCTACATGGCTCGACCGTACATCTCGACTGGGACTATAGCCTACCCTTGCGCCTGCTGCGTTGCTCCCTCCATCCCTACTCTAAGGCCAAACCGAGGTCTACATCCTGTCTCATCTAGCGCTCCTACACCACCTCTTTTCATGCTTGATCCCTCTCCTAGATCAAGGTCTATATATGTGCCTGGGCTTGCTACAACTACCTTGTCACTGTCTATACATGCACCTACAGCGCTACTATCTATCTATACCATGGATTGGGACTTGGTGGTGGTGGTCATGGTGCATGTTGGTGTGGCTGTGTTGGTGGCCTCTATCCAATGGGTGACACTAATGGTAGGATTTTTCCATCATGCCCTACACCTCCGCCCTATCCATCATGTGGCTGGTGTCCTGGCTGCTGGGGGACCTATCTGATCCGGGTCCTCTAACCCATCCTCTACCCACCGCTAGCACCACTAGTAGTGTCAATCAAATGGGAGTGTGGGCCCAAAATTCAGTGTCATAAGCTTGTGTAGTGCCCACATCTACGAGACTATCAAAGTATATCCACAACACCATCACAAGCTATCTAAAATCATTGATGGCCTGCTGGGGAGGGATCCTCTACCCCCATGTTGTCTCTCTAGTCCTCCATGAAAAAATGGCTCCTTGTCCATCATTAGGGGCATCCTATACTTCTTTGAACTGGCAAGCAACCCTATCTGGGAGGTACTGCTCTATCATATAATGCTCTCATCCTTGCAGGTATCTGGACTGCCAATAGTAGAAAAGATGTGCATCATCATCATGCCACCTATGAAAGTGGAGCCATGGTCTCCACCGAAACACTGTCATCTCGTCGATAACCTGCCTCCAGTGCGGGATGCCTATAATGCCTATATAATGGAGGGTGGTCATCCCCCCATACCTATAAACCATAGGATCATCACGGTCTGTCTGGACATCTACAATTGTGGGTCTCAAAATGGCTATATGCTCATATGCCCACACGTGAAGAAGTGTCACCCCCGCTCCAATGCTACGAGCCCCACTATACACAACCTGGTGCATATCATGATATAATGATGCTAGGACAACTAGCCCCCAGGCAAAGATGGTCATCTCCTCCATCATGCGTGACCAAACAACCCCCCATCTGATGTTGCATCCTCTCCCTCTCTAGTCAGGAACAAGGACTCCCGAGATTAGTGCTATGACAAACAATATCAAATCAGGGGCAATCCCCTCATATCGGTGGAGCTCAATCTGGCCACTATCGGTCATGTACTAGTTGATGTCGAATAGCTAAAAAATCACATCACCTCCGGCCCCCACATCATATATAATGCACTCACCGTGTATAGGGATCTGCAAGATCCACCATACGCCCATAAGGGTGATGGTAGGCTTGCTGGTCAGTAGATGGAATGAGGAGGTCTCGCTCCGCCATCTCTCCACTAATGTCATCATCATTGCAAGGTATGTTCACACCTCGGGCATCTGGGCTATGTCGCCAAATTCGATCGTGCCAAGAAAGAACAATGCCTCATCCGATAAATGTCTCATTTTCCACATAATCTGACTTTTGTGCTCCTTCGAGTTGAGCACTCAAAGGACATCTTGTATCCAAAGTTCCCATGGTGTCAAAATTCATCAACCTAGCATGCTTTCAAAAATTATAAATCTCCTTAAAAGCAAAGGTGGCACGGCTTTTGCAAAGGCAACGCTCTATCATTTGCAAAAGCGATGCCATAATCAAAGGTGACGCTCCATGACAAAGGTGAGTCGGCATTAAGGGGGTGACGCCAGACTCTTTTTGGACCATGTGGCGCAATCCCACAAAGGCAAGTTGACATCCTTTAACTGACCCTAGGACCCTCCAGCATCATGCGATGCTCTGCTACAAACGCAAGTCGACATCCTCAAAGGTGACACCGACCATAAAAAATGTGGCACCCTACGGGATCACTTTTGATCAACCTAAATGGACCCTAATAAATGCATCAAAATCATGCAAAATGAGAAAATTTTCAAGAGGCATACCAAGGGTCCTGCGTCTTGAGGTCGCTGGAACTCGCAAACCCGATCCATCCAATGTCTAGGAAGCACACGAGCCACCATTCCCTTAGCACCTCAGAGCAAAAAGTTAGGATTTTTAAAGGCTAGGAGTGCAAATGATTTGAAAATGACCCTCCTAACCTTATATATGCAAAAAAATTAGGGTTTTTTGGGTATTTTTTAGGGTTTTTTAGCCCATTTAATCTATTTTTTGCCAAACAAAGCCCATTTTGACCCATTTTTGTCACCGTAAGCTTAATTTTGCATCCTATGGGCTATTTTTCGCTCTTGAATCGTTGTTAAACCTTTTTCACAAGCTCAACCTAATTTTGCAATTTTCACCTGATCTCTTCAAGGGGCAGTGTAGCAGCGTATTTTCTTCCACTAGGGCAGTAGTGAGCCATCTAAAAAATTAGGAAATTTTTGAATTTTGATCATGGTAGTGATATTCTTTGAATTGACACAACACGTACTTCACTTCAAAGAGGGGCAAAATGTAGACACCGAAAAAGTCCTAATTGATACTATGCATCTAATTCTAATAAATTAACACTGTTTCTTGCTAAATCACTTCAAATTCATCATTTAATTGAATAATCAACAAATTCGGCTATGAATCAAATAATTAAATTTATTGATTAATTCACCCTTCTTCTAACTAATTCTCATCATATTTAATTAAATCAAATTATTTAATAAAATCCCCTTTTAAATCCTCTCATTTGATTAAAATCAATTAAATCAAATGTCACAATCTCCTAATTCACTCCAATTAATTAATTATGGATTAATTAATCCCAAATCACCTTTTTAGTCATCATTATTAATTCCTCCAACTTTTAACTCCTCAATATTTAAATCAACCCATGGTCAACTAACTAGGTTGCACATGAAAATAATTTCAATTAATTATTTAATTCATCTATTTTCCCTCACCAAAGAATAGTCCAGAGAATATTCTTCTCAACAACCTTTCATTCAATTTCCCTCCAAAGGTTTTCAAAAACCTATCACATCCTCTTACATTTGAAATAAATTCTCTTACATCCTCTCAAATCTCAACCAATTTCATTCAATTCCTCTTACAGCCTTTCAAATCCTCAACCAATTTCATTTACTTCTCTTCCATCCTCCTCCACTCACACATTTCCCAAAATGTGCTCCAACTTCCTCCAATAGAATTGTGACACTTGGCACATTCTCATTGGCTCTCATTTTATCCCACATTCACCAATTTCATCCATTTGTCAACCCTTGGCTTCTATAAATAGAGGCATCCTTTTCATAATATGGATCCACAACTTTATGCATTATCATTATAGTTATTTGAGTTCATAGAAATCACCATCTTCATGTTATTTTGAGTTCATGTTCATTACTTAGCATCATTTCAACACTTGAATCATCTTCAAATCATCAAGCTTAGCAATTGGGACTGGGAAAGGGCTTCTTTTCACATCAAAGGAGCACCAATCCCCCTATGGGATTGAGGTTTGGTTAACTTAGTTGATTACATGCTTTTTTCTTGCTTTATTTTATGTTTTCATCTTTGTTCTTCCAATAATTTCATAGGGAACGTTAGATTGAGCTTTCTAACATGTTTGACAATGTTTTTTTGATCTTGTGTCAGTTTGTGCAGGTTTGGTGTTCACATCTCCTGATCTTAATCCCCTCACAAATTTACAATTCACTTGTCCTCCAAATACATATACACCTCCACCTTATTCACCTCCATCTCACAACACAACCAATTATTATGTCCTTAACTAACTCTTACAAAATGTTTCATCCCTCCAACAACAAATTTGCACATTGAACCAAAATCAAAATGGCTAACCTTCGCAATATGTCAAAAGAAACCCATTATCCTTGGAGATATTGAGAGCAAAAATTCCACAAGACATAAAGATTCCTATATTTGAGAAATATGGTGGTAAAGGAGATCCTAGCAACCATGTTCTAGCATACACAACCTTATGTAGTGACTTCATTTTTTAAGACAAGCTCTTGGCTAAGCTTTTCCCTAGGTATTTGAAAGATACAACCTTTGAATGGTTTTTCTCTTTACCAAATAACTCAATTAATTCATTCAATGAGCTTTTTGATGCATTTCTCAACCATTTCCAAGTGCACATTGGTTTGAAGATGACCTTAGCTAATTTAATGAAGTGTAAATAAAAGAATGATGAAAATATCACTAGTTTTATAGCATGATACCAATTACTTTACTCATAAATCAACATTAAGATTCCTAATGCTGACCTTCAAAGAATGTTCATTGAAAATTTGCAAATAAAAATTCAAGACAAGCTTGGGATGATGAAATTTCCCTCCTTTACACATTTGTGCATGGCTCTTCGCAAATATTTGAATTTGGCTATTCATCGTGAAACTCCTTCTAACTGCCCTAAAAAATTCAAATTCATGCCCCATAACAATTTCCAACCATTCAAGAAACAAAATAAGAGCTTTTTTATAGATAAATCCACCCCAAACAAGTCAACATGTTGACTCTCAAGTAGCTACAATAAAAACAACAAATCCATATCAATTCAAGGAAAGGAGTAAATAGTTTACCCCATTACCCAATACCCTCCATTCCATAATGTTGCAACTTTTGGGTAAGAACCTAATTACCTTACCTTCATTAGAAACATTGATCCTACAAAGCCCTTACCTCTGAACTATAATGCTAATGCCTTTTGTCATTATCATTGACAAAATGGACATGATACAAAACATTGTAAGCATCTTAAACATATTGTGCAAGACCCCATTGATTCTAATCACATCCAAATTGGTGGTGTTAATGATCAAGGAAATAAGTTTGTTGCCCCACCTAACCAAAATTTGTAATTTTTAACTAATCCCATGCCAAATCATAACATCTCTTTTGTAAAATTTGATGATGCCAAGAATGATGTGATGAATGTTGACATGAATGATGATAACATGTATGATAATGGATATGATAATCTAGTTACCTTCATTGACATTCAATCTCATAAGGGTCAAACCAAAATATCTCTTAACATTACTTTCTCACAAAATGACAATCAAACACACACCCAATGGTCCTCTTTACATCACTGGAAGAATCAATGACAAGCCTACCAATGGGATATTAATTGATCTCGTGTGTGTAGAGAACGTGATCACCGAGGAATTCTTATTTGTACATGATTCTTATGAACAATCAAAAGCATGGATCAAAACACTTAATGGTTTTGCTTGCCTATGATAGGTTCGATTACTCTTCCTTTAAAAGTTGGACCCAAATAATTGAATATCTCATTCTCCATCATCCCATCATTAGACCAATTATGTGTGAAGCTCCATGGATTTTTTCTCATCGGTAGTGCATAAATGCTTAAATTTTCCATTTGGAAATGACATATTTATTGTGCTTCATAGTGGCTTTAATCCCATGTCTTCCTGTGGAAATTTCTCATTGGATTTCTTTTGGCCCAAACCCATGGAACCTATCAAGCCTCATGAGAACTTTGTTGGCATATGGCTCAGGGAGATTATTGGTATGGATTCTAGTGTTGTCATTGATGGAAACTAAAGTCACTATTGTGGTCCGCAGATCCGAACCTGGTCATACCGGCAGCTAAAGTCAAGTACAATGTATTATCGGCAAAGAACATGAACAACAGGGTATCTAGTTAGTATGCCAATCCGTATGCTTCACCAGATCATCATCTTGTGTTGTGGATCCCTAGGATAGGTTGATAAGCATGTATGGTACCTTATTGGTAAGTTTTGTGATGTTGCATTAATCCCTGTACGAGTAAAGAGATCTGGCTGAATGATTTTTTGTCTATTTGTTCATTGTGGCCGACCTAATCAATGAAGCGTGTTGTGGATGTATAACAGATGATTGTTTAATTTTTTCTATGTTTGAGAATTTTGTTTTGGGTCCTAGCTATGTTTTTTCCAATGTGTGTGGGTACGCATCAAAAATTATTTATGTTTTGAGCTAACATGTAGAGAATATTATATTTTGTGTGAAGCCGACATATAGTGTTTGAATTCTTGCTAGCAGGTATTTATGTGAGTTTGGGAAATTCATTTTGTGTGCATGAGATATATGAGAGTATTTGTAGGGCAGAGAAGTTGAGTATGTGATTATCAGAAGATCAACTATGAAAATTTTGCTGGTACAGAAGAGGATTTGGTGACAGAGCAGAAGCGAAGTGCAAAATTTGACAGAAGGTTCAGAACTTGATTTATGAGCTTCACCAAAACAAAAACCAGGCATTTGTAGATGCTATCTTCTCAATTCAAACTTTTCTTGTAATCTCTAACATTTTGTAAGGCAGTGAGCCTTCCTTGTTTTGAGTAGTGAGCTATAGGTAGTGTGCCTAAATGCATGTGCATTCCCTTTTCTTCATACTTTTAATAGATTATATAAATTGTGGATTAATCTCCACCATGGTTTTTCTCCTAGAAGGGTTTCCACGTAAAAATATTGGTGTTATGGTGCTTTGATTATCTTGTTCATGTGCTTGCATCTTTATTTCTATTTATGTGTTGTTAATGACTTAAAATTTGGATTTAATGTTTAAATTTGCAGAACATTGATTCACCCCCCCTCTCAGTGTTCCATGAATTCAACAGACTTCTTTTTCAAATCTTATCAAAAGTTCAAGGCAAGGCGCATAGCATAATTATCCCTGAGTAACATGCCTCAACCCATGATTGAGCCTCCTATCATTGATGAAACCATGATTGAACCAAAAGCCCTTCCAAGTAACCAAGACCAACCCATGACAAATCCTCTACCTATTCTATAAAAGACCAAGAGATAACCATATAAGTCTCGTTGTACCTCCTAATATTAAACAAGTTTATAAAGCTAAAGAAAAAGTGGTTGAACAACCTTCCATGGTTCCTTTTGTTCCTCCCTTGCAGGAAGAAAAGAAACCTATGGTTGATAAACCCGCTCCTACACAATCACAACTTGAAAATCGTGCAAGAAGAAATAGAAATGCTAAAGAATGTAGGCGTAGATGTCATTCTATTACTCGTAAGTTAAAAGAAAAGAAAAAATAAAATAAAATCAAGATCAAAATTTAACTCAAACAAAGCATGATGATTCTCCACCTTCGCAACAACAACAACATGAAACTTCAATGGACATCATCATTAGGCCTCCTGTTATGATTAACTTGGATGATGATGATGAGATTGCTAAAATTGATGAGGAAGTGCATAATGAGCTAAAGTTATTATTTTCTTCTTCCATGAGCTTAGATGATAACAACCATGATGATCCTCCTATAAAGAGTGACGCACCACGTGTTGAACCTAGTGATGCTCTTAGTACAACACTTATCGTTGTCTCGTTAGCTATTTTTTTGCCTTCTGCATATGATGAACATGTCTAGGATGCAAATGACCTACTATAGATTGACTCACATGTGTCATACTAGTATTTTCTTTATTTTATTTTCATGTTCTTTGTGATTGTATGTGCGTAATGTGATCCCCCATATTGTGTTGAGCTTGGCATGTCTTTATATGTTTATGAGCCTACTTTGGATGACCCTTGTCACTCCGTTGGTGCAAGGGTACAAAGGAAGCGAAACTATTGTGACATTCTTCTATTTGTATCTACATTCTTCTATATATCATACACCTTTATCTCTTGTATTGTGTTTTCCTTTTGGGGATGATGCAAGGCGTTGAGACAATTACATCTCTTCCATGTTGACCCAGAAAAAATTCTTTGTTTTTGCTCCCTATGTTTCATTCGTCCTTTGTGCTCATCGTTCCATGAGTTATTTGGGGAATGATAATTTTGAGCTCGATTATAACACTGTAGCAAAGACATGCGCTAACCTCAAATCCATGGATCCCTTATGTGTTATCTTAGGATTTCATATGGGGGGAAACCTCCTTTCTATGATGTAGCTCTATTCTAGAAACATATGTTTTACATAGAGTTTTTTGAATAAAGCTCTCATGTATTGGCATTTATCATGTTCTACTTTAAAGTAATTGCTCACAGCATGGTGTTTAGCAATTTCATTAAAGTGGGGGCATACACATCCTCGCTCATTGTTTTCTTCAAAGTGTGGTCTTCTTACTTCATGTGATGTGTCTTCTTGGTGGTGACATTGGGTTTATGTCCTTCAAGAGTGTGACTTTTTTTGGCATATGACATTCCTCTTAGTGGTAATGATATGGCCTGCATTCCCTGAGTTGTGAATCTTTTATCTTCGATTAGTCCTCTCTTGGTGACATTAAGCATGAAGTTCCCTAAGGTGAGAACTTTCATGAACTAAGAAAAAACACTTTGACTATTCTATCCTATTGCATTTAAAAACTTTTTCATGGCCACCAAGTATAACACAACTTGCTTGCTAGTGGAGCCTTTTTGTTTTTCATGAGTGTCTAGCATAATGCAGCTTGCTAGCCTTGCAACCTTTTTTTTTGTGGTGCCTTATCAAAGTTATCAAGAGGTATAAATTTTGGTATGGTTGATGTATGGGAGCTTGTAGACCTAGCATGACTTTCCCATCAACCACCTTTTTGGGGCTAACCTAGTGGACAACAGATTTCACTAGCCTGTGTGAGTATATTTTGTTTGCATAGTGGAAAACGGATTTCCACTTGTGAATTTTTTTTTGGACAAATAGCTAAGGCTTGATCCATACCTATTAGACAAACAGTCGAGGCTTGATCCACTCTTTTCTCTTTTCTTTTTGCATTAATTTTGGCATTGTATGCTTGTGTATCTTGTCTTGTTGATGTATATCATACATATATGTGTGTTCCTTTGTGCTTATGTTGGTTTGCCATGGGAAATTGATCCTGGGGGCTTGGACATCTCCTTGATCTTAGTCATCCTATCTCACTAACATGCACTACTTTCTATGTCAACTTCTCCTTCTAAATTTGGTTCTTCCAAAGTGTCATTTATTGGTAACTATGAGATTGTGTAAAGTTTTTTACTGTCATTTTTATTATATTATTTCGGGTTCACTTCCTCTATATATGATTTCTTTGGATTTTACCTAAGGGAATATGAACTATTATATCTTCATTAGCAAAGGATATTTCCTTCTTTCTAGACTCTATAATTCCATTTGTGTTTACAAACCACCTTAGTCCTAGTAATGCATTGAACAAATCAAAGGTCTTCTTGATGGGAACTACTTCAAAGTCTACTATTTTTTTACTCCTTGAAGTATGGGGAAAAGGAGGAAGTAGGTCAGAATGAAATGGTTGAAAAAGGGGGGGACACCTCAAATACACCTTTTCCCTAATTTCATTAGAAAAAGAGATCTCCCAAGGATAGGATTGGCTTTCAACCTTGAGGTGATTCAACCCTATTGGGAAGGATTTGTTGTTTTCTTATGACAAAAATGACTAATTGGTTGTTTTGGGAGATAAATTTAAATGCATTAACAAACTCAATTATATGACCTAATACTTGAAATGTAAAATATTATGATAGCAAAAATAGAAACAAGTTTCATGCAGATATGAGAAGGAAAAGATGGTATGTACTTGGCACCAAAAGTGGGTTTTGAACACTCCTGAAGGGCATATTCACCCTAGGGCAAATGGGTCTTTGTACAAGGGTCCAAAATATGATTTTGTAGTCCTTAGATTCTAGATCTAGGGTTTTGATTTCTCCAAGTTTGACTGTTGGAAAGCCGAAAATAAATTTTGTAGGTGAGTTTTCATGTCTTGACAACTATGTTGACAACTTTGACAACTTTACAAAATTGCTCTTTTGATTAATTTTTAGTCCTTTTTCACCTATAAAACTGCACATACAAAGAGAGAAGAAAAATGTTTTTTTTTGGAAAATAGGGGTTTGCCTTGGTCAAACCTCGATTTTGCAATTAAACCTTGGTGATAAAATAATGATAAATGGAAGAGAATTGATGAATGAACAAAGCTATGCTACAACTCACCAAACCCTTAATGGTTGTCATTAGAGGATTGAAGTCTAACACATATCTCTGAGGATTGAATCTTGCTTGAATTGACTTGAATGATTGCTTGATTTGATGCTTGAATGCTTGAAACCTACATCACAATGTTAGCTCCAAAGCATGATATGAACACACATGAATCTTGACATGATGATATGATCTTGATTGTTGTCATAGATGACTGATAAATCTACTCTTCAATGCTCTTGACAATAATATTTGCTCTAGGAATGCTCTCATAAAGTGTGTTAGGTTTGAATTGATAAAATTACTATGTATTTATAGTTGTTTATCTAATTTACCAAAAATTAGATTCCACAAGCCGACATTTGAAACTTGAATTTGAATCATTAAAATGTTGCCAAAAACATACTAAAAATTGGGTCTTGGCACTCAAAAAGGACCCATTCACCCTTGGGTGAATGGGTCCTAAGACCAGGACACACAATTTCCAAGGTGTTTAAATTAATGATGGCAATTGTTTAATATAAGTTTCCCTTTCAGAAAATGGGAATAATAAGGCTTTGGAATGCATAATTTAGGTAATTAGAGGCTTAATTAAGTCTAATTAATTAAGGGGATGCAAATATAGTGTGAAAATGTAGAGTACATTTTTCTACACTACATTTAGTGCCCACTTTAGTGAGAGTATGAGCCCATGCTCAAACTCACACTAAAGTAGAAAAATAAGTCAAAAGAGGTCTAATTGTACAATTGTTGGAAAGATAAGATGACAAGGATCAAGGAGGATGATCAATCCCCCAGGATCTAAGATCCCATGGAAAACCAACAAAGGCACAAAGAGACACATGTATGTAGTAGCAACACAAGATACAACATCATACAATGTCAAAATTAATGTAAAGATGAAGAAGGGGTGTATCAAGCTTCAACTGTTTGTCCAAAAGGTATGGATCAAGCCTAGGTTGTTTCTCCAAGAATATGTTCACAAGGGCTAGTGCAATCTAATATACACTAGGTGAGCCCCAAGGCCATATGAGAAACGCACAATAGTTTGGTGCAGTCTGATATATACCAGGTGCATACCCATAAAAAAGGTGGTAGATGGGCAAGTCATGCCAGGTCTATAGGCTCCCATATGTCAACCATACCAAAATTTATACTCCTTGATAAATTTGATAAGGTGCCACACTAAATGGTCACAAGCTTCTTAAGGCTAGCAAGCTGCATTATGCTAGACACTCACGAAATAAATTCCCCACTAACAAGCAAGCTATATTATGCTTGTTGGATAAGAATTAGTTTAGAATAGTCAAAGGGGTTTTTCTTAATTCATGAAAGGTCTCACCTTAAAGGGAACAACACACTTGATGCAAGGGTGCAAAAAGATGGGGGGCCAAAAAGTGGCCAAATTTTCAAAAATCATTTTATAAGCTATAACGCGAGCGCGTTATAACACATTAAAACAAAAAAAAGCAAACGAATTCATTTGTTTTGTGTTTGAGTTTTTTGTTGCTCACAACCAAAATCCCTGCTCTTGCGTGCTCGCATTTTGGAAGGAGGTTATCTTCTGTTTTCTTCATTAATTTGTTGCTATTTCATTGCTAGGATGTCGCCACATCAACAGAGAGGTTGAACAAGTAAGGATTGTTTGTTTTTTGTTGTGAATTTGTTCTTAAATTGGTAGTTTTAGGTTGTTTTTTATATTCATTTATTTAGTTTGTAGGAGATTTTAATGAACCTAAAAACCCTCCTAAAAATCCTCAACAACGAGAACATGAACAAAATCCTCAACAACCACAACAACAATCTCCTCCACCAATTCCTCAACATCCTCCTAGCACTTAGAAAAATTTAATGGGGGTAATTGAAAACAATAAAAAATAGATTGAGGAGTTAATCACGAGGTTAAAAGATCCAGTAAGTTCAACCATGGAAAGAAGAACAATTGCCAGTTCACTTAAAGAAATGTTAAAACATGTAGATGAAATCCACAAACAATTAAGTGGTTGAGCAGATAGGAGGCACGCGGCTAAGAATTATTACGTAGATAAATTATCATATAAAGAAGTAAAGGATGAAAAAATTACAAAATATGATTTGTGCTCATTATTCACCGACCCACGCACAAATCAAAATCTTGACCTTAATGCCAAGAGGTTTCATATCCATTAGAGCCACTACCAATGGATTAGGAACTATTTTTGGGATAGGTGGTACATGGTTTTTGACTATCCACCATGCAAAAATTGTGAAGTCCCCCAGTATTTGTTGATGAAACTCTACTGTGAGTTCATCCTCAATAAAATCCCCAATTATTTTGATAAGAGGGACTTTTAGGGAAGAGGTGGGGGGTCGGCACAAGATAGACCTGGTGCACGACTGGATCCTCGGTGGCAAGCGAGATGAGCTCTCGCTAGGCTAGCTCATGAGCACGTCATTATCCCTTTCGTCACGAAGGAGAGTGTTGAGGTAGACACTTTGAAAACTATCAACTATTTGACCCAAGTATTATCCAGTATGACAGTGTTGTAGTATAGCGCCATCCAGGGGAGTCTTTGAGTGGTAGGATTCCACCCCATTTGTGTCAAGTTTGCGGGGTGACTTGTACATATGACCCCACAGACACTTAGGAGGCTACTGTGCAGGATACGTTTGCAACTACGGAGATGGCAAGGGCAAGTGACAGTTTCAATGAGGCTTTTGGCATCAATAATCAAGTAAATGTTAGCACATGTTCATTGAATTTAATTTATTAAATTTCATTTTTGAAATGCAAGATTAACTAATTTAGTTTTATGATTGTAATAAAATTTCAAGGTCACAGTGTTGATACTGGATACACCAACACTCCACTTTTTTATTACTCCATTGCATTTACCGCTGAGGTATGTAACTAGTAAACAATTATAAATTTATTACATGTGAATAGCATTGTTATATGAATGGTATTTTATTATCTAATTTTGGATGTTGAATAGGCTAATATTGGAGGTTTCGTGGGAACACCTGTGCCAGTGGAGTTGTACAAACCTTCACGTAGGTAATAGAATAAAGAGTTTAACTAATGAATTATACTTAATAGATTTGTGTAGTTTATATTCATATTGTTGATTGCATTGCATTGCACATCTTTCAAACTCAAAGCATTACTTTACATTGCATAAATAATAACTAGATGTTGATAGATTATGAAATTTCAACTACAATATAGTTGTTTAGAAAGTCAACATAAGCAGTGATGCAATTACTTCACATGGCATAAGTAATAACTAGGAGTAGGTGCCAATTGCATTTGCTTGTCATGGCATTCCATGAGACCACTTTTTACTTAGGCATTTTTCAAATAGTTCACTACCTCATCTATGTTATGGAAGCTTGGAAGAAATAATTGAAAGAATAATAGTAAGCAATAGCATAGACAAGGCAATGAGTTGTTTGAAAAAATGCCTCAAAGAAATGTGGTCTCATCGTGATGTCCATCACCATGAGCCTAATTTCTTTGAGGCATTTTTTCAAATAGCTCACTGCCTTTTCTATGCTACCACATTTTCCATACATGTCTACCAAAGCATTTTATCAAACAGTTCACTTCCTTGCTACTATGGCTAAAAGCCTAAAAGAATTTGCTTTCCAACAAACTATAGATTCTTGGAAAAAAATCTATCAAATAATAATAGTAAGCAATAGCATAGACAAGGCAGTGAGTAGTTTGAAAAAATGCCTCAAAGAAATGTGGTCTCATGGTGATGGAATGACTCAAAGAAATGTGGTCTCATGGTGATGGAATGTCATTCCATCACCATGAGACCACATTTCTTTGAGGCATTTTTTCAAACAGCTCACCGCCTTTTCTATGCTACCACATTTTCCATACATGTCTACCAAAGAATTTTATCAATCTACTCACTTCCTTACTATTATGGCTAAAATCCTAAAATAGGTGCTTTCCAACAAACTATGGATGCTTGAAAAAAATCTATCAAAGCATAATGGTAAGCAATAGCATAGACAATGCAGTGAGTAGTTTTAAAAAATTCCTTGAAGAAATGTGGTCTCATGGTGATGGAATGCCATTCCATCACCATGAGACCACATTTCCTTGAGGCATTTTTTCAAACAGCTCACCGCCTTTTCTATGCTACCACATTTTCCATACATGTCTACCAAAGCATTTAATCAATTTACTCACTTCCTTTTTGCTATGGCTAAAAGCCTAAATTAGGTGCTTTCCAAAAAACTATGGATGCTTGGAAAAAATATATCAAAGCATAATAGTAAGCAATAACATAGACAAGGCAGTGAGTAGTTTGAAAAAATCCTCGAAGAAATGTGGTCTCATGGTGATGGAATGCCATTCCATCACCATGAGACCACATTTCTTTGAGGTATTTTTTCAAATAGCTCACCACCTTTTCTATGCTACCACATTTTCCATACATGTCTACCAAAGCATTTTATCAAACTACTTGAACTTCCTTGCTGCTATGGCTAAAAGCCTAAAAAGGGTACTTTCCAACAAACTATGGATGCTTGCCAAAAAATCTACCAAAGCATTATAATAAGAAATAGCATAGACAAGGCAGTGAGTAGTTTGAAAAAGTGCCTCGAAGAATGTGGTCTCATGGTGATGGAATTCCATTCCATCACCATTTGACCACATTTTTTTGAGGAATTTTTTCAAATAGCTCACCACCTTTTCTATGCTACCACATTTTCCATACATGTCTACCAAAGAATTATATCAAACTACTCACTTCCTTGTTGTTATGGCTAAAAGCCTAAAATAGGTGCTTTCCAACTAACTATGGATGCTTGGAAAAAATATATCAAAGTATAATAGTAATCAATATCATAGTCAAGGCAGTGAGTAGTTTGAAAAAATTCCTTGAAGAAATTTGGTCTCATGGTGATGGAATGCCATTCCATCACCATGAGACCACATTTCTTTGAGGCATTTTTTAAAATAGCTCATTGCCTAAAGAATAGAAACCAAGCCTTTAGCCAAAATTCCCCTCCAAATTCTTTTAAAGGTCCTCATCCTCATCCTCAATTTACCAATCCATGGAACCTTCCACCTTTTATTCCACCTGTTCATATCCTCACCCCTCCCTCTTCATGTCATGATCGCCCTCCATCTCATAACCAATACCACACTATACCATCCACTCCATCCTAGCATAATACCATAAAGAAGGTAATGAACTGTTTGAAAAAATGCCTCAAAGAAATGTGGTCTCATGGTGATGGAATGCCATGACATGTTTGTTTGTAATGGCATTCCATCACCATGAGACCGCATTTCTTTTAGGCATTTTTTCAAACAATTCATTGCCTTCTCTATGCTACCACAGTTTTCATACATGTCTACCAAATCATTTTATCAAATGGTTCACCAGCTTGCTACTATGTATAAAATCCCAAAATAGGTGCTTTCAAACAAGCTATGGAAAGGGAAAATAGTAAGCATGATAGTCATAAATATATAGTTTAATAAGTACTCAAAATTTTGTTCATTATCTCATACATTATAAGCCATGGTGTGCATCATTATTGTAGTTTTCGTGATTGAATAATTTGTTGTTTTATTTTCAAATGTTGGAAGTGGATACACCTCCACATGTTCATAAGGCAATGGAGCTTTGTGTTTCTTTTTCTATAGATTCCTTGATGCCTCTCACAGAGGTATGAGGAAAATTACTAAATTTCTATTTGCATTCGTTGTTATAGTTGTTAATTAGTGAAAAATCAAACCATTATTGATTCGTAGTTTAATTTATCTTTGGATGGTTTCTCTAAGGCTTCAGCATGCCACGACATGGACATGCAAGTATTTCCCTCGAGGAGAGTGATCGTCTAGAGGTGGTAAGTGATTTTTTTTTAAATGTATCATTTTTATAATGTAATTTCTATATATTAATTTCTTTATTTGTTATTGTAACAAATAAGGATTGATCGAGAACTAAACCTTAGGAGGAGTAGCAGGAGCACTCCTCGACCTTAGATTAAACAAGTGATAGACTTATCACCATCTGGATGACCAACAAAGGGAAAGAATTTTTTTTTAGAGCATGGAGAGCAATGACTTTTGATTCCATAGCCCTTTGTTTGTATATGCCTATATGGAACTTTTGTACATATTTTGTATTGGATATATTTGGCATTGTATGCCTATATGGCATTCTGGTAAGCCTATATGGCTATTTTGTATATATTTTATACTTATATCAACATATATTGATGTATTCCTGCATGGCTATTTGGTTAATACAAATATCTTTTTATCGATGGTGTCCATATTTGCATTATAAATCCATGGTTCAATAGATATGAGTTACGTGTATTCAAGTGTATACTTTACAACTTACGTGTATACTTTGTGACTTACGTGTATTCCAATGTATACTTTGCAACTTACGTGTTTTCATCTGTATACCTTGTATTCATGCATATACTTTGTATTAATTTGTGTATACTATATATTCATGTGTATACTTGAAGGCTTATGTGTATTTGAGTACTTCTGCTTCCCTTATTCACATGTATGCTTGACTTATTCTCGCGTATACTTATTAATTGATCAGCCCTAGCATTGATCATTGTTGTCCTTCATGGTTTGTCTTGAATATTTATTGATTGATGTTAAATAGCTTTATTAGTTGATGCTAAACAACTTCAATATTTATGGGAATACTAGTAGAGTTACAAATTACAAAATTGCACAAATTGAAAAGAAAATATTAACTATAAATAAATGCATTGATTATTAACTTGATAGTTGATTAAGAATGAGTATAATATATATATATCAAGAGATGAGCCTTTTAGAATGGTAATTGCCAACTAGAAAATAGGCATGCAACTCCATGCAAGATTACACAACTAAACAATCATTATCATAAAAATCTAACAACTAGCAAACTTATCTAAAGGAATATTTTAGGTAGAATATTCTACACTAACATTTTCATAATCAATGGCTTGTTTCCATGCTCGCTCCCCAACTGTCAACCAAACTTTTTCAAGAAACCCCTTTGATACATTTTTATGTCATCGGATCAGTGGATATAAATCTAACCAAAGCATTCCCAATACTTTGAAAGCAATAATCCACCCAAAATTGCAACGAGAGATAAGGAAAATGAACCCACATAGGCATAACTGAATAAAGAACAATTCACCCTTCACAGCTTGGTGAAACCATTGCCAAACTTAGAAGATCTTAAAGATAAAGAAGAATTATGATCTATATAATATAGAATTAGTACCCACTTTGATGACTACAAAATTTTCAACAATGGGCTTATCATTCTTTTTCAAATTTGGTAAGAAGGCTTATTTAAGATCTTTGAGCAATGTATTTCCTATTGCTCCCTTGTTCTTATATATCTCAATTCAGTTTAATTCAAAGAGTTTTATCAAATGCTTTATCTAAAAGAAAAAAACACGTTTTCAATTGGTATTCCATGAGATGTTTCATAAAAATATTCTAGTATATTTAATCTTTTGATTGGAACAACTCAATCAAGCAAAGGATACAAAATCTTCACAACACTTGCAAAACATAATATTCATAGTAGATGACGAGTATTTAACTTCTTGACACATTATCATACAAACATTTATCTTGAATAGTCTTTAAACATTTTCACATCATAATCCTCACAGTATAGAATGAATTGTTATGTTCTTGATCCATCACCATATAAACATGTCGAAAGATGTATATGTCACATTTTTGCAATATTATTTCTTGTATAGGAAATGGAGTTGGGAGAAAGCTTTATAATTTATAATACAAATAAGAAATGGACTTGGGGTTAAACTTTATTTATCACACCAAATAATAAATGTATGTGAGAGAATCACTTGTTTCTCTTAGATTCCAATTTTCAAGCATAGAAAATCATTTCAAATGAAAATGACAAAATGCTTCACAACCAAAGTTGTTTATTGAGGAAAAAATAAAATGTTTCCAAGTTCCACCATTGTACACATTTTCAATTGGTTGTATATTATTGTAAGGGCAAGGAGGATAATTAAAAAACATTTTTCCCTTTCTAGACTTGAGGATGATCATATGCTTTTGGTGTGGAAAACTCAGACTTCTCAATTGTCGTGTGAATGTTTCTCTTTTCGATTGTTTTGCATGCCATCATAAGGAATCGAGCCAATTGAACATAGCTCAGTGTGAATCGGTGTGTTTGGGTGCGAAAGAGGACCATGGCGTAAATGTACCTATCCAAACACATTGGAACAGTTTGTTTGGACACGAGTTACAGAACGAAAGTTGCACCACTTTGCAACTTTACACTACTTGCATTTGACACTTTTTCCATCAACTAAAAAAAGTCATCACCATGGGAAAATGACTCCGAGATAACAAAAACTGAAAGAGTTTATCATAGAGGGTTCCAACGTAATCTCGTAGGCTCAGACGAAGAGTTCGTAAGCATCATAGTTTTCAAGTCATAGCCCGTCAAAGATTGTAGTCATTTTGCACTTTGGACCCTTAAGGGATAGAACTGATTGAACATAGCTCAAAGTGATTTGGCATGTTTGGCTGAAAAATAAGACCATTTCTAGTGTAAACGTACCCATACGAATGTGTTAGAACAATTCGTTTGGTCACACAAGTTGCAAAATAAAAGTTGTACCACTTTGCAACTTTACACTACTTGCATTTGACACTTTTTCCATCAAGTGAAAACTGTACACTACAGGAAAATGACTCTAAGATAACAAAAATGAGAGAGGTTATTGTAGAGGGGCCCAATGTGATCCTGTAGGCTCATACGGAGATTTCGTAAGCATCACGGTTTTTGAGTAACAGCCCGTTAAAGATTGTAGCCATTTTGCACTTTGGACCCTTAAGGGATCGAGTCGGTTGAACGTAGCTCAGAGTGATTTAGTGTGTTTGGGTGTGAAAGAGGAACATTCCTAGCATAAATGTACCCATATGGATGCATTGGAACAATTCATTTGGTCACACAAGTTGCAGAACGAAAGTTGCACCACTTTGCAACTTTACACGCTTGCATTTGACACTTTTTCCATCAAGTAAAAACTGAACACCACGAGAAAATGACTCTGAGATAACAAAAAATGAGAGAGGTTATTGTAGAAGGGCCCAATGTGATCCCGTAGGGTCAGATGAATATTTTGTTAAGTGTCACGGTTTTTGAGTAATAGCTCGTCAAAGATTGCAACCATTTTGCACTTTAGACCCTTAAGGGATCAAGTTGGTTGAACGTAGCTTGGAGTGATTCAGCGTGTTTGGGTGCGAAAGAGGACCATTCCTAACATAAACATACCCATTCAAATGTGTTAGAACAATCTATTTGATCACACGAGTAGTAGAACAAAATTTGCACCACTTTGCAACTTTACACTGCTTGCATTTGACACTTTTCTATCAAGTGAAAATTGGACACCACGGGAAAATGACTCTAAGATAACCAAAATAGAGAGAGGTTATTGTATAGGGGCCCAAATCAATTTCATAGGCTCAGATGAAGAGTTCATAAGCATCACGATTTTCAATTAATAGCTCGTCAAAGATTGTAGCCATTTTGCACTTTGGACCCTTAAGGGATCAAGCCGGTTGAACGTAGCTCAGAGTGATTCGGCGTGTTTGGGTGCAAAATAGGACCATTCCTAGCATAAAAATACCCATTCATATGTGTTAGAATAGTCTGTTTGGTCACATGAGTTGCAGAACGAAATTTTCACCACTTTGCAACTTTACGTTGCTTACATTTAACACTATTTTCGTCAAGTGAAAACTGGATAGTACAGGAAAATGACTCTAAGATAACAAAAACTAAGAGAGGTTATTGTATAGGTGCCTAATGTGATCCTATAGGCTCATATGGAGAGGTCGTAAGCATCACGGTTTCTAAGTAATAGCCCATCAAAGATTGTAGCCATTTTGTACTTTGGACTCTTGAGGGATCAAGCCGGTTGAATGTAGCTTGAAGTGATTCGGCGTGTTTGGGTGTGAAAGAGGACCATGCCTAGCATAAATGTACCCATATAGACTTGTTGGAATAGTCTATTTGGTCACACGAGTTGCAGAACAAAAGTTGCAGCACTTTGCAACTTTACACTGCTTGCATTTGAACTTTTTCCATCAAGTGAAAACTAGTCACCATGGGAAAATGACTCTGAGATAACAAAAACCAAGAGAGGTTATTGTAGAGGTGCCCTACATGATCTTGATGCCTCAGATAGAATGCCTATAAATGACACAGTCTCCAGGTAACATGTCGTTAAAGATTGTTTCCCTTTTACAATTTAGACTGTTAAGGGATTACGCTGCATGAATTACAAATGTTTGAGGGAATCAATAAATTTTAAAATTTGAGTAAATATCATTACAAATGTTTATGTGAATAGATGGTATGCTATATTTATATTGATATATAATCATTAGGTTGATTTATTTTAATAAATGAAGTTTTTATAATAAGTTAGTCAATTGGTGCTAGTTATAATAGGGAGAGAAAAAAAGAAGAAAAAGAATGATTGGTAACCATCAATGGTTACTACACTCACTATATTAATAATATGATGTTTACAATAAAATGAGATTTATTTGGCAATCCTAATTCTTATTTTTGTGCTACAATTGTCTAATATGCTTCATACACCATTCTAAAACCCAAGTGCTTGTACTTGTAGGCACAATGCTTTCTCAAAACTATCAAGTGCTAATACAAAATTATGAGAGAAAAAAATCAAACTATATGAATTCCAACACCTCACTTAAATCAAATATTGAATCAATGTGCCCCATTTTCATGCAAAAAAACTCAGCTTATAAGATTCTCTCATAATAACCAAAAATATGATTCAAGGATGCCTTAGGTACTTCGTTCTCATAGATCTTTTACAATGTCACTCATACATTCGAGATGCTCTTATAATGTCTACATCATAGGTGTTCATGATGAGGTTAACTTCAAATGAATAAATTGAAATTCCCTCTCTAAGCTTCGCACACACTTTTATAATGTCTACACCATAGGTGGTCATGATGACGTTAACTTCAAATGAATAATTTAATACCATCTACTAGTCTTGGATTTGGCATATACTTTATAACTTTATTTGGGTTTACTAGCTCCCACCTAAACAAAGAAAAGAGATTGTAAATATTAATAATCACATAATCACATAATAAATTCAAATAAACATGTGATATGTCAATAATCTAAAACTTATGTGCTCAATTATGCAATATCTTATAACTTATCACTAGTCAATCTAGACCATTGAATATTTTAAAAAGTAATTTTCATATGAATATCAAGCATACCTCCCATGTATTAGGATTACACTTTAGAGAGTCCTCAAAGTAGGGATTATGGGTTCAAATAATTCATAAAAGACAATTCCCAAGTATGGGAATATTGAAATTCAAATATAAGCCCCTTCCATGTTCAAAGAACCATGTACCCCACTAACCAATGCTCGATTTGAACATATTAAGATAGTTTCTATGAAAATTGGGCATTTTTAGAAACCCTAGCTTAAAATCAGAATTGATATTTGTCAAGATCATCAAAATAAGGATGTTGCTTTGATTTTTTGGCTGAGATTCTCTTGGATGGCTCATAAATCAACATTTTCTGCAAGGAACCAATCAATTTTTAGTAGTTTACTGACAAATAGGCAAAGTAAAAGAAGAAAAAGAAAGAGCATCCAAAATGGAAATTAAATGAAAATAGATGGAAGGCACTTACATACAATAAATCCATGCCATTTGGTTCCAAGTCGGGAACAAAAAGGCTTAAATCTTGATGCTTCCATTGAGGATAGACATGTCAGTCTCTCAACTTAGTCACTCCTAGCCATACATCTTCATTGGGAGTTCCAAGATACCTATTGCACACAACAACCTCTTATGAATAGAACATGAATAGAACATAACCAAACTATTACTTTCCAAACTTTTGGAAATTTGTAACCTATTATAAAAACAACACAACTTAATCTTCCACTTGGTTTACTAATCTATTGAGAATATCCTACATCATTTTTTTGCATATTTTTGAGAAAAAATAAAATACCATTGAACTTTATATCCTTTTCCATAGTTCTAAACATAAAGTGTGCTACATTTTCAAGTCTGATAACATAATCAATCACCTACATACATGATATAAACATTAGATGATAGCATTGGCATCATAGAATTCGCATCATACAAATTAATGTGCATACTTACAAATTAATAAGAACCAATGTGCATACTTACAAATTAATACAACAAACCATCTGAGTCAGCTCTACTCTTTATTGTGTCAAGTATTGCCTCATGGTTAGACTCATGCACCTTCCACAAGGTCTTGTTCAAAGGTCTACCCCCATATTTGATCAAATGAACATTGGATTCCACGACAAGGTTCAAATAATGAAGAATCTTCTGATGCATGTCAAAGTCCTGAAACAGCCAAACATTAACACTCTTATGTGGGTACCTTCTAAGCCACGTTCCAATAACAACAATTGAGCTTCTAGAGTATTCGATGTTTTCTCCATCTATAACTGGGGCCTTCAATTTCTTTTTAGCCTCAACACAATGACGCAAGTAATAATCCATTCCCTCTTCGTTGTCTTCATTTGCAATAACTACATAAACATGCCCTACATTGATATGTGCAGCAAATTAGATGAAATTAGTTAACATTACAAATACACTACAAAGTAAGATAACAATGGGAATTTCAAAAACTATGCAAGTAGATATATTGTCTAGTTGAACTAGATCGGATATGTGGTCAAAGTCAACTAATGATTCCATTTGTGTTAATTTCAATGTCGTTGGAGGGTGATACATGTGAAGTGGGCTAAGATAACTTAACCACCATTTCTCAACCCACTCCTTTGACTCGCAATCATCCCATGCTTGCATTGTACATGAAGAACAAAAGCATGCCATCTTCCGCGTATGGATACTCCATGAACCTGCATTTGAGCTAAGGAAAGAGTGTAGCTCACTCGATCTTGTCAGTGTACAACAATCCTCATATGGTGCAATGTTAGTATCATCCATCAACCAAAAAAATCTATGAACTGAAGACTTACCTTCATTACCTAGACCCATCAAAGCATTACACCACTCGACGATTGATTTTGCACCTGTCAACTTTGCATTGTCTTTATACTTTAACTCTTCTTGTGCTAATGCTCTTTTGACACATGCTCCTACACCATCATGCTCCCCCTTTCCATGTCTAGCCTCACAAAAGTTCCACATATACTAAACACCTGTAATCACATGCATCCTTCTCAACTAGTAGAACATGCGCGAGTTCTTGAACTGTGTTGCACAGTTATCTGACCATATTATATGTTGACTGTATGCTATGCCCCTCTAATCCAAATCACTGTAGAACAACTAGAAGCAACCTTGCACGAACTCTGGAGAATGTGTGCAATCATCACTAATATAAAAGTGATACTCCCTCAATACCTTCCTTTGGTCCTTTGTATTATCAACTGCATGAATGAATGCTATGTGCACAAATATCGAAACTTGTGTGGAGTTATAATATTGTGACTGCACCTCATGTTGTGGCTATAGAGTGTAGTTCTCTACAAAGTCGACCACAGAAACTATGCTACCAACTGGAAAGGTGTCCTTAGATAACTTGAATTGCAAGTCCAACCATCAAGCTCTATGGGTATTCCTTGCATACTCATACACTATATTGTCATGAAATGTAGACATAAACTGATACACTAGAATCTTTTGAATAACCAAATCACACATTTTTGCTTGATTACCATCTTTTGTAATGTATGCCACTATTTTATACTTCCTAAACTCTACTAGTTGCTTTCCCACCTCATGTGTGCTTTTCATATGTTGACATGCTGACATATGTTGCAAGCTACCGAAACACTGAAATGAACCATCCAAGCATAGTTTCCTTTAGAATATTTGGCCATCCTCTTTTTCAAATATTTTTTTTGATAAGAACTCTCTTAAAGATGTTGGTGGGGCATGTATGCCACAATCCTGCAAATCATTGGTAGTATGCAAATCTAAACATATAGAACAATAAACATCATAATGGTTAGAGAATTCAATATGTAATCTACAACAAGTAGTGTGTGTGTGATTTATCTTGGCATAAAAAGGTTTAAGCATTTCAAAATATCTTTGAAAATTTTGAACTTGAGGATAATTCTATTGAAATTTATGAAAAAATTGGGTTTGAGTCATATCCAAAAAATGCTTTAGATGTGGTTCACGATTTTGACTACCGATTTTTCTTCTTACCACATCCCTTTGATTTGGAGATGGTCTTGTGTTATTCTTCCAATAGTCTTCAATTAGTGTTCTCAATGCTTCAACAACTGGTTTATCTTTTTGTGTGAGTCTCCCCGAGAATTCCCATAATTCATTTGAATCAATGCCCTCAATTCTTTGGTGCCTTTGAACCACTCTTGATAAAAAATTTCTATTAATTCTCAATTATTGACTCGTCTTTCTAATGAGACGATATCTCCTTGTACTACTTACCAAATTCAATGTAATGACACATCGGGTGACATTACTATCCTTTGAGCATGAGGTCTTACCCACACTCTCATAAGCATCCATTAGATTCTTCACAATAGTATTTTCACTTGAAGCATTCAATGTTTCAACCCAAGAATCTTCATGATGTTTGTATACTTTATACCTCACATCATTTCAACAAATAGTTGACATCTTGTGATCTCATTTATCCTTTCAAAGAATAATTTTCAAATCTTATCAGCATATCTTCTACAAGTGCGTTCTATAATCTCACCTTCCATTGGCTGCAAAATATTCTCATCAATATTAATCAAATATTTTGGCTTTCTATGCAAAATTTTAGGTGGTGTTCTCTTATGTACATACATCTCCACATTAGGAATTTCATCAATATTCAAGTGAGATGGGCTAGATCATGTACCTTCCATTGAGGGCGGAATAGACGACATACCTTGAGGTTGACATGGGGATGATGGCATACCTACTTTGTCAAATGTGAGTGATGATGTACTCTCAACTTGAGATGTGGTGGATGGTGTCCCTCCATATTCACTTGTGGTAGATGGTGTCCCTCCATATTCACTTTCGGTAGATGGTGTCCCACCATATTCACTTGTGGTAGATGGTGTCCCTTCGTATTCACTTGTGGTAGAGGGTGTGTCTCCAACTACGATATTCAAATCTATCTTAGCACGATGCTTTCACATTCATTTCCTTTGTGCCGCCAATGCCTTTTCTCTTTTTGATGGTTGAGGTTCCTCTTCAATTGTATCCAATTTCTTCTTCTGACAATATTCCCTCATCCATTCTTTTTTATTTGCTTTATTAGTTTCATAATCTTCCTCTGTTGGTTTATTCCTTCTTCGTTTCCTCAGCATGGTGGATAATTTTATCTGAAGCATGATAACGAAACAAATATTAGTTCCTAAAAAATGAATCCATACAAATAAATGAAATATGTCATTCAAGGCTTCATACAAAATAGTTATAATCATGTTGTAGAAGAGTATTTCTAGCATAGATAAATGTCACATGAATTTTTGGATGGAATTCCTTAAAGAAATGTGGTCATGTGGCATGCCATGATTGCAAGATAGGATCAAAATGGAAGCATGGACAAGGCATGTGAATTGTTTGACAATAATGTTTTGGTAGACATGTACATGCAAAATGTGGTACCCATAACAAGCTAGTGAAATCACTAGCTTTTCAATGCAGTAGGGTTGACAAGGTAGGGGAAACATGAAGAAATGCCTCATAGAAATGGGGTGTCACAGTGATGTACATCACTGTGACACCCCATTTCTATGAGGAATTTCTTCATGCTGCCCCTACCTTGTCAAGTCTCACATGAAGTTTTGGATCCAATGCCTTAAAGAAATGTGGTCTTATCGCATGCCATGATTGCAAGATAGGTTGCACCTTTCCCCATGTTGCTAACGTAACCTTGAATAAAGAGTCTTGAAACAATGGAGAGAAGGGTTACCATCCCTTGTAGGTAGACTAATCAAGGAAACATTAAAAATATATCACAACATTAGTGATGAGGTAAATTTAGAAATAGAGATGAAAACAAAAATAGATTCAAAGATCTATCAATGTGGGAGGAGTATATATATTCCAATTTTGTAGAGACATGTATGGAAAATTTGGTAGCATAGACAATGCAATCAATTGTTTGAAAAAATGCACATCACCATGAGACCCCATTTCTTTGAGGCATTTCTTCAAATAGTTGATTTCCTTGTTTATGTTGTTTGATAAAATGCTTTGGTAGAAATGTATGGAAAATTTGGTAGCATAGACAAGGAAATCACTTGCTTGGTAGAACTGTTTGACAAAATACCTCAATGAGATATGTCCTCATGGACTAGAATGATTACAGGATATGCACAAAATGGATTTATTGAAAAGGCTTTAGAAAATTTCAAGCATATGCAATTTCTAGGTGAAAAACCAAATTCCACTACATTTTCCAACATCCCCCATGCCTATACGAAAATGAAAGCTTTGGAGAGGAGTATGCACATGCATAGAAAAGGATTGAGAAATGATGTATTATTTTACATACTTATAACTTCTATCATATAAATGTGTATACAAAATGTGGAAGCATACACAAGGTAAGTCAATTTCTTAACAAAATGCCTCAAAGAGATGTGGTTTAAAAATGCAATTGGAAAGTGTAAAGAATTGTGTAATTTAAAATGTGCATTTACAAGCTAAGGTTATAATGACAAAAAAACAATGATGAACACGGAATATACAAATTAACAAAATCAAAGCAAGCCAAAATAGAATGAAAGAAAATATAAAGAAAATGTGTAAAGAATTCACATACCTAAAAAATGGAGATTCGAATGGAGGAGTTCTACCTAATTATGTAGCCTTTGATTCTTCTTTCTTGAAACTCCTCAACAATTTGAGTTTTTCAAAAGTTTTTTTCCCTCCAAACATCAATTGTATATCAGTCTTGAATGGAATTGAAACTTGAATTAATATTATATTCCTTTCAACGTCAAAACTCTGCTATTTCATGCAAAGGTGGTGGAATCTGAAAAACTTGCATGCACACTTCACAAAAGCATCAAAAAGCTTATTTTTGTCAAAACACGTGCATAACCAGGAGAATATGTAGAATGTGTGCCTAGAGATCATGGATATATTGAGTTTTTTACCATTTTTAGAGCAAGACAAAATGCACTCGCATTATAACGCAATAGCGTTATGTCTTCCTAAAAACGGTTACATCTCAACTACTTCAAAATGTGCTTGTGTTATGAGAAAGTTGATTTTTTATAGGTTTATTTTCTCTCTCTCTCTTTATCCTTATCCATCCATCCCCCTTAGCTATCTAGGTCTCTCACTTATCCCTAAACCCTCAACCCTATACACTATGCCTTAAACCCTAATCCCTTAAACCTTAAACCCTAAACCCTAATCTCTCTCTCCCACTCTCTCTCTCTCTCTCACTCACTCACTCACTCACTCATATCTCTATCCCCTGTACTCTCTCTCTCACTCACTCACTCACTCATATCTCTATCCCCTCTACTCTCTCTCTCTCACTCCCCCTATCTCTC